>CM060837.1:27527500-28062500 GCA_030762175.1 Metallyticus violacea | reverse complement strand
CGTCCAGATGTGTGTTTGGAGTGTTCTATCACATAATCATGATAGACATATAATTGTTACTCTTTGGTAAGAGGAACTTTACGTGAAGTGCAGGTTACTTGTACCCCAGTACCCACATATGAAAAAAATTCTGCAGCGGTTCGTGTGAGTTTGATCGAACTTAGTTATAGAAATTGTTGCGCTTCAGTCACGTGACGGTAATAGCTTTTTCTTCTTTTTCACTCACATATTTTAGCTTAAAGCTTATGCTATGCAGTCATATTGTTACGTAAGCGGGTCTCAACAGAGTGCCATCAATTGTACCAGCAGAAATTAGAGCAAGAAGAGAAAGAAAATAAAAACCACTCTATAAAAGTGTCATCGTATATTGCCGTCGATATTTTCATTGCAACATCCGCTCCGTATATTCAAAGCGACTGTCATTAGCAAGCCATTACTTTTGCTGGAGTTAGCTTTCTGTTCAGAATCCTGATTTACCACTTTGAGAACCATTAGCTATGCACTGGCTAAGAGGCTTCTGCAACTTACGACGTGATAGAGCAAAGCATTCTTTTTCTTATTTTCATTTGCCATTTGCGCAGCAAAGTTGAGCACATGCACTTAGCCTGGAGCATTCTGTGCAGTGAGAAGTATTTTCTGCTAATAATTAAATAGTTTATCTTCCTAGATTTCAGAAAATAGTTCACTAAATCATTTCATTTGTTTATGAAGAAGGATCTCTAATCAATAATACTTACTATTTAAAATATAAATATGATTTCCAATTAAAATTAAGATTATTATATGAAAACGAATATCCCTAACTAATTTTATAACTAACAACAAGCAAACTGTAACAGATTTCGTGGAATTGAGAAGAAAATTAAAAGACTGGGAGTTTGGAAGTCTGTAGAAAAAAATAATTATAGACCTACACAGCTTTTATAATCGTGTTCACTATAAAAACAAAGTATTCCGAAAATAAATATTCCACATAAACTTACGAGAGATATTTAAAACTTAGAAACATTGTTATATGAATCAAAGTATAAAATAATCATTAAATAAAATGTATAACACTAAACGATTAATAATATAATGTTTTAATAATTTATGAGCTGGTAAAATAACACAACAAATTTTAATCCTTTGAAAATAAAAGTTAATACTGCAAAAACAAAGTTATCAGAACCTGAAAGTGCATTACAAAATGTAACGAAATTAAAAAAAAAAAATATGGAGCAGAAAATATTCTTAATATTAACAGAAACTTCATCAATTATAACAAAGCGATATTTGGAAAATACGCAAATACCTTTACTCGGCAGCAGACAGCTGTAGATATTGCAATAGGCAAAAAGAAGGATGACTCAATGTTCTTTGAAAATCGACCAGAAATTAACATTTTAACTTTATAAATTATAAAATTCCGCATTAATTTTTGCACAATTTTTTTTTAAAAATTATCCGTCACTTTCAAATGGTCTCTAGCATTGAATTTTCATGTTATGTTATATGTCTCCACACGATTCCTATATATTTACACATATATGAATAATGTATGGTATATATAATATATATCGAGGATGCCAAAATGTGTACACACTTTTACAGCAGATATCTATTTAATGTATTTCAAAGTTGGATAGTATGGTGTTCTGTAAACAGATGTGACTCACATACATTATGATAGCGTTGCTACGCGAGAGGTAAATCAACAACGAACAAAATAAGCCAAGATTATCGTATGATGTTGTGTAAACAGATGTGACTCACAATACGTAATGCTAGCGTTGCTACAACAAAATGGAGACAAGATTATCGTTTGAACAGCGGAAAGCAATTTTGAAGTGGTATTGGAAAACCGAAAATGTTGTTGAAGTTCAAAGGCAATGGGGACAGACGTGTGTACAGAACAGAACCGCCAACGCGAGTAACAATTGCATCTTATCCGCCATTCATACACTCTACGGAAATGAGGAATTTTACTTCCAACAGCATGGTGCACCACCATATTACCACCGAGATGTACCCGCGTACCTTATCTTCCAAGACACTGGGTAGGACGAAGAGGTCCGATTGTGTTTCCACCGCGTTCTCCGGATCTAACTCCGTTGGACTTCTAGCTATGGGGAACTCTTAAGGATGTTGTATACCGTAGAAAACCAGCTACACTGACAGCACTTCGGGAAGAAATTGAAACGGCATGTACTGCAAACTTTCGCAAACGTTGCTATATCAATAGTACAACGTACTCAGAAGTGTATCGACGCCGATGGTGGGCATTTTGAGCAACTGTTGTAACTGTAAAAGTCAAAGATGATTAGTGCTCATCGTTTTCTGTTTGTGTGAATTCAGTTTTGTTATGTTAACAGAGCTTTTTCTTTGCTTGAAGTGTGAATACATTTTTTGGCACTCTGTGTATTAAATGCAAATTTTTTATAAGTTCAAAATTTTAGAGCTAATGTCTAATTTTTTACAGTTTTTCAATAGTAATTATTTAATTACGTGGTAAACTTTTTAAAAATTTTTGAGTGATCGCTTAGATGTTTTAATATAAAGGCATGGCTACTGCCAAATAATACAACAACTTCAGAAGAAGTTGATCTGTATATCATAAAGTTATCCAGTATTTATATTTTTACAGTTTTTCAATAGTAATTATTTAATTACGTGGTAAACTTTTTAAAAATTTTTGAGTGATCGCTTAGATGTTTTAATATAAAGGCATGGCTACTGCCAAATAATACAACAACTTCAGAAGAAGTTGATCTGTATATCATAAAGTTATCCAGTATTTATATTCTAAATATTAATAAAAGTTAATTAAAATAAACTCATAGAAATATTAGTTTATTAAAATTAATGTAACTCTATGAACAAGATTTAATAGCAATTAAAATTGTGGGCATGCAAATTGATCTCAAGAGAAGTATTACTACAAGGTTGCACACTTTCACCGCTACATTTGCATACTTTTATTAATGACAAGGTAGTAGAGAGAAATCCATAATCATTACAGCCAGGAATTCTAGCACATGTGTGGGTACGTAGTATTGCTGCTGCAGTGAATAGAAGTGGGGCACTGGGGCGGAGCAACAAAAATAACTGCAAATAAACTGCTGTGCATAGCAAATATATATTTTAATAAATAGTATCGTTTTTTTAAGTACTGTGAAATCTAGCCGTCACAAAACCCTTATCTAGTGTCATATCTTATCTGTTAAGTAAATAATTGCGGCTGTAACTTCCTCTCCTCTGTGTTCAGTTGTTCAGATATAGTTGCATAAAGAAGGCTATGTGTAGAAGTTTGTGACATGTTCAAAATGGAGTTTCGAGTTGTTATTAAGTTCTTCTTAAAAGAAGGACTTACTCCAAATGCAATAAACAGCGATTGGACGGTGTATATGAGGAAGCATCCTCCTGATATTCTACCGTAACTGAATGGGCTAAACTTTTTCGAATGGGTCGAGAAAGCATTGAAAACGAAGAGCGTACAGGTCGGCCCTTGGAGGTGCTCACTCCTGAAAACACCGCTCTTGTGGAAGAAGAAATTATGGAAGACCGACGACTCAGCGTTACAGAAATAGCTGCCAGGTTGGGCCTTTCTAAAACAACAGCCCTTCGAATTATTCACGAATATTTAAACACGAATAAGGTTAACGCAAGATGGGTACCTAGACTTCTTTCCTCAGTTCAAAAGCAGCAACGAGTCATCTGTTGTCAGGCATTTTTGGATCTCTGCCGTGGTAATGAGAGAGAAGTTGTGCAAACCATTGTTACAGGAGATGAAACTATGGTCCTCTACTATAATCCCTCTTCCAAAATAGAATCAATGGAGTAGCGTAAACCTGGCAAAACACCGTTTCTAAAGACCAAGGTCACTCAGTCAACCAAGAGGATCATTGCCACAATCTTTTGGGGCAGTGAAGGAATACTCTTCATGGACTTCAAGGAAAGGGAAAAAAAAAAAAAAAAATGAATGAATGAATGAATGAATGAAGTGTTTAATGCTCGTTTTTGCTACAGAGGCACCACAGGCGATGGACACTGATGACACATGAGAGATAAAATGATATGTTTGGAAAGGATTTATTTTTAAGGGAGGAAACGTTCCAGGCCTAAGTTTAGGGAACCTCCCCGGTATTTGCCGTTTAAGACTGAGGAAAACCTGGAAAAAACCTCAGTCAGGGAGGACGGTCCTAGCGGGATTCGAACCCCAGACTTCCCGCTCACGAATCCGCGCCTTAACGACCTCAGCCACCCGTGGCGGTCACTTCAAGGAGAGGAACACCATAGTAAGTGTAACGTACTATGCTGGCCTACTGTACAGCAAAATTGAGCGCCTTCTTCATGACAACGCGCCTGTGCACACACCTCTTGTTGCAAAGGAAGCTGTGAAGAAATGTGACTTCAAGGAGATCGACCATCCACCATGCAGCCCAGATCTAGCTCTCAGTGACTGTTTCCTGTTCTAAAAACTCAAGAAGGACCTTTGAGGGAGGAAGTTTAAGTGTGACGAAGAAGTGATGGTTTGAAATGTTAATTTAAAGATATGAGAAGTGTATTGGAAGAAAGGGCAACTCTACTGAAAAGTTAAACACAGTTTTTGTCTTTATCATAACTAGAAAATTGTTAGGCTGGAAACCTATGGACCTCACATCGTATCTACATATTTTGTGACATTCAAACCGACATCCTTAGCAGATGTAGCTAAGGCATAAGGTAAGATCTGCGGTTTGAATTCTGCCACGATTCTCCCAGTCTAAGGTATTTTTATGTTACTTTAATTTCTCATCAATGGCAATTGTCAAAGAGATGCCATAATTAAGACTGGAACGCTTCCTTCTCAAAATTCCTTCCCTAGTTTAGTTTTTAATTTCATCTCTATCATCATTTATAGTTCTTGGCCTTGGTGAATACGTTTTTGGAACTGTGTGATAACAGGTTCCTAACTATGATTTTAAATGTGTGTTTTATCCCATCATTTGCTCTTATGCGAGTTATTTTTTCTTCCAATGTTGAAATAGTTCTAACTCTCAATTTTGACGTCATATAAAAGTAGGCTACTCCTTCCTAAAGCGGAATTTCCGTATTCATTTTCCGCTATTCCAGCATGTAGCTTTTGTTACTATAAGTGGGGTAACTGTCAATTCATGCACTGTGCGAGGTACTCAGAAAGTTGCCGGGTCTGATTAAACTGTTTATGTGTATATAAAGTGACCCAATTGAATATGACGTTTTCAGAACCTCTTGTGGGACACTCGTATACAATTAAATAAAAATACTTTTTCAAGGAACAAGTACCACAATGCAATTTATTAATTTTAAAAATCACATTTTTATTTGGACTCCATGACAACGAACACATCCCGTGTAATCAAGAAGTTTACCATAACTCGCTGCAATAAAACGTGATCAATGTCCCTAATTTCACTAGTTGTGTTTTCTTTTAACTGCATGATGGTCCGTAGCCTGTTGCAGTACATTTTAATTTTCAAGTATTCCTTAAATCAGGCTGGCGAGGTAACATTAGCAAATCGAGCAAATAGGAAATAGGATCCGCAGATTGTTCATTATTTCTCGAGCGGTGTGAGCTGTGGCACTGTCCTGCTGGAACCAACACTTATTTTCATCATTATCTTCCATCTGAAAATCCAGTGTTGCCAGCATTTCTGGCACATTAAATTCTACCCTAAATCTTCTCTGAACGTAGGAAAGTAGATCCGGAGAACGCGGTGGAAACTTAATTGGACCTCTTCGTCTCCTTGTCCTATCCAGTGCCTTCGAAGATTGTCATCAAGATACGGGCGTATATCTCGGTGGTAATATGGTGGTGCACTATCCTGTTGGAAGTAAAATTCCTTATTTCCATAGTGTACCGAATGCGTGCAATTTTTACTCGCGTTGGCGGTTCTGTTCTGTACACACGTCTCCATTGCCTTTGAACTTCAACGGCATTCTCGGTTTTCGAATTTCTCTTCAAATTCCTCTGTTCTAGCTATAATCTTGACTCCATTTTGTTGTAACAATGTTAGCATAACGTAATGTGAGTCACATCTGTTTACAGAACAGCATACTACACATTACTGTTGTTTTTCGGTTCAACTTTGAAGTATATTAAATAGATATCTACTGTGATAGTGTGTATATATTTTTGGCACCCTCGGTATATTTAATTTTAAGATGAAATATAAATAAAGTGGCAACACTATTCACTATTTTTCCTTTATGTAGTATATTATGAACCAATTCACTGTCAAAAACAAATGAATACGTTCACGAAAGAACACACTACATAATTTAAACTAAAGTTAATAAAACTATTAATAGGAAAATGTACATTTAATAAATGTAGCACTAAGTTTGGGAAGTAACCTTTCTCAACTTAATTATAATTAAAACTGTTTAGTAGCAAGTTGTTAGATTTTTTATTCAAACAAAACTATAACTTTTCCCTTTACATCAAATTTCTGTGTGGATAAAATATTTTTATGTAACGAAAGTGATAACCGGTGTGTATTTGCAGGATTGGCTAACTACACAAGTGTTGATTGATTGCACGATATCATGTGGAATAAGCCTCGGGAAGGCAAATGAAAAATACTGCAGAAAATTCTCCAGGTAATTGTGTGTTATATTAAAAATTCTGTCATTTCTGTTTTAGAGATTTTATTAAGCAAGTAATATGTATAAATACATTGCTTACTGCAAATTTGTTCCTGTTTTACAAATAGTTAATTCTTTTGCATATTTTAAGAACGCATTCCACACATTTTTGCCCCAAGGCTTCTTTCTCGTTTAATAATTTGTGCTGATTTATTGTTGCCAACCTGGTTTTACAACTCGTACTTCTGGGTGACCCAGATGGTTTGAGATTCGCATTCTAGATATCCTCGGTTTTAATCCTACTCCATTTCATTTCATTTCATTCACGGTCCAATGTGCCCTGGTGCATTCTGCGGGTGGCGTGGACTCCCCTCTTTGGGACGGTAACCTGAGGAAATCAAATTCCTTGGGTGTGGATTTGCCGGCGCCAGGGAGCTTAATCTGACGAAGGCTGTTCAATAAAAATTGATCGTAATTTTCATTTAACAACATATCTTTAATTTGAACTTTTTTCAAAGATACAATGCACCTGTTCCAGTGTTTCTGTCAGCTTTCAAAGAATGGTGAAAGTCACGTAATGACAGGTTTTTCAGAACCGCCTACCCAGCCTTCACCACAACTTCTGCTGATGGAAAATACGAGGGTAGGTCCATAAGTTTCCGGCCTAACCATTTTCTAGGTATGATAAAGACAAAAACCATATTTCACTTTTCAATATAGTTATCCTTTATTGCAACACACTTGTCACATCTTTGAATTAACATTTCAATCCCCTCTTCCCCAAAATAGTCAGAAGTCTTGTCTGCAAAATCACTTCTTCGTCACACTTAAATTTCCTTCCTCAAAGGTCCTTATTGAGTTTTGAGAACAGGAAATAGTACCAGGAGATAGATCTGGGCTGTAGGGTGGATAGTCCATCTCCTTGAAGCCACATTTCTTCACAGCTTCTTTGCAACAAGAGCTGTGTGTACAACAGGCGCGTTATCGTGAAGAAGACGCTCACCACCAATCAACTTTCCTCTCCTTTTCTCTTTGATGGAAACACGTAGTCTGTGCAGTAGGCCAGCATAGTAGTCCCCATTTACTGTGGTGTTCTCTCCTTGAAGTCAATGAAGAGTATTCCTTCACAGTCCCAAAAGATTGTGGCCATGATGTTCTTGGTTGACTGAGTGACTTTGGCCTTTACAGGCGATGCTTCGCAAGTTTACACCATCCATTAATTCTCTTTTGGACAAGGGATCATAGTAGAGGATCATAGTTTCATCTCCTGTAACAATGGTTTGCAGAACTTCTCTCTCATTGCCACGGCAGAGCTCCATAAATGCCTGATAACAGATAACACATTGCTGCTTTTGGACTCAGGAAAGAAGTCTAGGCACCCATCTTGCACTAACCTTATTCATGTTTAAATGTTCATGAATAATTCGAAGGACTTTTGTTTCAGAAATGCCCAACCTTGCTACTATTTCTGTAACTTTGAGTCGCCGGTCTTTCATAATTTCTCCTTCCACAAAAGCAATGTTTTCAGGAGTGAGCACCTCCAAGGACCGACCTGCACGCTCTTCGTCTTCAATGCTTTCGAAAAATTTTGTCCCATTCTTTAACGGTAGAATATGAGGGGAATGCTTCCCCATATACGCCGTCCATTCGTTGATTAATTTCATTTGGAATATCCTTCTTTTGTGAAGAACTTAGTAACAGCTGGATACTCCATTTAGAACAGCTGAACACAGCGGAGCGGATGTTTATGTGCACTTATTAACTTAACAGATAAGACTTTTGTAAAGGCGATAATCCTTTTTGGTGAGTCCGGAAACTTATGGACTTACCCTTGTAGCATTTCAGTTGATTCATTTGTGTCACCTTCATTTATCTATAGACGGAAATTAACATATCTCACCTTACACACCTTTTACATGCGTTAACCAGAGGTAACAATATATGCACATTATGCATTAACCTAACAAAATATTGTAAAGTTAAATTACAGTACGGGAAATATTGCCTATAAAATTTATTATTGAACACCCCGCGTAGAAACGATATTAGGGTTCGTGCCTCGTTGCATCTTGTTCCTGTCTGCCCGGTGTCTCCGCACGTCTCATGCTCCCTTGCTCGGTGGGCTTAGGCAATCCGGTCCTGGTACACCTGAGATACCGAATTTCTTCCCCGTTTCCTTACCCCAGTTCAAACCTTGTAAATGGTAGCTATTGACTGGCTCCTTAACGGACAAAGGCCAATATCAGGGTTATGCTTTATAAATTGAATAGATTCCATCTTAAAGTGTTTAAAATATTTTAATTGAAGACAAAATTGTAGTTATTGTTCCTTAGGTAAAACATTTTTAACCAAATGTATTGTAGCATTTTTGTTCGTTAGTGAAACAAAAGCAGAAACATAACAAAAAAAAAAATGAATGTCAGTGATCGTCAACTGTATTATAAAATTGATCCAATTGTGACCTATCTATTACATCGTCAAACTCTTTGGGTCTGAGTGAAGGGATATTCTTTTAACTCGTGGTTTTCTGAGCTGTGCAGCACAGTGCAGTGTTCAGGGCCTCTTAGTTTCACTCCACTGTAATATTTTGGCATTTCGGTCATATTTAAATGAAATTGATAGTGATTATGTACATTTAACCATTTTACCAAGATTCATTGGAAAAATTTGCCGGCCGTTTCACGCCCCGAATTGAATGGGATGCTGATGATCTGAGATGTTAAAGAGCGTCCGTAAATAAAACGAAAAAAAAAAATCCATATGATACTTATATATAGGTTACAATTATAAATTTACTAAAATAATAAAAATAACAAAATTAATTTCGTTCAATTACTTCCTAAATGCTGGTAACCAGCTATTACTTCCACTTAATCTTTAACTCTAAATTAATAAACTACTATTCACTGGTATCCGGTAGAAACTGTACTGGTGACCAGTACATTTCTTATATACTTTTACTTTACTACTTACAGGTATCTATATCTCTTGATCTTATATGTTTCTTTATTTTCCATATTATATCATATCGTCTTTCTATATTATATCATCTTATAAATATATTCGTGTAAATTTCACGTTTATATCTTATATTAGCCATTTTTCAACGCTAATTATATTCTTTGTAGGCGAATCTAATTGACATTTATCAATGCAACGTTTACCCTACCAATTCATTACTTTGACATCGTTAACAGTAGTAATAATAATATCACTACTAGTATTAATTATAATTATAATAGTTATTATAACAATTTTGTTATATTTTACTTTACTTCTTCTTCTTCTTCTTCTTCTTCACTCTTTCACCATACCCCTTTTCCAACAATCACTTTACCCTCCTCTCATTCTATATACACAATACTGTTTTGTATTTCATTAAAAGTTCCCTTTCGCTACTCCACTGCACTTTACATTTCTCTATTGCATTTGTTTATTTATACTTTATGCTCACATTATTACAAGTTTAAAACTATTCTTACAATTTTCGCCACTGACTTCACTTCACCCATATCTACTGCACCATTACACTTCAATATATTATACCTCTCTCTATCTTTATTATACTTTTCCTATTCTTTCTAAACCAGCTCCTCTAACTCCCATCCTCTGCTTCTTCACTGAGGTCCCCAACAACTCCTTCAGTTCCTGCTTCTCCTGCTGCCTCATGATATTCCTCTTATTCTCACCATACCTTCTTTCTTCTAACTGTAGGTTTGTTTATTATATAACTTCTTCTACCTCTTCTTCTCCATCTCCATCATCTTCATTTCCTTCTTCTCTCTTTTCTTCTACTAAAGTGACTTGTAGTATTACGGAATGATATTGAATTAAGAGATACCTTTTGAAGCACTTTTATTTGACAAAGCATGACGCAGGAGTGAAAGCAGTAGAAACTCTGACCGTGCAGCAGATTCCCAGACATGCCTATAGGTGTACAAGGCTCAAACTAGGGGCCTAAGATCACTGACGAATATGATGGGAGAACTTGTCCCATCTATAAGGAGGGGGGATAATAGACACATATTCTGGCTGAATGTAAAGGTACGGAAGAATGGAGGGAAAAGTATCTGCCGCACTCCTTTACAGGATCGAGCAGAGGGAGATAGTCCTGCTGGGCTCTACTGGCGGACAAGGAAGAAGAGGAGAGATTAGATATTTTCTTATTTAAGTGAGAGGGATTTGGAGGGTAACTAATTGAATGAGTCCAGATGTATGTCCTCTATAGAATGGCATTTCTTTATATTTTATTCGCATTTTTAATATTTTTAAAAATTTTTCTCCTAGTATTTTATTTTATTTGTTTATTTTTATTTTTAATTATTGCTGAATATATGTTTCATATATTATTGGAATATATAATTTAATACACTAAATTAAACACATCAAGTGTATCATAAACCATGGGCCCATACACCTGTTGAAGTTGTGTTGTATTGGTGCCACTGTAATAAAAACACCAAAACTATTACTACTACTACCACCGCTATTGATGATATCGTTAATGTATATATATTTGGTTTGTTTTATTTGCAGACCTCTTTAGTATCTCAGACCATCAGCGTTCCGTTCAATTTAGGGCTTTATTTCCCAAACGAAAGAAGCCATAATTAGTACTTTTAAGCTCGAAAAAATTGAATCCGCAATCTAGGGTTTGCAAGGCAAGTATGATTACCACGACTTTTAAGGTAAATGAAGATCGATAAATACCTATTATTTTATATGCTGACAATATAGGTAGGTAAAAGTGCTGCAAAATGACCTAAACGCACTGCAAAATGATTGTAAACAGAGCAGTATGCAAGTAATTTCGCCTTGAAAAATGGCAATATTTAGGGTAAGCTGAAAAATGAACGAATGGGGGAGAAGTAATACAAACCGTTAAACAATTTGACTATTTTGGAATAAGAGTTGACATGAATGGGAAATGGAATAAACATACAGGGGAGCGGTCAACTCTCTGAGTTACTGAAATAGGTACTCTGTGAGGTCTAGGATATGTCAGTCAAAACATTAAATACTATGTATGAGACAGTGGTTAGGTACTCATTGTTATATGGAAATTAGGTTTGGGGATGGGATAAAATAGACGCTCTAAATACATTATAATGTGACTTCTGTAAGCGAATTCTAAGGTGGGGAGAGGAAGGGGTACTAAGGGAGATGGACAGCAAAATAAAGGTAATTAGATACTGGCTAAGAATAATTAAAGGACAACAGAAAACCTTAAGGTCAATACCGGTACCAATTAAGCAACATATCCAAAATGTGGGCGGCGATTGTATAGCTGGAATTGTCAAAAATTAGTAACTATATTTGCCAGAGGGGTAATGAAAATAAGTATGGCTTAGTGAAAAAAGTCAAAAGACACCTGTCTGACATAAGCCAGCAGGAATTAGAAGCGCGATGCATGCAGATATCATCTCTGGACCTGCAGAGCGAAATTAAAACTAGATGCAGTACAGAAAGCTATATCATGGAGCTAGGCATTAAAAGAGGTCGGGAATGGCATGGCTTAGACTGGGTGACTGGAAGGCATGTAAGGTTGTTGACGAGGAAGGCAGGAGGATTTGCCCATTTTGAAATTTTACTAGGACAAAATTAATTTTTGACTTCTTGTAGAGGAAAGCTGGCATGTTGGGACTTAATTATAAATAGACAAAACTGGCTATACCTGCGCATTTTTTAAATAAAATACGTGGTTTTGGGGACAAGAATTTTCTATAAACATTGTACACAAATAATATGAAAAATTTATATGTATATCAGAATTACTGTATTTTTTAAGTAATTTTAAAAATTAAGTATTATACAAGAGCATGAACGGTCATGTAACTGTGATATGCAATATATGTGGTTTCGTGATTTTATGGAAATAATAAATACTATTACTACTACTATTACTACTACTATTACTACTACAACTACTACCACTACTACTATTACTACTACTATTACTATTACTACTACTACTATTACTACTACTATTACTACAACTACTATTACTATTACTATTACTACTACTACCACTACTACTATTACTACTACTATTACTACTACAACTACTACTATTACTACTACTATTACTACAACTACTATTACTATTACTACTACTATTACTACTACTATTACTATTACTACTACTATTACTACTACAACTACTACCACTACTACTATTACTACTACTACTACTATTACTACTACTATTACTACTACTAATACTACCACTATTACTATTACTACTATTACTACAACTACTACAACTACTACTACTATTACTACTACTACTACTACTACTACTACTACTACTACTACTACTACTTACTACCACTACTACTACTACTGCTATTACTACTACTATTACTACTACTATTACTACTACTACTACTACTACTACTACTACTATTACTACTACTATTACTACTACAACTACTACCACTACTACTATTACTACTACTATTACTATTACTACTACTACTACTACTATTACAACTACTACTATTACCACTACTACTATTACTACTACTATTACTACAACTACTATTACTATTACTACTACTATTACTACTACTATTACTATTACTACTACTATTACTACTACAACTACTACCACTACTACTATTACTACTACTACTACTATTACTACTACTATTACTACTACTAATACTACCACTATTACTATTACTACTATTACTACAACTACTACAACTACTACTACTATTACTACTACTACTACTACTACTACTACTACTACTACTACTTACTACCACTACTACTACTACTGCTATTACTACTACTATTACTACTACTATTACTACTACTATTACTACTACTACTATTACTACTACTATTACTACTACTATTACTACTACTACTACTATTACTACTACTATTACTATTACTACTACTACTACTATTACTACTATTATTACTACTACTACTACTACTACTACTACTACTATTACTACTACTATTACTACTACTACTACACTAAAGAAGGCGACTTTTTGATTTTTATTCAAAGTTTCAGAGAGAAAGATTTAAGCAACTACACAGCTTTGCTAAAATTCATATGTACATTAGGCCCTTCTTATTTATGTGAAACACATTTTCGCTAATGAAAGTGGTTAAACCGCGTCTAAGAAACAAAGTTGTTTGATACAAATCTAGTCTTAGTAGTGTAGAAAATATTTTTCCAAATATTAAAAGGCGTATTCAAATGAAAGGGAAAGAAAAAAAAAACGGGGTCTTCCCAAATGAAAAATAATTGTATTGTATTTTCTAAAGATTTTTCATTTTCTCTGGATAAGACAGTTTTATTTAAATCATAAAACTTTGAAGTGATTGATGTAGGTTATGTTTTGTTTAAATTAAATCGCTTCTTTTTAGCGAAAATTTTCTGTTTAATATTTGCCATTAAGTATACGATTTAGCGTGTTTGAGCTAAATCCTAAATCCTTGCCTCACTCTGCATGGATCCTATGGAACGGTGCCGCGTGCACTATAATGCAAACAGTTGACTGTTCTACGATCTTGTCTACCGCTCAAGTTTACAACCCGTCTCTCGTACCATTATTTCCGCGTGTTGGGAGGTGCAATTTGAGATATGACAACCTTTGATACATTGAACCAATTAAATTACTTTGACCAGAGCAATTATGGCGGAACTCCACCTGTCCACATTTATAGCCTACTTGACGTCATTCAGTTAAGACTGTAAGGTGATAAAACACTTCCTATGGATAAATGCTTTCAACAGCACTCCTCTGGAGTCAAGTAGGTATAACCGTGGGTGACAACGAATGTATACATACTTTCACAGCAGATATCTATTTGATATATTTCAAAGTTGCATCAATAAATAACATTAATGTGTAGTATGGTATTCTGTAAACAGATGTGACTACTTTGCGTGACTAATAGTGTTGCTACGTGACAGGTAAATCAACAATAAACAAATGAAGCCAAGATTATCGTATGATGTTCTGTAAACAAATGTGACTCACATACATTATGATAGCGTTGCTACAACAAAATGGAACCAAGATTATCGTTTGAACAGCGGAAAGCAATTTTGAAGTGGTATTGGAAAGCCCAGAATGTTGTTGAAGTTCAAAGGCAATGGAGCCGTGTGTACAGAACAGAACGCCCACGCGAGTAACAATTGCACGCATTCGAGACAAATTTGACACACATGGCACCATATGCGATATTCACAAGGGCAGATCTGGGAGAGCTCGCACAGCAACAAGCTACGCGTACTGGATCC
This sequence comes from Metallyticus violacea, assembly GCA_030762175.1. Lineage (NCBI taxonomy): Eukaryota > Metazoa > Arthropoda > Insecta > Mantodea > Metallyticidae > Metallyticus > Metallyticus violacea. The sequence continues at coordinate 28,047,643 of CM060837.1, read as the reverse complement.
AAGACACCGGATAGGGTGAAGAGGTCCCATTGAGTTTACACCGCGTTCTCCGTATTTAACTCCGTTGGACTTCTACCTATGGGGAACTCTTAAGGATGTTGTATACCGTAGAAAACCAGCTACACTGACAGCACTTCGGGAAGAAATTGAAACGGCATGTTCTACAATCGCTGAGGACACTTTCGCAAACGTTGCTCAATCAGTAGTTCAACGTACTCAGACGTGTATCGACATTTTGAGTAACTGTTGTAACTTCATTTTCTGTTTGTGTGAATTCAGTTAAATAGTTTTTTCTTTGCTTGAAGTGTTTATACATTTTTGGCACCCTTCTATCATATCGTTTTATGAAGATTTGAAATACATAATTTTTAATGTATTAAATATGAATGTTATGTATTCCTTTTATCACGAATAAAGTTTCTACAAATTTGTATAAATTAGCTATTAGGATCAACATTGTTTGAATTATATTTTGCAATTTAAGAGGGCGGGCAGTTAATCGATACTAGATCCGCGATCGATGATGATCTATTATTTAACCCTATCTTCTATTTCATTCCTTAAAGGTACTTATTTAATTGACAGAGATCAATAAGGACCTCCATTCACTGCCTTAAGGTAGTTGCTATTGGTACTCAACTCTTTCCTAGTTTGCTTTTACATTCGTCTTTTAAAGCAACTTAGAATGCTTGAGTTTTGAAAGAGATTTCCAAAAATGGAAGTGTTAATGAGTTGCTCGGTTTGTAATTCTTTGTAAAATACCATGAACAGACTCAGATCCCATGCATAAGCCATCAGTCCAAATTTTAGCCAGATTGTCAGTCAATTCCTCTAACACTCACATTAGATGATTAACTGCAGGCAGTTCCAACCATCCTTGTCAACAACTACTCCGGGAACAAAGGTGAGTTTATGGCAATCAGAGATCAGTTTGCACCTGTCAGGCACATGTGGATGTTCAGTTTGGAAAATAAAAGAAACAGAGCAAAAAGATCGTTGATTGATTGATTGATGCCTGGGGGTTTAAATTCAGCTTATTCACCCCCCACATTGTGCTACCACATCGCAAGACAAGCCTTAATTTTTTCCAAAATCTGTACCCTGACAAAGTGCATTTTTTGGTTCCAATGTCAAGAGTTCCCAATCTTTCCCTGTTTATAGGAGTAAATATCTTTCTTACCAGGAATGGGCACTCAAGCAGGATGTAAGAGGTAGTCTCCTTATCCCGTTCTACAAATGGACTCATCTTTACAGAGTTCCACTTTTGGTAAATGTTTCCTGAAGTGACGCTGTTCATTATTTAGCCCAAATACTTTCCTTATACCTCCGCTGTCCAATTTAAGGAGACATAAGGAAATATGTTACCTGAACCTAGAACGAAATTTCTAACTTGTCTTTGTTCAGAACAGGTTTGCCACCTAAGTTGGCTTTTCTCCCCTCTCCATGTTCTTTACAACCACGGATACAGGGCCAACATAGGGTGTTTTAGTACCCTTTTTGCTCAGCTGATCTCCTTTTTCATATCCATAAAAACCCCAATGCCCCGGCACCCACCGCAGTTCAAGTTTGTTGCGAGATGCCAGGGCAGTCAGGACATTTAGGCATTCCCAAACAAGTTTTAATTTAACCTAGTCAGAAGCACTTTGGCTATCTGTGAGGGCGAGAATTAGTTTACCTTTCTCAAGTCCTCGAAATGCACAGTTCAGGATAGCAAATACTTCTGCCTGAAAGACTGTGCAATATTTCTCAAGGTTTATTGATATTTGCCCTGAGATACAGGTCATATATGCCTGAAAAATGTTGTTAAGTAAGCTGTAAAAATATGATATGAAACGTCCCTTTCGGAGAAGTGACTTAACCCCAATAATTGTTGTCAGAGTAAATGGAAAGCATTTAACTAAATCCTCAATGTACTGTGAAACGCTTTCCAACTGTGGTCAGAAAAATTTTCTATCATGACAATGCACGTCCATGTACTGCTATCAGAACTGTCAGAAATATTCAGTAATTTCAGTGGGAACTTTCTACTACGAGATACGGGTTCTTTCCACATCTTGAAGTTATAGCCCTAACACCTTAAACAATCTCAACCAATGAAAAGCAGTAAATGTTTGAATTTTGACCAGTCACAGCAGGATTACGGAGTGAAATTATCGAAAAACATTATTAAATCCGTTTTATCAGGCGACATGCAATTGTCTTGTTTTCAGTGTAGCCAACTATCTCCTACTATATAATTCCTGAACACGAATCACTGTACACTTTTGCTGGAGGCGGCGGAGAGCTATTGATAGCAACAAAAGCATGGACAATCGACAATCATAACGCAAAATGGAGGATTTTGGTGATGCGTCAAATGTGCAAATTGATCTTATCATTAAAATTTGCAAACCACAGAATAAAAAAAAAAAAAAATGAGAGAAACTATGTTCCCCCCTCCCCCCCAGTTGGTGTTAGAAAATCGAACGGTAGCGATTGTAATAGTCGACTTTTGTCCATTTCAGTCTCACGGTTCTGAATAGAATAGATATTCTTAAGTATAACAAATGTTAATATTCTGTGCACGAATTTAAAATATATATCACTTTTATTCTCATTCTATTCATGAAATAGTCCTAAACCAGTATTTTGCTCTTCTCTATTGGCATTACTGAAAATCGACATTCTTCTGTCGCAAGATTGCTTGAAAAGTGCAAGTACAAATAAACAATTATTTACTTTGTCTGCTTTCTCGAGGCGAATGGTGGAAGGAAATTGCCTAGCTTCGGAATATTAACACTATCGGCAACGCTTGTAAGCTTTGACAAAGGTCGACCACAATATTTTGTATCTTTGATCACTCTCTTAAGCTATGCTATAGAGTAGTCAGCGTTATCATGTCATAAACTTTAATTATTCAAACATTTAAAAGGCAAGGTAGAGAAATAAACCTGCATCTATTTGTTGTGATTCCAACAGTTTATATTTTACATTCTTTACACACATGTTTAGTTAAACTAGTCACTTACATTTGTATTATCGTATAATGCCAAGTTAAACGCAAATAAAGATGTTGTTATTCTATAGAAAACACACCGCCAGGGTGGCCGAGGTCGTTAACGCGCGGACTCGTGAGCGGAAGGTCTGGGATTCGAATCCTGCCAGGACCGTCCTTCCTAACTGAGGTTTTTTCCAGGTTTTCCTCAGTCCTCATATATGGTAAATGCCGGGGAGGTACCCTAAACTTAGACTTGGAACGTTTCCGTCCTTAAAAAATTTCTTTTCCCAATATCATCTCATGTATCATCAGTGTTCACCGCCTGTGGTGCCTCAGTAGTAAAAACGGACGTTAAACATCATTTAAAGAGAAAGAGAGAGAACACCGAGTTGATAAGAAGTGCCGATTTTACAGAAACAGAATGAATATTTAGTCCCCATTTAGTGGATCGGTTTGTCTGCGGTAGAGAGAGGAGGATTTTTCGCTACTTCAGCTTTGCTCAAATGCCTCTACGCCGGGTCCTTAACATGTTTTCAGATAGAACATCCGGAAGCCGGTGGAGGACCCCACCCCATAGGAGTTCGAGCTACTCGGAAGGTTCGCTTTCATACCAGGCGCCGGGCAGTAACCGTAGAATAAAGCGCCTCTTCACTTCGCCTGCCACTTTGACCCAGTAAGTGAATAAACGGAATGAAAATATATGAAATGGTAGAGAGAAACATTTGTGAAATGTAACAATCCAACCCAGAAATCACAAGAAAGTCCAAGGTCATGGGCCCCAAAAACTGGATATTCTACACAACTAATGAAAGGTGAATGGTGTTTAACGCCCGTTTTGATACAGAGGCACAACAGACGGTGGCACTGATGATATATGGGATGAAATGATATATTGGGAAAGGATACATTTTTAAGGAAGGAAGCGCTTCAGACCTAAGTTTCGGGTACCTCCCCAGCATTTGCCATTTATGAAGACTGAGGAAACTGTGGAAAAAATCTCGGTTCTGGCAGGATTCGAACCCCAGACCTCCCGCTCAGAGTCTGCATTTTAACGACCTCGGCCACGCGTGGTGGTCAAAAACCTGAGCGTCTGAACAAATTAAAACGATCTATATAAAAATCTACAGTAATCATTACAGAGTTAGTGGCAAGTGTTTACTAAAATATGAAAGTAGGTCTCAAGTTTTGCACGAGTTCCCTCAGGCATTAGCTGAACAGAGCATCCATAAATCCGTGCAACTCTTAATTACAATTTGGCTTTCATTGGTAGGGTCAGATTTATTATTGACAGTTCAGGATAGAGAATACTTACATGGTCTGTTGGAAAGTGCGGGGTGTAGCTAACGTGAATTTCGAATTAAAATATTTCGGTCGAGAGAAGGGGAAAAGAGTGGGGAGTAAACAGCAGGTAGTGAAAGTGTACCACCCCACGCACAGAAGCTAAATGACAACGGTCAAAATAAAACCACACATGCTAACGTTATGTAACAGAAGCACGTGTCTGTAGTAACAAAAACTTCCGAAAAACCAAATTGTACTCAGATCCCCGGGATTGATAAACCCAAGACAGAACTGCTGAAAGCTGCAGCGCTCGAAATGATAGCTACATTATATCCTGCACCATGTTTATACAGATGGCTCAGCTATTGATGAACGCACGGGAGCAGGATTTTTCTCATCTCTTGTCAAGGGAGTCTTTCCTATGGGAAGAATGAGAACTAATTATGGCGAAGTAGCAGGCATAAGTGAAGCGGCCAATAGACTGATTTCTCTGAATATCAGACGAAAGGCAGTCTTCCTGTCTGATTCCATCTCAGCACTCCAAATATTGGGCTCCCCAGAAGACCATTTAGTGTAAAAAAGACTACCGAGACAGCAAGCATTAACTGAAGGTCCCTGGTCACTGCGACATCAGCGGAAACGAAGAAGCTGACAGAATGACGAAGGAAGCACGCAAAATGAATCAACCTTCACCCCTTCTACCTGCGTCATTATATGTAAAATAATTTCTGTATAAAATAGTCGTCGGGGACTCCTGGAGGACAGCAGCAGTTGGTAAAAGATGGGAACCGATTATATCAAAACCTATCCCCAACAATCTGCCCCACCTTCAGGATAAACACAGGCCACGATTACCTACCAAAACATTTGCACAGAATCGGCGTAGTCGACTCTCCGATCTGCTCAAAAGAGGAAGGAACGGATGATCATCTTCAACACTGTACAGCACTTTAGAGTGACTCAAGAGAAGGCCAGCACGGATGTACTGGGTGACACGGCGTCAACTGGCTGACCAGCCAAGAACGGGCGTTGACTGAAGAAGAAGAAGTAGTAACAAAAAGCAGGGATTTGTATAAATATTTACATGTTCCGTTTACATCAAAAGATACCTGCATTCTTTGTCTTTAAAATGAGAAAATTCCAGTAAAAGCTTCAACCAATGTGTGGGTATTTATGATTCTTGCCAAAAGTAAAGTAATTTTTCTCTTGAAGGGATTTGTAGTGAATCTATCAGAAAATATTGTCACAACTTCTCCATACCCTCGACATCAGCTACAATAACTTCATACCTGCATAGCCGTTATTCCGGCACAATCCAGACTATGTGATATGTTTTTTTTTTTTCTGAGTATATTAAAGGACTAAAGATCTTCAAAGATTTCCTGCGCTTTCAATTAAGATATAAAGATATTACAGTGGATTTGTTACCGAAAGAAAAATATTGGTCCCGTGACACTTGGAATTATGTGGCAGTTTTGAAATCTCCCAGATATTGCCAGCTATCAAAATTTTCGACCAAAGAATCCATTGATTTAATAGTTTTTAACATTTTGTTAGCTTTAGTTCATATAAAACCTTCATATGTTTTATCATCTCACCGACACGCGTGACTGAAGTCCTTAAGACCCTACTCGCGAACGGAATTAGAGTCCCACAAAGACAATCCTTCCTGACTAAGGTGTTTTTCCAAGTTTTCCTCAATCCTAAGCTATAGAAAATGCCATAGAGACCTAGAACATTTCCTTCAATAAAATTCCTTTCCCGGTTTGTTATTTCGTCCCATACGTCAGCAGTGTCTATCATCTGTATGCCTCAGCAATAAAACGGATGTTCAATACCATTTAAAAAGCATCATTTCCGTTCCATACAGTTGTTCCGATTTCATGTCTTCTATCTTCCTATTTCTCTATTACTTTTCATTTTTTTGCAATTAATAAATAGTTTAGAAAAACTTCAATCTTCAATATTTTATGAGTTCTCCAAATAGATCTATCATGCAACATAATTCTAAACAAACTTCAGGTTCAATTTTGTACTATTTCTTAAATAATCATCTCGTTGGAACCTTTTTCAAAAAAACTTTATTTCATATGTATCAAGGCCTTCCTTATTGTCACGCAAGTTCCGCTCATATAAAAGATTGAGGAATACTATCACTTTGTAGAATTTAATTTGAGTTTCATTCAAAGTTCTTATCCTGAAGGTGTTTTTAATAACTCATGTTGGTTGAAACTTTTCTAATATCTATATCCTTGTCATAGACGTGTTACATTACATTCCAGTATTTTATATACATTAACTGTTCTAATGTATAGATATCTGCAACAATTTTAAACTTTACTGGCCGTTTTCTTTCATTACTTTTGTTTTTGTTCAAGCATGTAGAACGCATATGTTTTAATAGTTTTGTGGAAGAACATTTTTGTAACCCATCTTCATTATTTAGGAGAATTATTGGTTGTTAACATATATTAATGTGTTTATTAAAGATGACTTCCGTGTTAACTCCTATTTTTCGTTAAATTATTTGGCCGTTTATATGTAAATTATGCGGAATGGGTGACAAACAACACCTCCTGTATTTAAAATTGGGTAGTTATTATCTCTTCTGTATAATCATTTCAGTTTCTTGATATACCAAGGGTGCCAAAAAATGTATACACTTTCACAGTAGATATCTATTTAATATATTTGAAAGTTGAACCGAAAAACAACAGTAATAGGTAGTATGATGTTCTGTAAACAGATGTGACACATTACCTTATGCTAGCGTTGCTAGTGACAGGTAAATCAACAATAAACAAATGAAGCCAAGATTGTCGTATGATGTCCTGTAAACAGACGTGACTCACATTACGATAACGTAATGTGCTGCATTACGGTTTCAACAAAGAAAAAGTTCAAAGGCAATGGGGACGCAGAGGTTTCCACCGCGTTCTCCGGATCTAACTCCGTTGGACTTTTACCTATGGGGAACTCTTAAGGATGTTGTATACCGTAGAAAACCAGCTACATTGACAGCACTTCGGGAAGAAAATGAAATGGCAAGTGTCTGGAATTTAGAAGTACACTTCCCTATTTTATAAGTTCGAAATTTATATAAAATAAAGCAATATCTTTTTTACTAATTAATTTATTTCAATAGGAGATATCAAAATAGATAAGAGGGGCTACCCATAAGTTTCCCACTTAACCATGTTAAGCACGTGTTAGAATAAAAATAAAGATATCATTTTTCAACCTAATCTATTTACTTTACTTCAATTCATTTTTCGCATCTCTGAAATTGCATAAAAATAGTTCTTAGATTTGCCTGCAAAATACTGGAAAACGTCTTCCTTCAATTCATTATCATTCGTGAATCCGCTCTCAAAGGTCAAATTTCAGTTTTAAAAACAGGTTATAGATGTTGAGGGAAAGGGTTGGCTGTAAGATGAATGATTCACGTGGACTCACAATAGCCATATGGATCTGCTTGTTGTTAGGCAGAACAGCTCGTCGATTCCCTTGATGGCCCTGCTCAGCGTATTTCCCTGTGTTCCTTTCTCTGAAGTCTATCATCGAATTTCTCTACAATCGTAAAAAAGTGTTGCCGTGGTCTTCCTTGTGGGCTCTGAACTTTCTAGAGGATGCTAACCCTTCTCTGGTCACAGCAGCCATATGGATCTGCTTATTGTTAGGCAGAACAGTTCATCGATTCCCTTGATGGCCCTGCTCAGCGTATTTCCCTGTGTTCCTTTCTCTGAAGTCTATCATCGAATTTCTCTACAATCGCAAAAAAGTGTTGCCGTGGTCTTCCTTGTGGGCTCTGAACTTTCTAGAGGATGCTAACCCTTCTCTGGTCACTCTGTTAAATACCTTTTTGAAAGAGAGTCATAGTCTAGAACCACAGCTCCACCTCTGTAATAATGAATTCCAATATTGCCCTCTTGTTACCATGGCAAGTATAAGAACTTCTGACAACATTCCACGCGCAGTTACATTTGCAGTGCTGAAATAATTCGGAGCACTAATCCTTATGGATATATAAATATTAATGAAGGAGTACATTTGTTTTAAAAAGCCTTAATCTTGTAGCTATTTCTTTTTCCATTAGATGCATGTCATTAGGAACTTCCTTCATGTAAAGTGAGATGTTTTCTTGTGTCAACGCATTACCGGCCTACCCTCCGGCTCTCTTATTCAAACAAAATAATTTTGATCCCTCTTCATAGTGAAATATGGAGGGTAAGCCTCCCTCCCCATACATATCTTCAAGGTGTTTTTAATATCTTCTTTAGTTAATCATTGTTCTACGCTCAGTTATGAACATCAAACTGTATAATGTAACACGTTTGACTTAAATGAGCGTCCACAAGTAAATATATAAAGGTAGGTCCATAAGTTTCCGGCCTAACTGTTTTGTAGATATGACAAAGACAAAATATATTTCGCTTTTCAATATAGTTACTCTTTATTGCAGTATACTCTCACATCTTTGAATTAACATTTGAATCCCCTCCCCCAAAATAGACAGAAGTCTTGTCTGCAAAATGGGTATAAATAACACATACATGGGGCTTCTTCGTCACACCTAAATTTCCTTCCTTAAAGACCCTTTTGGGTTTTCAGAAGAGGATATAGTCACTGGGAGCTAGATATTGGCTGTAGTGTGGATGGTGGATGTTCTTGAACCGCATTTCTTCACAGCTTCCTTTGTAACAAGAGTTGTGTGCACAGGCGCGTTGTCGTGAATAAGGCGCACATCACCACTCAGCTTTGCTCGCCTTTTTCTTGACGCAATAAATTGCTGCTAAAGCAATCCTAAGTATTTTCTGCTGGAAATTTTGTTGAAGCATGTAAAATATGTTCAGATTAAAATCTCACTTAACATATCGCAATATAACAATAACATCATCAACAGCACGAGGAACAGGTTTGAGTATTTTATTTCATTAGAGAAATTGAAATAATTTGCTTTGTTTTTAACGTAACTTAAATGATATACAAATATATCCATCATTTCCTTATATTTCGATTTCATATAAACTGTAGAGAGAAAGATGGTGTAGATTATGACATAGATAATGCAGTGAAAAACTAAGGTATGAGAAATATAACTGAAACCAGGCTCAAAAATTGATAAAAGCAGCCTTTGCCACGACTACTAAACATCCACGATATACAGAACAGACATTTACCTAAGGAAACAAAATGAATGCAAATGAAAGAGGTTTGGCTATCGTTGGAAGATAAAAGCTGGGCTACCAACGCTGGAGCGTCATTATTCTGATAGTTTATTACTCCGAACTATCAAATAATTTGCGTACGGCTAACTACTGTCCATGGCCTCCTATTTTGTTTTGTAATAAAGTTGTCAATAGCAACAGGAATACTAATGAAACCCAAATCGTCTGGGAAAGACTCAGCAATTTTTGAACTTGGCTTTGCAATTTTATGTTTAAATCAGCACTCATAACGACTGAAAATGTTCAGTACGGCATCTTTAATTACTATAAACATTTCACGCGTTGAAATAGAACGGAATATGTTTTATTTTAACTGACAGGGTTAAGTAAGACCCTCTATTTCACTTAATAGAGTGTATATATATATTTTTCAGTTAATGCCACCTCGTAATTTAACACTTCCTTTGCAACAAGAGCTGTGTGCATAGGCGCGTTGTCGTGAAGAAGGCGCACACTCCACTCAGCTTTCCTCGCCTTTTCTCTTTGATGGAAGCAGGTAGTCTGTGCAGTAGGCCAGCATAGTACTCCCCATTTACTGTGGTGTTCATCTCCTTGAAGTCAACGAAGAGTATTCCTTCACAGTACCAAAAGATTGTGGCCATGGTCTTCTTGGTTGGTTGAGTGACCTTGGTCTTTAGAGGCGGTGCTTCGTCAGGTTTACTCCACTACATTGATTCTCTTTTGGACAAAGAATCATGGTAGAGGACCATAGTTTCATTTCCTGTAACAATGGATTGCAGAACTTCTCTCTCGTTGCCACGGCAGAGCTCCAAAAATGCCTGACGACAGATGACTCGTTGCTGCTTTTGGACTGAGAAAAGAAGTATAGGCTAACTAACTAACTAACTAACTTTATTCATGTTTAAATGTTCATGAATAACTCGAAGGACTGCTGTTTTAGAAAGGCCCAACCTTGCTGATATTTCTGTAACTTAGAGCCGCCGGTCTTCCATAATTTCTCCTTCCACAATAGCGATGTTTTCAGGAGTGAGTGCATCCAAGGGCCGAGCTGCACGCTCTTCGTCTTCAATGCCTTCTCGGCCCATTCGAAAAAGCTTGTCCCATTCTTTTACGGTAGAATATGAGGGGGATGCTTCCCCATATATACCGTCCAATCGCTGACTATTTCATTTTGAACTTATCACAATCTTCAACACATAGTCTTCTTTATGCAACTGTATATGAACAACTGTACGCAGCGGATCGGAAATTACAGCTGCATTTATTTACTTAACACATAAGATATGATACCAAATAAGGGTTTTGTGAAGGCGATAATTCTTATCGGCGTGGCCGGATACTTACGGACCTACCTTTGTAAATATTTCATTTTAAAGTTATAAAGTTGTCAACAAAAACCCATGAGAGCACTGTCCATGCAAATAGACATGCGCAGTCCGATGCGCACCGCAGAGAGTGGGGGGAACAGGCGGAAGCTTCAAGTATATGGTTGTAGTGAGCACACTGATGAAGATAGTTCAGGGATACCTGGATAACTTAAAATGTATTACTGTTCCAGTAAAATACAAGTATATACAATATATCAGAGCTATTTAATGACTTTGATCATACCGCTTATGCAGTTCATGAAATATTATATGTAGATATGCGCAGGAAATAACTTTTTATGTGATCACTTAATTACTGTCACTTGCAACACATGATACTCGCGATATCACGATGCTGGACAGACTGAAGCTCGCTCTCTGCCGGCTGACTCCGGCAATCAAGGTCGTGCCACGCCGCATCATGTTTATACCGCTCTATTTGCATGGACTGTACTCTCTTAAGTTTTGACAAACATTTTTGTTACATTCTTCATAACGAACACACACACTCTGCACACTTTGTAGTATGTTGCTCAGTTTTGCCTCAAAGTTAGTTAACAGAACATCACAATAGTCAAAAGTGATATTACCAATCTCAATACTAGGATTAATTTAAATTTATCAGGAAGTAAATACTTTAAATATTTTTTACAGGTATGATTTATATACACGTTCCATTTTAGGTATCTGTTTATGTAAAAACCTATGTTTCTGACGACCGGACTGTATAAAATAGAGCATCATATACAAGTATCGGCATGAAACTATATTGAAGATTTAAGACGTACTCCAAATTAAATTAAACAGCGATTGGACGGTGTATATGCGGAAGCACCCCTCTCATGTTCTACCGTAAAAGAATGGGTCGAGAAAGCATTGAAGACGAAGAGCGTGCAGGTCAGCTCTTGGAGGTGATCACTTCCGAAAACACCTCTCTTGTGGAAGGAGAAATTATGGATACCGGGGGCTCAAATTTACAGAAATAGCAGCAAGATTGGGCCTTCTAAAACAACAGCCCTTCGAATTATTCATGAACATTTAAACATGAATAAGGTTAGTGCAAGATGGGTGCCTAGACTTCTTTCCTCAGTCCAAAAGCAGCAACGAGTCATCTGTTATTAGGCATTTTTGGAGCTCTGCCGTGGCAACGAGAGAGAAGTTCTGCAAACCATTGTTACAGGAGATGAAACTATGGTCCTCTACTATGATCTCTTGTGCAAAAGATAATCAATGGAGTGGCATAAACCTGGCGAAGCACCGCCTCTAAAGGCCAAGGTCACTCAGTCAACCAAGAAGATCATGACCACAATCTTTTGGCACTGTGAAGGAATACTCTTCATTGACTTCAAGAAGAGGAACACCACAGTAAATGGGGAGTACTATGCTGGCCTACTGCACAGACTACGTGCTTCCATCAAAGAGAAAAGGCATGGAACTCTGAGCGGTAGTGTGCGCCTATGCGCCTGCGGCTTTAAGGAGATCCACCATCCACCCTACAGCCCAGATCTAACTCCCAGTGACTACTATTCTCAAAACCCAAGAAGGACCTTCCAGGAAGGAAATTAGGTTTGACTGCCCATTTTGCATACAATAAATCTGACCAATTTTTTTTGGGGGGGGGAGGGCTTGGGTGTTAATTCAATAATGTGAGAAGTGTACTGTTAAATATAAATTTGTCTTTGTCATACTATAAACTTTTGCACCTACCCTCGTAAATCAGTATATCATTTACTATTTTGGTTTCATTTCCTACGTAATAAGATTAAAAGCGGTGGTCACTGGAAGGCGACAATGGGGGTAAAGAAATGGCAAATGATGAAACCTTCAACTTAAAATCACAATGTAAACGGAAGCTGATTTTTCTTCATGGTAATGGGTCTAAATAGGAGCTATCAGACCACCGCTGAGAAGTTGGTCACAAGACTATTTGACCCCAAGGCCTAATGTGCGATGATGAAGATATCAAGTTTATGAGTGTTGTTTACTCCAATAGGTACGTTACTTAATGGTTACATCAGTTGATGATAGACCCCGCCCTCCGCAGATGAAAGTTCTAGTGCTCAACAGAGCGGAAAACTCTCCTCTGCAGACATCTTTATTGAATTCATTGCCACAGTACCACCAAGGGGAGCAACAAAAGAGAAAGGGAACACGTTTAGGACTGTCATAACTTTTCTTGTCTTCTTCATGTACAACTCCACTAAAAAGTGTAAGAAATCCATTTGTTACTCTGGCAGTATCCTCTTGTCGTCCTTATTGAAAGTAAAAACTTCCCTTTTCAGATATATTTCTACATACTTGTCTTGATATCTTCAGAAAAATAAAGATAAATTCTGCAATTGTACACAAACCAATGGTTTGGAAGACAGTTGTTTTGTTTTTAGAATATAAATTTTCCCGAAAGACAAAACGCACTGTTCTTGCATATGAACGTCAGCATTATTAGCAAAAGTGATATAGAAGAGGCATTCTAATAGCACTCAGCCTATCAAGAGAACACAGGAGATTTTTTAAATTTACTTTTCAACGTAGTCAAATCTACAAGTTTAGTCTAACGATTATCCAACATTTAATACCGTCAGTAAAATACGATTTGTGCATCTGTGAAAAATAACCTTCTGCATCAGCTTTTGACATGAATCTTCATTCCACCCAACCATTTCTTCAGGTTTGAGAACAAAAAGTAATCGCTGGGAGTCTAATATGGTAGGTCCATAAGTTTCCGGCCTAACCATTTTCTAGGTATGATAAAGACAAAAAATATATTCCACTTTTCAATATAGTTACCCTTTATTGCAATACACTTCTCACACCTTTGAAAATTAACATTTCAATCGCCCCCCTCCAATTAATTAGAAGTCTTGTCTGCAAAATGGGCATAAACAGCATTCATCACTTCTTCGCCACACTTAAATTTCCTTCCTTGAAGATCCTTCTTGAGTTTTGAGAAGAGGAAATAGTCACTGGGAGCTAGATCTGGGCTGTAGGGTGGATGATCGATCTCCTTGGAGCCACATTTCTTCACAGTTTCCTTTGCAACAAGAGATGTGCGCACAGGTGCGTTGTCGTGAAGAAGGCGTGTGTATCGTATGACGATAATAAATTCCTATCCTTAAATTTGATATTTATTACCAAAAGAGCACCTTGAAGATTTAGTTACATATATTGCTTTTCAACATGGGTTTTGAGGATTCAAAATTAAAGCATTCCTAGATTTTAGTATTCCGTCCTAAGTTGGTATCAAAGTCACTATTATTTTTGTATTTAGTTTGTTTCATACGCATTTAAAATATATTATATACCTAATTAATGTGTTCACATATTTATACTTATTTAGGGAATAATGTGTGAAAAAAATTAATTCATATTGCATTATTGTTTGATATGTAAATGGAAATTCATCAACGAAATAAACCGCGAAAACATGGCATTATGCCAGTATAATATTATTAGAAACGACAACAATGAGTATCCAGTTCAAAATGTAATTTCACGGATTTAGCAGTGACAAAAGAAGTGCCAATAAATACAATTGTGTATTTATAAACTATTTTATCATTAATAAAAATACACAGAGGACATAAATAGAGAAATAGACTTGTGATTCACATTGTTTTGCGTTGACAAGAACATACGACTAGGAGGAAATAGTGTTGACCAATGCGATGCATGAAACAAGTCACACTAACAGTGATGCCAACTTTTTCTCCTTAAAATTGCTAAAGAACAGTTTGAAACTCCCTAATTCCGTATATACAGGCAGTAATAATTATCGAATTAACAATTTTACATTCAGAACTAATTTTAATTCCGGCAAATAACGCAATTTCGAACCTTCAAAATACCCACCAATCTTCAAAATGCCCGAAAATCAGCAATTATAAGTCAATTGCCAATATGTTGCAGATACAACATGAATTATTTTTCTATTATAGAAAATAATGAATCATCGGTTGATTTCTTTAATTATGGTTAACAAAAGTGTACACTTTTCAGAATTCGGCACACGCTTCGCATTTGTTTCGGATCTATGATCTCACATTTATGATCTGCACCACGTTTGGTTATGCTTTACATCCTAATAGGCGGATTGTTTCTAGAGTTTAGACACACCCATCTAAGGCAAAAGTCGTATAATGTAATGTTTTCTCTCGTTAGCACTTACATAGCCTATACTCGGCAGCTTTCAGCACAAAATGCAAATGTAAGCTCTGCATGCCCCCAATATTATTAAGCCGCCTGACTGAGTGTTTATATCCTCTGATTTACTGCCATTATTAGCCTACCTGCATCTCGCTTTGCGTACCGAGTGCTGCGAATATGAAATGACCTATTTCGTAGTTCACTGTTTACAAAGGCTAGTTTCCGTCTTGAAACTCCACTGCTGTAAATCAGGTTAAATATCGACCTCTGTATTATTATTATTATTATTATTATTATTATTATTATTATTATTATTATTATTATTATTATTGCTGTTGTTGTATTTCCTCCCCAGACTAAAGCAGTATTTTTATTACACGTGTTTAAAATAAAGGAGGCTCAAAAGATAGTTGGACATCATACATAATTTCTGTATATCACAAAGACCAACTACTCGAAATTTCACATTACATGGTTAATTTCAAGTTCTTACATATTAACATACGCCCCTAAAAATTTCTTATGCATTTTAAATCATTTTTCTCAACGAAAACTGTGAAATTTTCCTTTATCGCTTTCTAGCCAGCTGTGCTGGTATAAAGGAAACTATTTGCTTCTAAATTACAAACCAGGCTCGAGTCCAGTTTGCATTTAGCTTGCGGAGAGACTTTGTATACGCTTGGTGTGTGCTCAGTGTCACATATTTAAGTGCTCTTCTGACTCAGGCCGTGAAATTTCTTACTTACCTGACACTGTAGTGATGTAGAGGAAATAATATGGCTTGTGAACTGCGAACCAGGTTCAAATCCAGCTTGAATCGAGCTTCTGGTTTCAGATATTTTTATGTTCATGGTTTTTGCTTACGTATCATGTAACATTATTTTTTTTATTTTTTTTTTATTTCCAATATAAGCTCATGCTTTCTCGAAAATAAGAAATATTTTATTATACGAATTTGGTTTGCTCTATGCTATCTAGTAACAAATTATTTGTACAAAAAAGACGAGTTATACAAACACGAGTTATATCTATAAAGCAGTTACATTGAAACATTCTCAGAGTCACTTTTTGTAGAGTTGTTGATTATACAAGAACCACATACAAATTTTTTACATGTCGAACAACTGTCTTCTGTTTTGTTTTTCTTACCTAACTCTATTTGAGATGTCTTGCGTTTAACGGCCTTAGATGTTCCTTCGTCCCTATAATCAGCCATGAGAGATGCTGACAGTAGTCGATGAAAGCTACGTGAAGATGTAAAGCTAAGCTAAATTTTAGACACGGATACAAGAGCTGATAAACAAATGACTCACGCACTACGCTACGTTTGAAACGTGATGGATATTGCCGGTTACTACTACGTAATACACGTGGGTAAACCGATAGTAAATTTTCCATTATTTTAAAAAGTTACGCCTGAGGTATAAAAAAACATTGATGAGCTAAACGCCATTGAAAGGGATGAAAAGTCGCAAAGCTGTACAAAAATACTTCCAAAACAGTGAAAAATCAAAAGCGGTCAATTGACCACCATTGGGCGTTCTGGTGTTAACGTGGGTTTTCTTTGCGGGGAGTTTAGAACACTGAGCGGCGTTTGAGTAGCTTGGATTGGATTGTTAAGGATAAGGACCTTTCGGTACTTCACTCTTGCTCAAGGGATCGCTGTTTGTGCCTATTGCCCAGTGGGGACATCTCCAGAAGAAAGGGATGACGTAAGAGTGACACCTGGAGACGGGATACACGGATGTAGACGGTTACCTAATAATGTTTCCTGATAGAACATCCCGACGCCGATGGAGCTACAAGAAGTCAGGGGCAGAAACCTTCCATAGCGCAAGCCACCGTCACACCACGCCAGTCCACCTCGTCTGGTGCTTTCGACCCAATAACAGAACCAACAGAATAAAATAATATGAAACAAGGGTGCGAAACATTCATGGAAAGAAAAGATTCACCTTAACATTTACCAAAGCAGCCAGGGAAAACCACGAAAAACCCCAAAGTTAGCATGCCCGACGCTAATTGAACTCGGGATCTTTTGAATGCGAGCCCCGACATGTAACATCTGAGCTGCTCGCTGTTTGAGGAATTTGTGCTTCTTAAAGTTAGAACTTTAAGTTCTAGTATTAATACAAGAAAAATGGGTTGACTCAGACGGTAAAGCAAGAGACTCTATTTGAGAGGTTCCAGGTTCTAACCCCGTCGCCCACCAACCTTGTTTTCCTCAGTCCATTTTCAGAAAGCAGAAATGTCGGGTGTTTCTTTGCCACAGATTCAACATCTATTTTTTTGAGACACGTCAAATTGGAGAGTGTAGACTCACTTTGACTGGTGTTTCTTTTTAAAACATTGTCCTCATTTTCCTCAATGGTGAAAGCCAAGGCCTCTTCAGGGCTGAAAGTCGCTTTCATCAAACGCGATTTTTTATTAGTGGGAAGAGAACATTTTCGCGTGGAGCCAGGTTAGGACTTTAGGAGGATGAGTCATCGCCTGGCATCTGTGGACTACAGGAACTGGATCGTGATGTTAGCCGTGTAGACGAAGTAGTTGTGAAACACGATCCTCAGTCCTGTCCTTGGACGACATTCTCGGAAACCTTTTGGCACTGTGATATACCACTGAGCAGTAACCTTCCTTTGCTCTTCCAGAGGAATTGTGGCCATCATTTTCTTCCCAACCCTGTTCACTTTCGTTGGTGGATCGTCATCTGGAGAAATCCAAAATGTCAACATTCCTTTGATCTCTGGGTCAAATTGGTAAATGCATGTTTGATCCCCCTTGATAATATCAGAAACATGCCTTGACTTCCTTTCATTAATCTCTGCAGCATTTCTTCGCAGCTTCCTTTGCAACAAGAGCTGTGTGCATAGACTCGTTGTCGTGAAGAAGGCGCACACCACCACCCAGCTTTCTTCGCCTTTTCTCTTTGATGGAAGCACGTAGTCTGTGCAATAAGACAGCTTAGTACTCCCCATTTACTGTGGTGTTCCTCTCCTTGAAGTCGATGAAGAGTATTCCTTCATAGTGCCAAAAGATTGTGGCCAAGATCTTCTTGGTTGACTGAGTGACCTTGGCCTTTAGAGGCGGTGCTTCGCCAGGTTTACGCCACTCCATTGATTCTCTTTTGGACAAAGGATCATAGTAGAGGACGACAGTTTCATCTCCTGTAACAATGGTTACCAGAAATTCGCTCTAGTTGCCACGGAGAGCTCCAAAAATGCCTGACAACAGATGACTCGTTTCTGCTTTTGGACTGAGGAAAGAAGTTGTTTTAGAAAGGCCCAACCTTGCTGCTATTTCTGTAACTTTGACCTGCCAGTCTTGCATAATTTCTTCTTCCACAAGAGCGATGTTTTCAGGAGTGAGCACCTCCAAGTGCCGAGCTGCACGCTCTTCGTCTTCAATGCTTTCTCGACCCATTTGATAAAGTTTGGTCTATTCTTTTACGGGAGTAAGTCCTTTTTTTGTGAAGAACTTAATAGCAGCTCGATGCTCCATTTTGAATGTGTCATAATCTTCTACATAGCCTTCTTTATGCAACTATGTCTGAACAACTAAACACAGTGGAGCGGAAGTTTCAGCTGCAATTATTTGCTTAATATATAAGGTAGGACACCCAGATAAGGGTTTTGTGAAGGTGATAATTCTACGAGGCCGGAAACTTATGGATCTACTCTCGTATATTGATCACTATGGTGTTTCTATCTTTCCGTGTTTGTGATATCTTCAAGGTGATCAGATGATGGAATAACTAACAATTCAGGAACTCCCTCCTTGCGCAAGACAATCAGCTGCCCGTGAATTGACTTGTATTTTTCGGGGGATATAAGCCCAATTACTTACTATTCGTTCAACTACAATAATTCATAAGAAGCTGTTTATGCATAGTATACTTCTATTAGATATCATTTCTTTCATCCTGTCCTCTCCACTTTCTATAGGTATTTAAATATAATGTGGGTTGATATCCCTTCGTTAAAAAGCTGCATTATATAACTGAATCTTTGTACAGTATGTAACATAGATACCTTTTTCAGTTTAATATAAATTTTAATACAGATATTTTATATTGCTTTTGTGTTACATTAAATTATTTTTTAAATTTTATGTAGCATGTTAAATAAATATTAATTCCTATAATTCCCCTTAGCTATGCAATTAAGGAGTGCTATACATTGACAGATAAATAGAAAATATTTTTATGTAAATATCTGAGGACGAGGGAAAAAAAAAAGCATCCACCTTTCGGAAAAAGCACTCGAGCAGTACAGTAAAACAAAACTGTTTAAAATGATTCATTTTCACTAGTGATTGAACACCAGTTAGACCAAAGTTGATTTCTTTTCGTGTTTTGATACAGGAGGAGTTAGTATGATATGGAAACCAGCCTTAATCCACCTAAATTTTATTTTTGTTTTCGCAACACCACGTATTTACTGCTGATTGGACCAGAATTCTTTGCGCTATCTTTCTCGCACATCTGCGTGTATCTGTTGCAGGTTTCGATTTACTGTTCGTGATAATCATAATCTAGCTCGTGATGACGTCAGATTGGTGGACTCTCATCAACCTTGAGGGAACATTGAAAAAACTTCTGTGCGGATTGGAAGCTGATAACTAACCCCCTCTGGATTTGCAATGGCAATTACTTAGTACGTTACAACTTTTGGTTTATAATAAGATAATTGTAAGATATCTTATCTAATCTAGAGAAAAATCAGCCTCCTGGTTCGTGTCTACAGCCCTAATCAGAACAGATGTATCGTATTTTAAGAATCACTTATGCTGAGCCGAAGGTTCTGAGTTCACGTCCCGGAGAATCGGGAGTTTAGCCAAAGAGTTGTAGCCCAGACATAGCTAATCCGTGCTAGAAATTCGAGATTAAGGTTGTCTGCAGGAGTAAGTCATTTCTTAGTAGCTCCATCTGTGTTGTAACCGGATTGATGGATCCATTGTGCCTCGGATATTATTTATTACTTGACTCTGGTACAACTATGTCTTTAAAAACTGCCGGCTTAAATTGTTAATAACTTCGATTTGGGCTCAAGAATTTGGCTTCTACTTCAAAAGTTTTTGTATGAGGTGTTACTGTACTTGAGTTCATAATTATGACAAATAATATCACAACACGACAGGCTCATAACCTCTAGTAATATTTATTAGCAATATTTCAAGAATAAAATTAAAATTTAAATATAATTACTTTAAACTTGGCTTAAAAAATTGTAATATTTGTGTATTTGTACTTGAGCTTTTCAAGCAATCTTTCGACATAAGACTGCCGATTATTAGTAATGCCAATAGAGTAGCGCAAAATACGAGTTTAGGGCTATTTCATTAATAGAATAAAATTAAAAGTAATATATATTTGAAATTCGCGCACAGAATATGAACACTTGTTATACTTATGAATATCTATTCTATTCAAAAACTGTGAGACTGAAATGAACAAATGTCGACAATTACAATCGCTACCGTTCGATTTTCTAATACCAACTGAGAAAACCAAAAAATATAACAAACAGTGTCTCTTTTTTTCCTGGTATTTTGTAGTTTGGAATTCCTAATGATAAGATCAATTTACACATTTGACGCATCACCAAAACACCTTGAAGAATCCTCCATTTTGTATTATGATTGTCGATTGTCCATGCTTTTGTTGCTATCAATAGCTCCCCACCGCTTCTAGCAGAAGTGATCAGTGATGCGTGTGGAGGTATAGAGTTGGCTACACTGATCACCAGACAAATGCACGTGATAAAACAGATTTGATAATTTTTTTTTCGATAATTTCACTCTGTAATCCGGTCAAAATTCAAAATTTTGTTTCGTTTCATTGGTCGATTTTAAGAGGCCTCTTCTTTCAGGCTTAAGGTTTTTTACATGCCGTAAATGTACGACACCCTTGTATTGAAATGTTTATCCCGCATATGTTAAAAAATTAACTTTCGCCTTGATGTAATTTACCAAAAAATGATCTCATAGCGACATGTAGAGCTTAGACAAAATTTCTCAGTTTCTCTTTTTGAAAGTGCAAGGTGTAAGTAAATAAATGCGTTACTTTCTTCTTTTTCACTTTTTTTTTAGTCAGTCCTGGTGGTCTAGTGAACCATACTTGCCTCGTAAACCCATGATCTCTGGTACAATCCCGGATAAGGTCGGTGCATTTTTTCAAACGTTAAAATCCTAAGTATGGCTTCCTTTGGAAGGGAAGTAAAGCCGTGGGTCCCGTGTCGTACATTTACGGCATGTAAAAGAACCTCAAGCCTGAAAGAAGAGGCCTCTGAGCAAAATTTGTCGGCCGTTTCACGCCCTGAGTTGAATGGGACGCTGATGACCTGAGATGTTAAAGAGCGTCCGTAAATAAACCGCATCAACAATTGACTAACGTTTTACCGAACACCTGTACCTTCAGCTGGTGCACGAGGACATATCAAATATACACGTGTTGTAAAGATGCCGAAGGCATGTATGTCGATTCTATTTTAAAATCACATATTTACATAAAAATTGTATTATTTTATTTAGTTAGAGCTACAGTTTCCTATATCCAGTAAGGAACTAATACGAAATCTATTGGGTTTTATGTGAGAATTAAGAGCTTTTTAGCAGAGGCACAGAGGGGAAAGATCAAATGTCTGTCCTATATGTATGGACCACCCCACACTGTGGTCTTTACCTCCACGGGTGATCAAGGTCGTTAAGGCGCGGACTCATGAGCGGGAGTTCTGGGGTTCAAATCCCGCCAGGACCGTCCTCCCTGACTGGTTTTTTTTTCAAGTTTTTCTCAGTCCTCATGAATGGCAAATGCCGGGAAGGTACCTAAACGTAGGCCTGAAACGTTTCCTTCCTTAAAAAAATTCTTTCTCAATATATCATTTCATGTATCATCAATGTCCACTGTCTGTGGTGCCTCAGTAGTAAAAACAGGTGTTAAACACTACTCAAAAAAAAAAAAAAAAAAAACTGTGACCTTTGGATATATTACGAGCAAATTTAGAACTTGATTCTTCTTAAATATTCGGGAATTCTGTCAAAATTCATTTACAGGGTTAATTAAAAGGTTTTTAATCCAGGTATTGTCAACTCTATTGCCTGGTGATTATTTATTATATTATCTGACCTGCCTCACACTAGCTTGTAGATAGCTATTTTAAATTTTGGATCTAGTTCTATACTTCAGTTGAAAATTTTCGTAATTCTTATTTATTTCAAGTGTATTTTAATATTGTCTTATTGTTTCACATTATGGCTTGGTTATGTGAGTGAAGATGCTTAAGTTGGCAACGCTGCTCTAAACTCTGGTTCCGCATTACCATATGCATGGCCACCTTCAGATTTATATGGCAGTGTTGCTATGCAGAACGTGTTTTATGTTCCCTGCTGAATTTCCATTAAACTCCAACAGTCGATACCAGCAAATTTGGCAAATGGATAACGTTAGCTTGCCTCTCGTAAGTTTTTCCTAACGAATGAGCACTTGACAAGCTAAAGGGCATTTCGAAGCTCACAGGTCGAGCCGTGGCGTCACGGAGGTGAATGTCGTACAGCGCTTAATGCCAACTTCTTGACCTCTGCCACAACTACAACCTGGTGATTTCTCAGGCAGAGAATTTTTGTGGACCGTGGGTCAAGAAAACCCATTTAAACAGATCCAGAGTACTCATAAATAAGGTTATTCCTGGGAATCGTGTGTAGGCTAATGTCAGCAACTTGAGATACAGGAGAAAGTCTTATAGCTTGTTGACCAACTTTTAAATTATACTACGCTTTTATAAAAATTGCTTTTAGTTCCTATCGAACTTTCTGAACAGATGTGATAACAATTACTGTATACTCGTGTTGCATCTGCCTTCGTGAGTGAAACAGTTTCAGAGAATCCAAAAACTTTCTGATATAACGCCCGTTTTTACTACTAAGACACCACACGCGGTAGACACTGATGACACATGAGATGAAACGATAACTGGAAAGAAGGCGTTTTAGGCCTAAGTTTAGGGTACCCCTCCGATATTTGTCATTTATGAGTACTGAGAAAAGATAATCCTGGTGGGAATCGAACCTCATACCTCCTGGTATCAGTTTTTTTTGCTAAGAATTAACTACCACATTGATGTTCTTTAAATCATAATACAATGTATCTAAGTACACCATCTTGATAAGAAGAACAACGACAGCTCTCGAAAACTTGGCTGCAGAAGCATTCGCAATTTATCTGCGTGGTTGCCCGAGAACAGTTCTACAAACATACGAGCGTAGGTCCATAAGGTTCCGGACTAACCCTTTTTAGGGTATGATAAAGGCGAAAGCTATATATATATGTCGGTCCTGGTGGTGTAATGGTTATCATACTTGCCTCCTACACCCAAGAACGCGGGTTCGAACCCGGCCAGGACCGATGTATTTTTTCGGGCGTAAAAATCGTAAGTATGGCTTCCTTCGGAAGGGAAGTAAAGCCGTGGGTCCCGTGTCGTACATTTGCGGCACGATAAAGAACCTCAAGCCTGAAAGAAGAGGCCTCTGAGCAAAATTTGTCGGCCGTTTCACGCCCTGAGTTGAATGGGACGCTGATGACCTGAGCTGTTAAAGAGCGTCCATAAATAAATCAATAAAAAAAATCGAAATTTATATTTCACTTTTCAATATAGTTATCCTTTATTGCAATATACTCCTCACATCTTTGCATTAACATTTTAAGTAAGGATTCCCTCAGAAGGGAAGTAAAGCGTGGATCCCGTGTCTTACATTTACGGCACGAATAAGAACCTCACGCCTGTAAAAAGAGGCCTCTAAGCAAAATTTGTTGGCCGTTTCGCGCCCTGAATTGAATGGGACGCTGATGACCTGAGATGTCAAAGAGCGTCCGTAAATAAACATAATAATAATAATAATAATAATAATAATAATAATAATAATAATAATAATAATAATAATAACTTGTATGATGAACTCACATCCCAAATATATAACAGGAGTTGGTCATTTTGAGTTTATCTACACATTAACTCTTGCCTAAAATTTGACTATACCAATAAATCTGCCGTTAAAAAGATGGGTATAAAAGAAATATTTTGTAAAAATATATTCTATATTGAACAGTTCAGATAAAGCATGTGCACAAAGTGTTTATTATTATTATTATTATTATTATTATTATTAAATAAATGTACTTTATTAAATATTTTCTTTTATATTATCTATCAGTTTGTTAAAAAGTATACTAAAGTATATTTTTGAGCTGTAGCTATTTGAGAAAAATGGATAATCATTACATTTTTAAATTTTAAGTAGGAAATCTAGCGAAATGTTGAGCATTTCAAGGGACTGGAACAACTCGAAGGGGGTGTTCTATCTAGAAATGTGTTAGGCACCCCTTCTACGTTCGCGCAGTCGCTGCCCGTAGATCTCTGCCCCCAGTTCTTCCCTCTCCTGATTCCTTCCTCCCAAATGGGGGCACAGGCAAGCCTCAAGTACTGATCCCCGCCCCAGTTCATCCATCCAGAGAGGTTGAGAGGATGATCTTGAGCGTACCGCTAGAACACACAAACTATTACACATACCACATAAGACCAACTCCCACCTTTTACAAGCGTTTGACTTTCTGGAGTAACCGCAAAGACAAACCGTTAATTTGATTGCACCACTATGAATATTGTCGCAACGTGAATGTGCAGCAGTTTGCAGCTTTTAGAAGGAAAGGCAGTAGCCGGCAGTTGACATGGCCACCTGAATTATTCATGGGCACGACTGGGCCTCCGAGATTTTCGTGAATTCCCAGCACGCCCATGTCCATTTCCTAATGGGGTCATTTGGAAGCATGGCGGTCTTTAAAATAACGGTACACACTTCTCATTATTTATCTGATCTTTTTTATTTGGGGTGGGGGTTACCAGAGGCATTTTACATACGGAAATATTCTTGCAAGAACTCAGTAGGATTTTTATGTCTTACCTTTTGAAAGGTCCTGGATGAAGGCGTGTATTAAAAACAAGAAAAAAAAATCATGTAAAAATATACACTCATTAATATAACCACGCATTCTTAGAGTAATCCTGACGTGTGGTTGTCGCTGAGATTTTATTTAAGGATGATAAAGGTGTCACGTTTTCAGCTGTGTAGACAGGAGAGGGGATAAGCAAATTTCCTTACAATCTGCTTTCAAACACTGCAAAGCAACATGTCGCAAAATCCTAATGTTTGTTATATCGTTTCACAATACCGAACTTTTGGGTGCTATGGAGCATAAATGATGAAGTTGTGGGACATCAAAGAGCACTGACAGATATTGACAATCTATATTAAAGTTACAACACTTATGTAGGATCACAAAATGCTTGTATTTAACTGAAATTTCAAGAATATTTTACAAATATATTAAACTATTTTTCAACGTAATCGCCATCGAGATCGATACATTTCTGTAGTCGGGGTACTACAGAATGTATTTTTTGTATGCCGGTGTCATAGACCTCCACCCCCAGGTCTTTCAGCTACTTCTTCACAGCTTCCTCGACCTGCTGATCGTTGGGAAAACATTTCTCACCCATAAACTTCTTTAGTTTAGTGAAAAGGTGATAGTCCAAGGGCGCCAAGTTGGGTGTATAGGGAGGATGGATGAGAATATCCCATCTAAACGATGTCAGCAGGTCCTGTGAAACTCGCCTTGTGTGGGGATTTGCGTTGTCATGCAGGAAGCTGACTCCCCGGATCAGCATTCCCCTTCTGCGGTTCTGAATGACCCTTAGGGTATGCAGTAAGCCTCTGCATTAATCGTAGTCCCTTTAGGCACAATATCCACCAAAAGACCCTCTTGCGGTCCCAAAAAATCAGATGGCATGACTTTTGGAGGCTGGGGAAGATGAATGACGACATTGAACTGATTGTCTTTAGGGCTCTGGGGTGTAGTGACATACCCACGTCTCATCCCCCGTCACGATAGAGTCCAGCAAAGCTTCTCCCTCCTGTACAAAACGATCCAAAAATTCACGCGCGGCGGTCAAGCGTTTTTGGCAGTGCTCCGGTGTGAGCATTCTGGGCACCCATTTCGCACACAACTTCTTGTAACCAAGTTTTTCCAACACAGTATCACCAAGGGGACTTCAAGAACTGTCAGGAAATTCTTCGTGAAGGTCGTCAAGATTCCCATTGTGGTCATTTCGCACTTGTTCTTCAATTTTTTTGTACAAGTTCGTCAGAAATCAGTGATGGTCTCCCACTCCTTGTCTCGTCGGCCTTTTCTGAACAACCTAACTCACTTCGTGACATGTTGTCGACTCATCACAAACTTCCACAACTTCCAATGGATATTCGCAGTGGTATTGTTCTACAACAAATCAAAAAAACTGATGATCTCGCAGGTGGCGGGAGCGCCCGACAACCTCCCCATCGGAAGAATTTACTGTGACTGAACAAAATGGCCCACAAACTGACCGTTACGATCTACCCTACAAGCCAGGTGCGCCAACTTCGAAACAAAAATTTTTCCCCGGCATCAAGAACCCTTGTAACCTTACTTTCTGGATAGCCCTCGCATATATTTATATAGCATGCACCTGTCATGAATGACATGAAGAACTTTAATGAGGCAATGATTCAAACACAAGTAGTTTTTATAGTGAGTACATTTCCTCGCATTCGTTCCTCAAATAGGTACAAAATAGCTTCCCTTTACCTTCTATTATTGTCAGTTAATATCATTAACCTCTTAAATAACGAGTTCTTTCTCAAGCAACTCCTTCAAGTGTTCATGCGATCCTTTTCACTAGACTTGCTTCCGGATGAACCAAAGTCAGCAATTTGCGTTCACACGTTCAGACATTCGACTAACGCTCAGTCGCTTTGTTCGCCAGTTCCTGGAATAGAACTAACGAAATAACAATATAATATATAATACCAGGTGGCCCTCCTGCGCCGTCTTTTTAAATGGAGGTAGATTTCCCTGTAGTGCAAGGCTTTTCACGCGCGCAATTGACACCTGAGTTAGAATAGTATTTTATTGGTTTACAGCATTGTATACTGTAAACGCGCAGGTGGGCTGTCCGGTATACATACATTACGTAATATAATGAATAGGACCCGGAATTTCAGGGGCTAAGACTTGAAAATTTTTATTTTTATGAGCTAGAAATTGAAAGAAAGTGCAAAAAAAAAAAAATGTAAACGTGTTCATTAAAAATTAAAACGAAACACACACACAAAAAAAAAAAAAAAAAAAAAAAAACGTAATTTATTAGAAAAATTAATATTGTAATCTGTCAATTGCAAGCAAACATCCGGTGTGAAAAAATTATTGGATAACATGCTAAAGACCTACTGAGCGAGAATAGGAAGCAAAACTATTGGAGTGACTGCTCATATTGGTCATTCTGGAAACTTCTACGGGCGATAGAACGGAAATCCTACAAGCCCTCTATGTAAAAGTCTGTAGAGACTGCAAAACACTAGAGTCCATGAGGTTTAAGTTGGCATGTTTTCTACTGTCCTTGCCTAAACCATTACACACAGCAACCGCCTTTTGTTATAATTCTTGGAAATACCAGGCAGTTTGCACCCCTTCCGTTGTATCGCAGCGTTTTAGATGATTATTTAGGCGTCAGTGGCGTGCTTTCTTATGTCAAAGTCGTCTTTATTTTGGATACTGAATCTCCACTGTTCACTTTGTTAGTTTTGTTAAAAATCGTAAAAATGTTTTTTGGAAATGGAGAGCTATGCCTTTGCTCTAAATGTCGCAATGAGTATTGTTATTTTTATCAATAATGTTGTCAAGAAGTGCTGGGATACGCGAGAGAGGTTGGTATAGAAATTGCAGTAAATATTCATAACCATTTTTACGGATGAATACGAGGCCCTGAAATGCTGTAAGTCAACAATATCGTGTCCAATGCTATAGAGAGAACAACACCAGCTATGCCCTTCTCGTAGCGTGAGTAGAATTTTGCAAAAACAAGCTTTATCGACCCGGAGTGTTTTTGGACTCCAGGAAAGAAACGACCGAACAGAACACCAAATAAAACTGTAATAGATTCATTCACTGCAGCCGCCATAAGATGTGTGATATATTCGTTATATATAACTGATTTTTTACCAAGACTACAGGATATAATGGACATTTTGTTTAAGGGGAGTGTAATGGAGTTTAAGAGAAATCTTAAAGAAAATACGTTATAAATATGTAAAATACTTTCAGGGAAATGTTTAATGGAAAGGTTGGACATTATTTCTAAAATATTTAAATTCTTAAGGAATTGAGGACTACAGGTCGCACTATTGTTTATTTAGATGAAACTTGGATTAACGACGGTCCTTCAAAACCAAAATTTGTAAGCACAACGTGATGATTTTACCCTCAAAACGCAATGGGGAAAGGTGGGCGTTTTATTATTTTACATGCTGCATGTTCTTCTGTTTTCCCAATGCCCTACTAACATTCAAATCAAAATCTACAAAGGTCATCGTGAGCAAATAGACAGCACTACTTTTAAAAACTGGTTCGTAGATCTAACTCCAACAATCAATCATTGGGTTGGGATGACAGCAAAACATCTGCTTAGTCCTTGTTTCTTTCATGGCGCTGTTAATCTGAAAATAATCAATGAGTGGTTGCTTCCACAATTGACAGACATTGTCTGATTTCTACAGGGCGTTTACCAGTCGATTTCCCTTTGAACGTCCGCAGACACCTTGACCATATTGTCCTAAATCACTGGATGGACATGGGTCAAAGTAATTTCCATTTCCATTGCATTGACCTGCAAAAGGTTCTGATCTCACCACACCTGACAATGCACACTGGGGTATTTTGAAAGCTGAATTGCAAAAATGGCGATACACTAGCAATCGGTTTTATTTGCAGATGTGGATGTTGTAGTCGGATGTACCCGGGGGTCCCAATTCCTATCTCGGGTCATTCAGGGGCTCCAAGTCGCCTTTCGTGTCTTTGTGGTCACGGGAGGAGGGAGATGGAAGGATGTGGTTCAAATCACACAACCTTGCTTCATTAAACCTACTGAGTTGTTTAATCACACTACACCACACGGCAACCTGGTGCGTTATGTCTATGACTTTTTGATGCGTGCTACATATGCTGTATCTGTGTGCCTCTCGTCTACTGTCCCTGGTAAAGCAATGTTGATCATCAAAAAAGCGAACGTACTTTTGCAAAGCTGTTTCCTCTTATATACGACATTCAAAACGTCGCCATGTGGTCAAAAAAGCTCATAGGGCTCATAGCATAGCGCCCACAGCTTCCCGAGCCTTTAAATATTTAAATACTATTGGTGAGCTCTTGAGCTCCCAAACGCACTCACTTTAAATTCATCACCTCTTTGAGTCCGTGTTGGGAAGCTCCCGGTCATACGATATAATGACGTCATCGCCGACACCTGTTCCTCTTCTACCTTTTAACGAATTTTGAAGCATCTTCAGCAACTAAGATACAAAAAATCTATTATTCGGCCACTTGCGTCCACTTAGCTTTGTCACCATAGAGAGACCCGTTGCTCTAGCCATTATCAGCAGAAGAAGGCACGAAAGATATCAAGATTTTCTTTATTGTCATACAATTATAAGTCCAGGAAACCTGAATACATTTCTGTTATATATCAAATGTTCCTGTTTGTTACTACAGGTTACTATAACATTTAATACTTATTACTATTTGACTTATAGAAATGTATTCACTCTTGGGCATGCGTGGGTGTGTGGACTTATCACAACCAACAGCTACCAGCATTTGTGCAGCGCTGAAACTGTCATCTCTTAATGTACTGTCGTGAATGCACGTTGGGGCATTAAAATACATAAGCTATGTTACGAACATGAAGGAACCTACACAAACGTTTTGCACCAGTAGGAGGTAAAATATAAACCACTATTTGTGTAATTTAATACTTGCTCAAGTGACACCGTAGCGAGGCAGTTAAGATAAGAATATAGTAAATTGCACAATAAAGCAAAAACAGAGGCAAACGGTAGGCTGTAATCTTTTAACAAGCCCATATTATTAACATTATGAACTGATAATTTCTAATATTTTAGTACTACTGCATTAAACGTCCAATAAAACTTTCAGTCTCACTTGTATCTCGGCGGCCTGATTTGCTAGGCGAGGGCGGAGAGTTGCCAACGGTAGCTTACCTGAGCTTGTTTATGTCGAGCTCCTCATTCCTTAAGCAGCAAAGTCCGGCCACAAATAAGAGAAGGGCCTGTTATCGCATTCATACTCTTTCGTCACTGCATCTTCCTGCATGGTACGAGGGTAGATCCATAAGTTTCCGGCCTAGCCATTTTCTAGGTATGATAAAGACAAAAACTATATTTAACTTTTCAATATCATTATCCTTTATTGCAATACACTTCTCACATTTATCAATTAACATTTCAATACTCGCCACACTCAAATTTCCTTCCTCAAAGGTCCTTAAGTTTTGAGAAGAGGAAATAGTCACTGAGAGCTAGATCTGGGCTGTAGCATGGATGATCGATCTCTTTGAAGCTACATGTCTTCACAGCTTCCTTTGCAACAAGAGCTGTGTGCACAGACGCGTTGTCGTGAAGAAGGCGCACACCACCACTCAGCTTTCCTCGCCTGTTCTCTTTGATGGAAGCACGTAGTCTGTGCAGTAGGCCAGCATAGTACTCCTCATTTACTGTGGCGTTCCTCTCCTTGAAGTCAATGAAGAGCATTCCTTTACAGTGCCAAAAGATTGTGGCCATGATCTTCTTGGTTGACCGAGTGACCTTGGCCATTAGAAACGGTGCTTCGCCAGGTTTACACCACTCCATTGATTCTCTTTTGAACAACGGATCATAGTAGAGGACCATAGTTTCATCTCCTGTAACAATGGTTTGTAGAACTTCTCTCTCGTTGCCACGGCAGAGCTCCAAAAATGCCTGTCAACAGATGACTCGTTGCTGCTTTTGGACTGAGGAAAGAAGTCTAGGCACCCATCTTGCAGTAACCTTATTCATGTTTAAATGTTCATGAATAATTCGAAGGACTGTTGTTTTAGAAAGGCCCAACTTGCTGCTATTTCTGTAATTTTGAGCCGCCGGTCTTGCATAATTTCTCCTTCCACAAGAGCGATGTTTTCAGGAGTGAGCACCTCCAAGGGCCCACCTTCAAGCTCTTCGTCCTCAATGCTTTCTCGACCCATTCGAAAAAGTTTGGCCCATACTTTTACAGTAGAATATGAGGGGGATGCTTCCCCATATACACCGTCCAATCGCTGTTTAATTTCATATGGAGTAAGTCCTTCTTTTGTGAAGAACTTAATAAAAACTCGACAGTCCATTTTGAACATGTCAGAATCTTCTACACATAGCCTTTTTATGCAACTTTATCTGAACAACTGAACACAGTGGAGAAGTTACAGCTGCAATTATTTACTTAACAGATAAGGGTTTTGTGAAAACGATAATCCTTATCGGCGAGGTCGGAAACTTATGAACCTACCCTCATATTAAGCACAAGTACAAGCACAAGTACAAGACTTGTGCTAAGCTGGACTATGGGAATTCTCGAGTCACCTCGTTACCGAGAGGCTGCTCTCGAGATATAAGAATCTCGTAGCAGCACTCTCCGTTACAAAAACGAGAGAGAATAACCCGATGTTTGACCGCCTGCAACTGCATTCCATCATAGGCATTTCGTGGGGGCGGGTTTAACAACCAGCAGAAGTGAAGAGAACTGTAATGAGATTTTCATTGCAACTTTTGGAATGAAGCAATTGGAGATTAGGAAACGGAGGTAGCAACTTATAGAGGAGAATCGACTTTTACAGATCACAAACCTGGTATGGATATAAAGCGTTCAAAAGTTTAGAGAAATATTTCATAGAAACATAGAGGAGTTAAAAGAAAGGTAAATATTTACGTCACTTTGACTCACGTCTTTCAATTATGATTTATACAGGGTGTCCTAAAATAACGCAGGAATTCACTAAATACTTCTATTTATTTATTAATAATAGAATATTTACGTTCATTTAACGTTAAACATTTTGATTAGAAAGGGAATCAAATATCCGACAAATAACCCCCACAACCTTTTCAAAAACTCGGGTCGTTACCTCGAGAGGACAAATATTTTCTAAATAACGTTGCTTTGGATAGCAGGCCAAGGCTTTCTTCCTCTCTTTTTGTGAAATTACGGCGGAGTTAATGGAATATCATTTTTTATTGTTCTGCAGTGTTTTGTAACGTTTATAACCCACATGAATAGAAGGAGGAAGTGCCAATATTGAGTCAACTAAAGTTTAATTAGGAAACACACTTGATATGCTGGTATTTTTATATTTTCATATTTTCAAGGAGTTGTTTACTTTCGTATGCAGAATAGAGGTTTGAATGGTGCGTTATGTGAGAGTATTTGGCAGTAAGATGTTGATACTTAAATGCCAGCAAGCGAGGATGAGGGATAAGTTAAAATACTGTGAATTTATTTGAATTATGGCATACCAAAGCGTTCCTACTTACTAGAAAATGCCGTCAGCCAAGACCGTATAATGATTGTAATGTTCGTATGTTGCTCGATGCTTATACAGTGTGTTAATTGTTCTTCGTTAGTTATGTCAATACATATAGTCTTGAACGGGTTTTATACACGATACCAAGGTAAAAACGGACTTACAGGCATTTCCTACAGATGCAGCAATGCATTGCAACTGAGGGACATCATTTTCAGCATCTCTTATAACATTAGTGCTTATAAGTATGCTTTTTAAATACTGTGTTACTTTAATAATTTTATCCTTTCAGAAAAATATAATAATATATTAAAAATACTAATCTTGCGCATGGCAACTCTTATTTCTCTTTTTCTGGTTACAGCGGCTGCACTTCCGGAGTAAGCAGCCTTGTTCAGGCACCCGTGACACAAACAACCTCACTGCATAAGAGAGATACTTTTAAAGGTAGGGATTTTGATCTTTCATATCACAAAATTAAATGTTTAGTTTATATAGACTAACAAATAAGTATTTTTCGTTGAAGTAGAGTCGACGTTATTCATATGGAGATTTGGAAGGTGAAGATTTTGTACTTTATATTATATGTGCGTCATACTTTACTAGAACACCTACGCCTATGACGTTAAAGGTAGTAAAAGAAAGCCCGTTCACTTAGCTACTAATAGGAAGTGAAAGGTTCCAGAATGGGAGAATACTGTTAAAGCTATATTCGCTCCAACATAGCCTTTTTTCGATTGCAAATATGGAAACAATAAATAGAAACGATTTTGAAACAGAACAGAAGAAGCGAATAAGCATTGTCTTCTAAGAGGCAAAAAAGTACTACAGTATTAGAAAATAAATGTACGCCTACCAAATAAAATATGTAGAAACACAAGGCAATCAGGGTGGTGTTAACATCTAGAATTTGCTATGCAAATGTGTGGCATTTCAATGGCACCAATAACCAATTAAATAAATAAATGTATTTTTCAATTTATAATACCGAGGGTGCCAAAAATGTATACACACATTCACATTAGACATCTGTTGAATATATTTCAAAGTTGAACCGAAAACAACAGTAATGTGTAGTATGATGTTCTGTAAACAGATGTGACTCACATTGAGAAAAATAAGGAATTTTACTTCCAGAAATACCAGCAAGGCCCTTCTAAAACAACAGTCCTTCAAATTATTCATGAGCATTTAAACATGAATAAGGTTAGTGCAAGATGGGTGCCTGGACTTCTTTCCTCAGTCCAAAAGCAGCAACGAGTCATCTGTTGTCAGGCATTTTTGGAGCTCTGTCGTGGCAACGGAGAGAAGTTCTACAAACCATTGTTACAGGAGAGGAAACTATGATCCTCTACTGTCCAAAAGAGAATCAATGGAGTGGCAGGCGTAAACCTGGCGAAGCACCGCCTCTAAAGGCCAAGGTCACTCAGTCAACCAAAAAGATCATGACCTCAATCTTTTGGAACTGTGAAGGAATCTCTTCATTGACTTCAAGGAGAGGAACACCACAGTAAGTGGGGAGTGCTATGCTGGCCTACTGCACAGACCACGTATTTCCATCAAAGAGAAAAGGCGAGGAAAGCTGAGTGGTGGTGTGCGCCTTCTTCACGGCAACGCGCCTGTGCACACAGCTCTTGTTACAAAGGAAGCTGTGAAGAAATGTGGTATCAAGGAGATCGACCATCCACCCTACAGCCCAGATCTAGCTCCCAGTGCTGTTTCCTTTTCTCATAACTCAAGTAGCACCTTCGAGGAAGGAAATTTATGTGTGAAAAAATGATGAATGCTGTTTATGCCCATTTTGCAGATAAGCCTTCTGACTGTTTAAGGGAGAGGGCATTAAAATGTTAATTCAAAGTTGCCAAAAATGTTTACAATAAACGGTAACTATATTGAAATGTGAAATATAGTTTTGTCTTTGTCTTACCTAGAAAGTGGTTAGGCCG
This sequence comes from Metallyticus violacea, assembly GCA_030762175.1. Classification (NCBI taxonomy): domain Eukaryota; kingdom Metazoa; phylum Arthropoda; class Insecta; order Mantodea; family Metallyticidae; genus Metallyticus; species Metallyticus violacea. Next base: position 28,013,275 of record CM060837.1, on the reverse strand, counting down.
GAAACTTTGTGACTTACCCTCGTAAGTACTCTAAAACAGTGAATAAGTATATATTAGCCTATTTTTATACTCAATTGGCATAGTAGATACTGAACTCTTTATGTGGAAATAGGGTTGTACCATTTTATTTTATAAGTCGCACTGAAATGTTGAAAAAAAAAAAAAAAAAAAAAAGAAGAAGAAAGAGAAAAGATTTCCTTTGCGTCTCATTTCACGAACCCTAAACATCAAAGAAAGACATAACCATAAATCCAAATCATTGATTTTGCAAAGATGGTTTGCCTTGACTTTAATATACCTTCTCGAGTGAGGCTAGGGTACGATATACAGATTATTGCAACGTGCGATTTATGAATATGAAAATTGTTATTCTACCAGTCGCTGATAAGACCGTCTATAAATACTTCTCTGATATTTTAATAAATGCTGTGGGCATGCTTTATGCAATAATGAAAAATTAATGGTGTTAACTATTATTACTGTTAACTTATTTCTGAAGAATTGTGCATTTACTCACTTCTTAGCAAAATGCAGATTTTTTTTCTATGGATAAATGTGATATAAAAATATTCTCCAAGTGTAGCAGTTCTTAAGTTATATGCAAATTTAATCAAGTCGAGAACCCGATCGCAGTTTCGTACTAGGCACTCTCTAACCTGCTGCTGGTTGGTAGGCAATGTTTACACCCTGCACACTTTACGCTCTCATGCATACGGTTCCAAACAAAAGGTGTGTACAAACTGGTTTGTAGGAACAACCTTGCGCTAATACAATGGCCGTCACCAAGGTAAGGGCGATAGTACGCTTGCTGTCTTGGTGTAAACAATAACAAAACAGCAAGATGTTTTACAGACTTCCAGCTCTCAACAACATGTTTACATTATTCTCTAAAAGTTTCTTGTAACAGAGGGGGGAGAAAATAAGCAACTAGGTTCCGATATACAAAAGCGAAATGAAGCACACCCTAGCAATATACGCGTATACAGAAGTGTTCATGTGGTTGGAGGTAAAGAGTGGAGCTATTTGCTCGAATAGCAACGAATTCAAAGCTAAACCTTAAATTAGAGATTAACCAGAATGTTTTCTAACTTGAAAGGAAGGGTAGATTATGTTTTTTTTTTTTTTGTTTTTTTTTTTCCGTATCTACAATATTTTGCTACAAAATCACACAATAACTCACATTTTACATATAACTTCTTAACATTAATGCAACTTCTTCATACTAAGTTAATAGTGCTTTAAGGATTTCACTTCACTTCAGGATGGGACGGGGAAATAAATAAATAAATAAATAAATAAAAATAAAATATTATAACCGAGATTTTATTGATATAGTAAGTAAAATTCAAATAAAACTTTCTATTTTAAAAAAATGTAGTACTTCTTCCATTTCTTTTTTCTCGTTTTAATACCTAATCCACCAATCGTTTACATGAGTACTAACTTTTGCATTTCTTTATTCTTATCCTAATCCACCAATCGTTTATGCGAGAACGTATGTCACAATGGAATAGATAAAAATGACCTTTGAGACGAGGACAAACTTGTTCACTAACAACCAACTGCTTGCCAAAACAAAACACTTTCTTTATGCCTAACTTCTTGTTCTTATCATTATTGCTGCTAGTATTATTATTATTATTATTATTATTATTATTATTATTATTATTATTATTATTATTATTATTTTACTTGTGATTTAAGGGTAAAACTTTGCAATAAGAAAAAATGCTGTATCTACTAGGTGAGCGGCATATATTGTTCCATACCCATGGCTCATGCATAGGCTAACAGAGGCTTAGATCTCTTGGAGTGTTTAACAACCAAGGTCACGTTAATTAAGAGTTGGTAAGCTCATCTGAGTGGGAAGATATATTAATTGTGAAGAGCGCAATTGCAAAGTTTTATATATTGTTTTGCACACGATCATTTATCCATGATTCATACATCTTGACAGTTTCTTTTTATCCAATGCCATCCCATTGTCTCATGAACTTCTGGGCATTCACCCTGACACGGAGTATTGCAGCAGACTTGTGAAGCTTCTTTAAGCAGAATTTCTTAAACCTATGAGTATCTAAACGTAACTTGTATGAATGAATGAATGAAATGAATTAATGATGACGTGAATAAGCTTGGAATCCTTGGCGCCTTAAAGCTATCTCTTGCATTTTGCCTCTTAGAATAAGGAAAATCTGTATGAAATCTATAGTAAATACAACTTAGCGCAAAATAATTAACTTCAGATAATCTGTCACGATTGACTTACTGAGATTAATAAGGGCTGGTGCTGGTAATATCAAGGGAGAAATTTTCCTTTCTACCCTCACCTACTTGACGCATGATCTTCATCTTTGGTCAGAAGTTGTTTTCCTAAATCACCTAATTAAACTCTCCAAGCAATTGCAACAAATTTTATCTCAGAGAAAGTGTCACAAACTCAAAAAAACTCTTCCCAAACCGTTTGAGTTGATTGGGAATCGAACGCAAAACAACCGAATTATATCTGAAACGCTACCACTAGACCAAGGAGGCGGTCTTTATACGAGTTTAGGTCCAGAAGTTTCCGGCCTAACCATTCTCTAGGTGTGATAAAGACAAATACTATACTTCACTTTTCAATATAGTTATCCTTTATTGCAATACACTTCCCATATATTTGAATTAACATTTCAATCCCTCCCCCAAAATTATTCAGAAATCTTGTCTGCGAAATGAGCATAAACAGAATCCATTACTTCTACGTTACACTTAAATTTTCTTCTTGAGTTTTGAGAAGAGGAAATAGTCACTAGTATGGGCTGTGTGATGGATGGTCGAACTCCTTGAAGCCACATTTCTTCACAGTTTGCTTTGCAACTAGAGCTTGTGCACAGGCGCGTTGTCGTGAAGGCGCACACCACCACTCAGCTTTCCTCGCCTTTTCTCTTTGATGGAAGCACGTAGTCTGTGCAGTAGGCCAGCATAGTACTCCCCATTTACTGTGGTGTTCCTGTCCTTGAAGTCAATGAAGAGTATTCCTTCACAGTGCCAAAAGATTGTGGCCATGATCTTCTTGGTTGACTGAGTGACCATGGCCTTTACAGGCAGTGCTTCGCCAGGTTTGTGCCACTCCATTGATTCTCTTTTGGACAAGGGATTACAGTAGAGGACCATAGTTTCATCCCCTGTAACAATGGTTTGCAGAACTTCTCTCTCGTTGCCACGGCAGAGCTCCAAATATGCCTGACAGATGACTCGTTGCTGCTTTTGGACTGAGGAAAGAAGTCTAGGCACTCATCTTGCACTAACCTTATTCATGTTTAAATGTTAATGAATAATTGGCAGGACTGTTGCTTTAGAAAGGCCCAACCTTACTGCTATTTCTGTAACTTTAAGTCACCGATCTTCCATAATTTCTCCTTTCACAAGAGCGATGTTTTCAGGAGTGAGCACCTCCAAGGACCGACCTGCACGCTCTTCGTCTTCAATACTTTCTCGATCCATTTTAAAAAGTTTGGCCCATTCTTTTACAGTAGAATATGAGAGGGATGCATTGTCCAATCGCTGTTTAATTTATTGGGAGTAAGTCCTTCTTTTGTGAAGAACTTAATAACAGCTCGAAATTGCATTTTGAACATGTCACAATCTTCTACACTTAGTATTTTTTGTGCAACTATCTGAACAACTGAACACAGCGGAGTAGAAGTTACAATTATTTACTTAACTATAAGGAATGATATCAGATAAGAATTTTGTGAAGGCGATAATCCTTATCGACGAGGAAACTTAATGACCTACCCTAGTCTGTTCTTCAAAGTTGGCATGAATTAAGATTCTCTGGTGTTGAGTGAAATAGTGCACAATGTAGTTAACATTTTTGGAAAAACAGAATTCAGCAATGCAACCAAGGGATTTCGCGAACATTAATCATTATTTTGAAGATTCTTCTACAAATGTATTGGAAAATTTTCAGCGTGAGTAATTGTATTTTATAAATTTTGAGTAATGACTTTTTTTTCAGTAACGTTATTTCGCTGTTCGTGAGCTGCAATAGCCAATACATATAAAACAATTCAAAAGTCTTTTTAGTGCAGATAGAAAAAGTAAAACGGTAAAGCACAACTAATGGAAAACAGGTTATATTACGCGGCATACGACAGAAGAGGCCGATGTAACTGGAGCATGGATTCCGAAGAAGAGGTCTGGGGTTGTAATTCCCAAGACAGTTCTCCCAGTTGATTATTTTTTTCAAGTCATCTTCAAACTTCATTAATGGTGAATGGCGAATGCCTAAACTTAGGCTCGCAACGCCTCCTGCAATTATAATTTCATTTTTTGTTTCATCTGTATTCAAAGCCTGAGATGCCTCAGTAGTAAAAACCAAGTTAAACACTATTTAAAAAAATTATTCGTCATACTCTGTTGGTACCACTGGGACTGACAATGATGTTAGATGTATTTCAGTATCATTTAGCATGCGGAGAAAATGACGAAACATGGCAGTTATATGAATGTCTCTGTCAAGTGTCATTCGTGAGTTTTTTCAGACACATTACATATACTGTGGCATAAGAAGGATTTAATAATTAATATTGTGACGTAATAGCTGATATATAATAAAACATATAGTTGTAACGGCCCCAGATCAAGGATATTATTACTGTCACATACGTAACAATTGCGAGTGGGTTTGGGCAAAATTTTCATTTAACGTTACAGCGAGAAAATGCTGGCTGGCTGTTGTGCGGTTACGTGCACTCCCGAGCGACAGCGGAAGGTAATGCAAACTCTTATCGCTGTCACAAAACTGTGTTCAAACTGCTCAACAAAAATAGGTTTGGATATCGATTGATGAAGCGATAGATCGTAACGATCATTTTATTGCTATCGATTTGCTAACATCATTCAAGATATCAAACAGGGCATTCTCCCTCATCACGGAATGTGTTAATAGAACTCATTTACGCACTTTTTAAAATTAAACATGCTACTTTTCGTCACTGAGATGGAAAAGACTGTAAAAGTGTTATAATGTTCTTTCCATTGAAGCCTCTTACCTTTCCAGAGGAGTCTAAAGAGAGCTTGTTTAGAATTACCGGCGAGTTGTGACTTTCAATATCCAAAATACTTTCCTCAGAGCTTTCCTCCGTACCTATAGCCGTTGATAGTCACGCCTACTTTTCACGATCAACAATGGAGAAAACCAAACGCCTCTTGAAACTGAAACTAAGTCTCCTTAGTTTGGAGTTACGAATGTTATCGTGCTTCTTCTGTTTTTCGTCTACTGGAATTCGCATTTAATTCATAAACGAACAAAATATATAGGTATCTTCAAAAAAGAAACCAATATTAAAAATACCACAAAATAATAAAATCAACTTTTGTTAACAACCTAACTTTCAATTGGGAAGCAGGGGAGGAATTGTTTTATCTTATACCTTTAACGTTTCCTTGTTTTATGGTTTAATATTAGTTTGTAATTGAGAATGTTATTGCGTCTCCTCTATTTTTCGCCTGTTAAAATTCGTAATTAATTCATTCACACACTAACTTAAATCTAACCTCGAGTAAATTCTACAGACCAGTGGACTCATTGGTTTGCTGCGACTCGCTACGGCCTAACGGCCTACGCTCACATCATTTTCATAATTATAAATTAATAGCGGGTAAATCTACTTAAAAAATAAGCACACCCAATCTGGCATTAAAAGTTCCCATGATCACTAAACTCTTGTGTGAATAAACCCTTGTATCGGTCAAATCCACAAAAAAGCAGGGAATTGTTGTGTGCGTAGTATATTTAGCGGGTAAAGCATTATCTCTCCTTCTCAACCGTTCTAAGCTATCACATAGAATTGATTTAATGACTGATTATTGGCCTTCTGTTGGTGTCACATTTCCTTCGGCTAAGAGCGCTCTCCTCTTAGTGAAAAGCAGGCGTGACTTTCTCCAGGAGGCATCTACGGCTATGGGCGAGTTGTGTTTTCAGTTCCCAAGCCTTTATTGCTGTGGTCGACACTTGGAGAATAAGTGTCATTAATTGAAGTAGTTAAGCAACATGTTGACTCTTGGGAAATGTTTTAGCATTCATTGCCGCCCATGTCGATTTTATACCAGAAGTGATTACCTGCCTTGAAAGAATGAGCTCCTTTATGTCGAATAAATTATGCATGGTACAGCGCAGAGAGCAGGCGGTTGGTGATTTTTCGTACAACTCTAATTTAAATTTACTTACACAATTTCTCTATTTCAATCAGTTTTGTTAGAAATGTGTCGCTCTGTTTAAGACGGGTTCCAATTACTGCGTTTACCTTCAGGTATAATTAACAGGAGAGAAAACATGGCTGTGCAAATGCTAAAAATGCAACTTGTATGCAGTAACCTAAAAGGCACCTGTATACGTGTGGTCCAGGTTGTAAATTCTGGGGCTCAATTCCAGCCAGAAACGTTCTCCTTAACCGAGGTCTTTTTTTCCAGGTTTTCCTCACTCTTCATAAATGGCAAATGCTGGGGTGGTATGCTGAATTTAGGTTTGGTTAAGTTCTCAGTTATATTGCATTATAAGTGTCTACTGCCTGCGACACCACAGTAGAAAAAGGGACGTTAAACACTATAAAAATACAGGAATTTTAAACTTGTTCTTCACAAATGTTTAGTAATTAAAGGTTAACATGATTACACACAATAGTATTTTGGTTTTTATTGCCCATTTTGAATTTTAGTTTATTTGGTTCTCGAGGTTTATCGTCATGGTTCTCTAGAATTTTTTATTGAATATTTATTTAATGAAAAAATATTAGTTCGATAAATATGTCAAAACACCAAATTCAAGTTAGTTGTACATCACACTGTATCATTGAAAATCAAAAAGAAATTGCATTTACTTTGCAATTTTTTTCTGTTGTGAAAATATGTGTTAAACACTGTTTAGGTGTGTGAAAATTCCTTGCAGCATGCACCTGGCATATATTTATAAGGTAGAGATGATGCAAATTAACCCTATTCTGAAAAAGTAAATGACTTATTGAGCTATAATATTGTTAAATAATGCTATTATTTATCAACTATAAAAAAGAACTAATACATGATTTCCTCCATTAATGCTGGTATAAGCATCGAGCGAGTTGGCTCAGGTGTAACACCTTTGACTCGAATTCGGGAGGTTTGTGTTTCTCTGTTACAGATTCAAATTTCATTTCATCATTTATCTTCATTCCGTTTCTGTGTGTGTATCTGTGCGTCTTTATGTTCCTGTAATATGTTCAAGGCAACTCAGACATTTATTTAGGGAGTCCTTCATTGCGAATGTGTACGCTATGCGTATTCAGACAAAATTAGTTCCTCGACAGGCGACTGACCTGAGCATTGACTTGCAAGTCCTAGAGCGAGAGGAAGATAAACAGTCAAAGAATAAGAAAAAAGTCCATGTATAAACTTAATGAATGAATTAATAAAACTCAGTTTTAAAAACACATACTTACCTATATGAGGGTAGGTCCATAAGTTTCCGGACTCACCGATAAGGATTATCACCTTCACAAAACCCTTATCTGGTGCCATACCTTATGTATTAAGTAAATAATTTCAGCTGCAACTTCCGCTCTTCAATTGCTCAGATATGGTAGCATAAAAAAGGCAATGTGTAGAAGATTGCCACATGTTGAAAATGGAGTATCGAGCTGATATTAAGTTCTTCACAAAAGAAGGACTTACTCCAAATGAAATTAAACAGCGATTGGGCGGTGTATATGGGGAAGCATCCCCCTCATTTCTACCGTAAAAGAATGAGCCAAACTTTTTCGAATGGGTCGAGAAAGCATTGAAGACGAAGAGCGTGCAGGTCGGCCCTTGGAGGTGCTCACTCCTGAAAACATTCCTCTTGGGGAAGGAGAAATTATGCAAGACCGGCAGCTCAAAGTTACAGAAATTGCAGCAAGGTTGGGCCTTTCTAAAGCAACAGCCCTTCGAATTATTCATGAACAAGATTAGTGCAAGATGGGTGCCTAGACTTCTTTCTTCGGTCCAAAAGCAGCAACAAGTCATCTGTTATTACGCATTTTGGATGGAGAGTACTATGCTGGCCCATTGCACAGACTACGTGCGTGCTTCCATCAAAGAAAAAATGCGAGGAAAGCTGCGTGGTGGTGTGCGCCTTCTTCACTACAACGCGCCTGAACACACAGCTCTTGTTGCTAAAGAAGCTATGAAGAAATGTGGCTTCAGGGAGATCGACCATCCACCTTACAGTCCATATCTAGCTCCCAGTGACTATTTCCTCTTCTCAAAACCCAAGAAGGACCTTCGAGGAAGGAAATTTAAGTGTGACAAAGAAGTGATGGATGCTGTTTATGCTCATTTTGTAGACAAGACTTCTGACTATTGGGGGGAGGGGATTGAAATGTTAATTCAAAGATGTGAGAAGTGTATTGCTATAAAGGGTAATAAATATAGTTTTTGTCTTTATTATACCAAAAAAATGGTTACGCCGGAAACTTTTAGACCTTACTCAGAACATGTAAACTATTATGATAAAAATTCTTTGGAATAGGTAAATAGTAGAACGATGCTTCCACATGAAACACTGCGCTAGATTATGAAGAGAGGGCGATGTTAGAGCAATTAGCATATGAAACCGAAATGATCGTCCAGAATCGAGCGATTCGCATCATTAAAAAGTGAGTGTTCTAATTGCTCGTCCTTGGCGTCTCTATTTCATTAAGATGGTTAGCAGTTGTCATTTTATATTTAAATTACATAGTTTTTGAGCATTTGCCTAGTTGTTTTTTTTTTTTTTTGAGTAGTGTTTAACGCCCGTTTTCACTACTGAGGCACCACAGGCGGTGGACACTGATGATACATGAGATGAAATGATAAATTGGGAAAGGATATTTTTTTTTTTAAGGAAGGAAGCGTTCCAGGCCTAAGTTTAGGTACCTCCCCGGCATTTGCCAGTTATGAAGACTGAGGAAAACCTGGAAAAAACCCCAGTCAGGGAGGACGGTCCTGGCGGGATTCGAACCGCAGGCCTCCCGCTCACGAGTCCGTGCCTTAACGACCTCGGCCACCCGTGGCGGTCCTTGCCTAGTTGTGGCCAAGGATATTTTTATATTTAACTTCGCGACCTAAAGTTTTCATATATTACAATTGGGTGTGCATGAAATTTCAGAAGCAAATGTAACATGTTGCTCCATAGATCTAATCAGCTGTCAGTGTGGCATTTAAAGCCGCTAGCCCTTTAAGCTCTGTAGTATCTTATGAAGCTACTAAATTGGATTGACGGGAATGGAGAGAGAAGGTCGTAATTCAGGCACACCAGGGATGATTTTTGCCCACGATTGTAGGAAGGGATGAGCTTCTTTTTAATTTGGTTTATTTACGGACGCTCTTTAATATCTCAGGCCATCAGCGTCCCATTCAAATCAGGGCGTGAAACGGCCGACAAATTTTACTCAGAGGCCTCTTCTTTCAGGCTTGAGGTTCTTTATCGTGCTGTAAATGTACGACACGGGACCCACGGCTTTACTTCCCTTCCAAAGAAAGCCATACGTAGGATTTTTACTCCAGGATCGAACCCGCGGTGTTGGGTTTAAGAGGCATGGTTACCACTACACCACCCCGACCGACAGGGATGAAGCATAAACTCCAACACACACCTTGGCAGAATCTTTCCAAAGCGCAAATCCACCGCTACGCAACACACAACACCAGCCTCCTCGTCTGGCACTTTCGACCCTGTAATTAGAACCAACGGGAATGAAACGGGAGAGCAAGAAGTTTGTGTAAAGGAAAGATGCGCCTAAACTATCAAGGAAAAGCACGGAAATCATCCAAAGTATACCCGGGACCTACCGAATGTGAGATTATCGCCTGAGCGGTAAATATAGATAAATACATTTTAATGAAATTGAAAAACTATTTTGATACGCATGTAAGCCGATGCTAAAAGAATTCAGATGAATCTTCAACTAAATTTGTCCATAAACGTAAAGGATTACATGTTTATTTATCATTTTAATTGCATGTATTCTATAAATGGTCTTAGATATTACTAATGACAATGAAAAATATCAATGTGAACTATTCCATGCACTCGCTGTTGAATTTCAAGACTTCGTCTGTTTCAAACTCTGAATTTTGGGAATTGGGAGCGCACTGCGTCAGATTTTCCAATGCAAATCTGCTGTTTGCAACGCGAATACCATCATTTGCAGAAAACCTGGCCACACCCTCAATGTGCATATCATTGACCTGCTCTGAGTTCAAACCCATTACTTTCTCGCCACGATGACGACGTCCACGCGCAGGTGCAGTGTTTTTTTTTTGTTTTTTTTTTGTTTTTTTTGTAAACTAGCAATTTCGGGTCTGGAGAGCTGCTATTTATCACGGTCAATTAGTGGCTACAGGAACGTTGTACCTCTCTATCGCTCACACAAATCACTGTGACACAGGTTTCCTTGTTCTCCATCTCAGCACAAAGCCTCCTCCACTTAGTTTACCAACAGATCATTCTCAGTAAATTAACGCTTGTGGTAAAAAATTACATGGCATTTTGAATAGAACTCGTGACCATTTGCTTCTGACACGCCACCGTTAGCCTTAGGGGTGTGCAAGGCATTACCAGTGAAGGGATATACATTCAGTGATGGGGCAAGACTTTGGAGGCGAGCCAGTAAGACCTTCATTATGCTTTGAATTCAGTGATCAAATCGGCTCGTAATGAGATGATAAAATAATATTACGGATACTATAGTAGAACATTCTTTAAGAAATCGCCACGGGTGGCCGAGGTCGTTATGGTGCGGACTCGTAAGCGGGAGGTCTGGGGTTCGAATCCCACCAGGATCATCCTCCTTCATTGAGGTTTTTTCCTTAGTCCTCATAAATGGCAAATACAGGGGAGATACCTTAAAATTAGGCCTGGAATGTTTCCTTCCTTTAAAAAAATCCTTTGATAATATACCATTTCATTTCACGTATCATCAGTGTCTACTGCCTGTGGTGCCTCAGTAATAGTAATAATAGTAATGGACGTTTTATTGTATGTTTTAGAATACATTGAAAAAATGGAACTTCACATGGGCCTTACCGTCCTTATAACAATCAAAAGGGCCATACACATACATACATTCATACATACAAATATAAACACTTCGATATATTTCGGTTTTATATTAATAATTTTATACACAAATATATAAACATGAATGAAACCCTTACTCTTCCATTTACTCACCCCTCCTCCCCAACTCCCCTCTCTTCATTATAGCTGTTAACCTTCTTTGTCGGGTCTTCCCTAGAAATATTCACAAATTGTGTATCTCGCATGCCCCAACACTTCCCGGCAAATGTTCAAACTTCTATTGGAATTCAAAAATTGCGGTGATATATGCTCATTTCTTAAAATCTCCGTTTCGCTGCATTCTGCCAAAACATGCCTCCAGATGATTTTGATCTCATACTAGTAAGCAGAAGAAGTTATAACTCCATAACTTTCACTGTCAAAATATTAAAATGCTAACATTTAAAAAATAAATTGTGCATATGATTTCAATCCTTTTTTCTCCTGAAATGCATATTCGTACATTTGTGCATTATAGCTCTGTAAGGATCTAGCTTTTAGGGTGTTTCTGTGGAGACAATGTCAATTATTAGAGTTCCCATAAATTTTATTTCTGTCATATTTACTTTCAGTTAGTATTAGTATTAGTATTAAGGCAAATCTCTTGAAATGTGTAATAATTTCCATTAGTGAAATGTAAAATTTTTGTTTTCATCCAAATTGTTATAGTGTTTTTCCGTTATATTTTCAGGAATGGTCACAAAAGGTTATTTTTATTACATTTTTATAATAGATTATTTATTTATACAATGTAATTATCTTGTTTTTCATACAACTGTTGACATTACATAAGCAAGCAAAGGTATTAAACGATTCCAAGAGATAAGTCCGAGACATTTGCTATTTTTCAACAATTATTTAATATAAAAGTATTATTATTATAACACAATAATTTGCTACATTGCAGTCGGTGTGGTTTAGCTGAACAATTCCATTGTCAGGGTACTGAATCTTGACCAAACATTCGCTTGAAAAGCTCAGAGATAATAGAGATGACATTTAAAAAAAGTCTCCTGTTACAGGGACATACTTATTTAGTATAACAAGGAAACTAAAACTTATAGGATTTGCTCGTATGGGTTATGACAATAAATTAGCTCTAAAAATATTGTACACAGTCTTACGGAGGTTTAAATACAATATTGATACAGCACCTTTAAATTGAATTCGGAGCAAAGCATTAATGATTTAAACTTTCGATAAGGATGTAATTTAACAAACTCTAATTGCTCCAACAAATCATTATAAATAGCTTTTATCCTGTAAACCACGTTAAAATGGTAAACATAAACATAATTTGCTTGCTCTGTGGCATTTACATTTTGAGAACCTTTAGCTAGAACCAAGACTGAGGTTAGCTGGTCAAGAGGTCAAGGCTTCTCTGAAATGTCAGAGGATTCTATACAAAGCACCTAATTCTTTGATTAATAACGGAGTATGTTGCAGGAAACTGGACTGAAGAATAAAATCTTGCAGATATGAGCAAATGTTATGTTTCGGCTTGAGGATATATGCTATGCACTTGTAAAAACAGAAACAACAGCAGTAATAGCTATTTTTAAACGTTTTGCTATAATAGCGAGTTATTTATTGTCATTTTAGTTTCGAAAATACTTACTTTTATGCACTAGTGTTTAAGCAATTGATCATTTACTCTCTTGTAGATACTTAAAACAGCAAACACTCAAAATACATGTTTTTAAACTGTTAAATTATTGTAAATATTCACAATACAGTTATTCCATTTAGGAAACTCAACATTTGTAGATGTAACACATAATGTTGCTTCTTCTTGGAGAGCTTGTTACTCTACAGTCACACTGGGGGTACCACGACGGATGGCCGAGGTCATTAAAGCACGGACTCGTGAGCGGGAGGTCTGGGGTTCGAATCCCGCCAGAACCGTCCTCCCTGACTGAGGTTTTTTCCAGGTTTCCTCAGTCTTCATAACTGGCAAATGCCGGGGAGGTACCCTAAACATAGGTCTGGAACGTTTCCTTCCTTAAAAAACCCTTTCCCAATATATCATTTCATCTCATGTATAATCAGTGTTCACCGCCTGTGGTGCCTCTGTAATAAAACGAGCGTTAAACACCATTCAAAAAAAAAAAAAAAAAACACTGGGGGTCCTCAAACCCCCCTCATTTCCATTTTATTGCAGTTTTTTCAACAATGACTCCAGAGCATTGTCGTATCGCACTAAGTCAGTTTGAATTCTTGTGCTGAGAGTGCAACCATTTCTGGCTCACTGTCACTAAGGATTTTGTCTAATGAAGTCATAAGTAAAGTGTTATAAAGTGTTAAGAGTTCCGGTTTTTTTTTTTTTGAGAAGTTTTAACGCCCGTTTTTACTACTGAGGCACCACAGGCGGTAGACACTGATGATACATGAGATGAAATTATATATTGAGAAAGAACATTTTTATAGTAAGGAAACGTTCCAGGCCTAAGTTTAGGTACCTCCCCGGCATTTGCCAGTTATGAGGACTGAGGAAAACCTGGAAAAAAACCCAGTCAGGGAGGACGGTCCTGGCGGGATTCGAACCCCAGATCTCCCGCTCATGAGTTCGCGCCTTAACGACCTCGGCCACCCGTGGAGCTAAGAGCTCCGGCGTGCAAAATACTCCTGTGCCCGTGTGTGACTATTCAGGTTGAGTTTTTTTTGTAGTTATGTAATCTCAGTTTATATATATATAGTAGGTCCTGCTGGTGTAGTGGAAATCATACTTGCCTCCAAAACGGGTTCATTCCCGAACCGATGGATTTTTTCGGGCGTAAAAATCCTAAGTATGGCTTCTTTCAGAAGGGAAGTAAAGTTGTGGGTCCCGTGTCGTACATTTACGGCACGAAAAAGAACCTCAAGCCTGAAAGAAGAGACCTCTGAGCAAAATTTGTGGGCCGTTTCACGCTCTGAATTGAATGGGACGCTGATGACCTGCGATGTTAAAGAGCGTCCGTAAATAAACCAAACCAACAACTACTCATAAAGTACTTTGCATTGACTTTTATATTCCATGTTTAACAAGTGAATGTCAGTCGTAGTTTCTTACAAAATATCTATTTTTTCATTTAAATTAAACTTGACTATAAGTAGTTTAAAACGCGCCAATCTGAATTATTTAAATATGGCATTTATTCCCTTTCCTTGAAATTTTTATTTAATTGTTGAAGAATAAATTGCTGTAAGAAAAGATCTACCAGAATTCGTATATCTTCTTAATTAACACAATAATATTGATATCCATGATGTCCAAAGAAATAAAGAACTCATTTAATTTAAGTTTCAATAAAAAAAAAAACAGATAGTGTTTTAGTTTGCTCTCTGTCTCTCGAATTTGAAATTTCGGGCAAAATAATCTGGATGCACGACAGCGGTCGAAACAATACTTGTCTACCTAACAAGCAAACCACCCAGACGCGATCGGCGAAATTTATTCCGAAGCTTCGTCAGGGGGGATTAAAAAAAAGAGGCAAGAATAAAAGAAAACTGGCAACATGTCCTTGAGGTCACTGGGGTCGTTGGCTTCTCCTTAGTCTCTCCCCTCCAGGAAGATCCAGCGCAGCATCTTTCTCGTCTGGCTATGCGTAATCGCGGCCGAAAATCTTCAGATGGCGATGATGATGTTAATGATGTTCATGACGAAGATGACCTCCGAAGAATGTAGTTCGTAACATTAGAAGAGTGGCATGTACGTCCATTCATGCCATCCGTAACGTAAGGTTACTCACTGTCGACCCAGTTCAATTGCAAATGTGAGTTTGCATCAGTTTTAAACAGGCATTGACAAGAACTGGCACTGAAAATCTGAATACATAAACATTCAAGACCAGACTTTTACGTTAGGTTCTAGTTCCTTCTGCCCATTATAATTCTCTCTACCTTCAGAAACATCTCCAAAACTGACAGTTGGTTTTGTAGATGCTTACAAGTTTAAACAGATAACCTGATACGTGGTTATCCTTTCCATGGATGTTGTCGATTTGTTTTACTTATGGACGCTCTTTATCATCTCAGGTCATCAGCGTCCCATTCAAATCAGGGCGTGAAAACGGCCGATAAGTTTTGCTCAGAGACCTCTTCTTTCAGACTTGAGGTTCTTCGGGACCCACGGCTTTACTTCTCTTCCTAAGGAAGACATACTTAGGATTTTTACGCCTGAAAAATCAACCGATGCTGCCCGGGATTGAACCCACTATCTTGGGTTAAGGAGGCAAGTGTGGTTCCAACATAACATACATGTTCCACCATCATAGTTTCTTGTAAGCTACAAAGCATGAAACTATCATGAAATAGTGAGTGATCTTGTGAATTTATAAAAAGCTTTGCAACATGTTTTTAAATCTTCTCTTTTTGGATTCTCACCTAAACTTCTTCCCTTTGGTGAAGCCTGATTTTTGTGCACGATAGACTGGGGTATTGGTTATCAAAATTAATGAAATATCTAATTTATGCTAAATATATCAGGAAAATGACTTTGCAATTCTATTGTAACATGTTTTCATGCTCAAAAGCCACTACCAATACTTGTAAGTGATTATTAAATTAAATAACATTATATATTTAAAAAATAATAATATTCCGCTACAACTTTAAATCTGTTTATACCTCTATAAGCGCTATCGACCACTTCTTCTGCGCAAATATATTAGTCATTCTTGAAATTGATTCTTGACGTTTTACTGAAAGTTTTATTGCCCCTTTCTCTGTAATTCTTGAAGGATACGGCGCCATTCTGCCAGAGTTTGCAATTACGTAAAAATTGAAGTGATAGATACAAATAAAGAGTTGCCATTACGGTCTGCGGCCCCGCGTAAATAAAATATAATTTAGCTTTTAAATTTAGTAAATAACATTTATTGTTAAAATAATTACACCACTCCATATTACCACAATATAAATCAAATGTATTTTAAACATCGTTTGCATTCCGGCTCTTCTGTCCTACAAGATTCCAGTAGAGGACTGCCATTACCACTGGCCGGAGACGAGGCTAGCCTTCACTATAACGAAAACTTCATGTAAGACCCAAGTCATCTTTTTCTAACAAAGACAAATGCTGGCCGATTACTGTTGAATCGTGAGACAGTCCAGAGGCAAAGAATATTGGAAAATCAACATATACAACTTTTGCGTAACCCCAAGTGAGTTTTATATTTATTTTTAGTGCTAAGTAAGTACAAATCTTTAAACGTTTATGATAAAAAAAAATACCTGTGGAATCGAAAAATTCTAAAAGCAGAGAGAAAAAAATGTATTCAATTAATAGATCAATGTTATTTAAAAATAACCTACGCATTTAAATTACACAATTAATGAGGATCAATTGCACAAATAATTTTATATGAATATTAGCGAAGAAACAGAAAACACTAAAAACTGTGTCATTTAAAATTCTGTATAGTATACTGGAGCTTGGCGCGCTCTTCCAACATACAGACTGTTCCCCCTAGCGGATCGGAGTTTCGTATTTTATTACGACAGAAACAACTACATTATGAAATTTATGACTACCTTAATGCTATATAAAATAATTCAATTACGTTGCTATACAGAAACAAACGTAGTTTTAATGCATTTTATAATAATACTGGGTATATATTTTCTGTATAAGGGGGTAGTGCTAATAAAAGTAAAAGCCCATAAGACCTGTAGTCTTTTCTTAATTCTGGACGCTCTATAAAGACTCAACGCCACTGGGTAATAAATGAATCAGTTACAAGCCTATAACAGGAAACAGAAGCAATAAAAGGTAATTGTGCGGTGCTATTACTTGTTCAGCGAATATGCTTTATAATAAAATAAATTAAACGACAATAGGTTATAGTGATCTATCAACAAGGACGGTATAAGCTATAACTTCTGAGCATGCGCCTCAGGATTCTTTTCCCAGGGATGAAGGATTGGCACTATGTACTGTCTCGCACATTAGGGGGCAATTTGTATCTTTCATAGGAAAATTAAAAAGCTGTACCTCCACGGAACCTGTACTTTGATGGAATACAAATAAGGAAGCAGCGGCTATGTGCATCGGAAAGTTATGTAATGTGATGGAGTTATAAAAATATTCACTGCGCGTCCACTGTTCCGTACTTTATGTCACTATGATGGGGATTGGTCGAACCACGTGTTTGTACAGTCAGGTGTAGAACTTTCACTTCATCTGCATAAATAAACGGGCAGAAGGCTGCGGGAGACAGACCCCACGCATTTGCTAAAGGTAGGAGGGCGGGTCCGCACAGTGCAAATCTGCTGGGCTTAGCATAACTACGCTATACGCCTGCGCCTGCGCTATACAGTCTGATATGTAGGTTACGGAAGGTTAGGTCATCCAGATTATGCTAAGCCTCAATATCCAGCATTCTACATAAAGAGCAAATGAGAGCAAAACAATGGAAAACAAACCTGAAACCGCGTGTCTCTCTTTATGCTGTCTTTAATTTTCTAACTTCTTTTAAAACGATGCTCTTTTTTTTCTGTTTTCATTTGTCCCTTCTTGAGCCTGCGAATTTCAACTGTTATTAATACGAAACTGGAGTGCTCTATCTCAAAACCAATTCAATTTATTACCGCCACCGGTGGCCGAGGTCGTTAAGGCGCTGACTCGTGAGCAGGTTCGAATCCCGCCAAGACCATCCACCCTCACTGAGGTTTTTTCCAGGTTTTCCTCAGTCTCATAAATGGCAATGCCGGGGAGGTACCCTAAACTCAGGCCTGGAACGTTTCCTTCCCGATTTATCATTTCATGTATCATCAATGTTCACCGCCTGCGTTGCCTCAGTAGTAGAAACGGTGGTTAAACACCATTCCCCCCGCCTAAAAAAAAAAAAAAAAAAAAAAAAAAAAACCCTAGTTTATTGATATCACAAAAAGATTTCGATATTTTAATTTCACGGGATTTTATTTGAAAAACTTAACACACTTTTTAAACAAAACAAAGAAAAAGTAAACATAGAGTGTCCATAAAATTTAAAAATATTAGTTATAATTTTATCTTAAATGTAATTTTCTTTTATTTTGGTACTTTATATTTTTATGATGTACCTTTAATAACACTGTAATTAAAGTGTAGAATTTTTACCTCGAAACTTTTGCAAGTACTTCATTCGATTCATCGTTTGTTTGATGTGAAATTTCTTCTGCTCCCTTTCTTACTGGAAGGTTTCTGGATTTTCTCGCTAAAGTACCCAACAATAAGAGAATCCGGCTTTTAAAGAAAGTAGTAAAGTGTGAATGCAACACATTTATTGTCAAACTCATTTTACAGCCCAGTGTCTAGCATTTTGCACACATCCTTTTACAAATCCGAAGATTTCTTGTTACCAAAACTTTTTGTTATCATTTCTTTGCAGACTTTTCACACGTTTTCTCTCTTCTATACACATTAAAATTAAATGTAAAATATGTGCTTTCCCATTAAATATGTCTTCCTTCAATTTTGCTTCTGAGGGAGCTGGAAATTTGTCACAAACATACTGAAAAGAGGCACCAATTTTGGTTGTTGCAGCCTTGATAAACTGTTTCATTAATCCAAGTTTGATATTGGGGGGGCGGTAAGGTAGCACCACTTGTGTAGGACTGATGAACCTTTCGCGCTGAACGTTCTTGAAACCAGAAGCCAAGTGCTCTGAAGGTTGTCAGTCTTTCTGAATAGGATGTTCCACTCTCAAACAAAACACGGGTATTTGTTTAACCAGATTGTTGACCCAATAACAAAGTTAACATTTTGAAATCACCACATAAATATGTGGTGATTTTATGTGGTGTTGTAATAACAGCAGTGTTAGAGAAATGTATGACTGCTTAAAAATGATTGAAACCGAACCAAAAATATTTCCATTCTGAAGGAAACTTCGCTTTGACGCATCAACAAACAAATGACAATTCAGTTGCGTCGTATTTTGAGAAAGCTTTATCAATACTTCAGGAATACTTCAGGAATACTTCAGGAATACTGTTGCGATATACAAGAGTATAAGGAATACTCATTTTCTGGGTGTCTCTACCAGCATTTTCACTGGGAAACTTTTCCCAACAAGTCTGGATTCTAAAATCTCAGCTGAATCTTTAGACACCCTTGACCTCTCACTAGATCATTCAGTTACTCTCAGTAAACAATTGAAGATTCGTGTAAGAGGCTTTAGGTTGAAAGTCAGTATCATTCCTTTTTTTTTATCTCCAAAATCATTATAGGTTACTTGTGATGAAGGCAATGGTATATGTGGCCCACGAGGAACAGGTAAAATAGATGATTTGGCAATTGAATATGTGATATTTTGTTTTTATTATTGTAATACTGCACTTAGCAAGAATAGAAGTCACCCACTCTCTGAGGTGTTCTATGCATAGATAACCTGCAGACCTCATGAGGTATCAAGCTCTTATCTTAATCGCCAAAATATACCTGTATTTTTTTTTACAAAGAATGTTTTGTTTTGTTCTTAAGTTGTTACTAAACTAAAAAGGATCTAATCAGAACTGCATAGCAAGCATATTGGTGGCGGCTAAGACCACACCCGTCTTGTGACCCATTCCTTGCTCCTTGCTTCTTCATTATGTAAATAAATTGTGTATAATATTCTAGAAGCTGAAAACACAATTTCAAGGAAAAAAATAAACGCTTATTTGTATTTGTAATAACATACCATCAATAAAAGTCTTTAACAATTTATATATCACTTGAACACAGTTAAATTCCAAAATCAGTACATGCAAGAAATATTTTGACTATTGCTTTAGATCCTTCTTTTCAATATAGTTATCCTTTATTGCAATATACTTCTCACATCTTTGAATTAACATTCCAACCTCCCCCCAAATGGTCAGAAGTGTTGTCTGCTAAATGGGCATAAACAGCGTCCATCACTTCTTCGTCATACTTAAATTTCCTTTCTCGAAAGTCCTTCTTGGGGTTTGAGAATTTAAGTTTTGAGAATCTGGGCTGTAAGGTGGATGGAAACCACATTTCTTCACAGCTTCCTTTGCAACAAGAGCTGTGTACACAGGTGCGTTGTCGTGAAGAAGGCGCACACCGCCACTCGCTTTCCTCGCCTTTTCTCTTTGATTGAAGCACGTACTCTGTGCAATAGGCCAGCATAGTACTCCCCATTTACTGTGGTGTTCCTCTCCTTGAAGTCAATGAAGAATATTCGTTCAGAGGCCCCAAAGGTTGTGGCCATGATCTTCTTAGTTGACTGAGTGACCTTTAGAGGCGGTGCTTCGTCAATATTACGCCACTCCATTAATTCTGTTTTGCACAAGGGATAGTATTAGAGAACTATAGTTTCATCTCCTATAACAATGATTTGCAGAACTTCTCTCTCGTAGCCAGGGCAGAGCTCCAAAAATGCCTGACAACAGATGACTCGTTGCTACTTTTGGATTGAGGAAAGAAGTCTAGGCACCCATCTTGCACTAACCTTATACATGCTTAAATTCATGAATAATTCGAAGGACTGTTAATTTCCTTCTTTTGTGAAGCACTTAATAACAGCTCGATACTCCATTTTGAACACGTCACAAACTTCTACACGTAGCCTTCTTTATGCAACTGCATCTGAACAACTGAATACAGTGGAGCGGAAGTTACAGCTGCAATTATTTACTTAACAGATAAAGTATAACACCAAATCAGGCCTTTTTGAAGGCAAGGCTTAAAACTTATGGATCTACCCTCATTGGTAATATTTTTTCCGAACCTTTTTCTTAACCTTAAACGATATCTTTAAGCGTTGTGAACACCGGACTCATTTATTTACGCAATCATTTCCTCGTTCATATTTCATTTTCTTCTCTTTAGATTTTGGTTAGTATGAGAGGCATTAAACTTATTATTATTATTATTAATAATAATAATAATAAATACTAAAGAAAGAAAATTAATACAATTAGGCAAATTGGGGAAACTTTCTTTTTGCAACCTTCGATGGCTCATTGTATTTGATGGGTAAAGTCTTTTTTTTTTCCCCCACTCTCGAAAGCTGTATTGATTTGAGTAAAGTAGGCTAAAAAGAGGGCAAGAACCGCGTGTTGTCCATATACTACTGCAACATCTATTGGAGTTCTGGGACAGGGTCCAGTCCGGTTGACTTGCAGATTCAGGAAGCCGGCGCATGGCCATATCTCCAAGATCATCTCATTAGATACACCGCCCATGATTTTCTCTCAGCACCTAGACATAAATAATTCCACTCCACTTTCCAAAATCCAGTGTCACGAGCGTCGTATATAAAAGTTTTCAAATGTCTTTCCGTTCGTACTATAGTGTGTGGCCTTCATGACGTAACTAGTTGCAGGTTTCCGTGGAAGTTTGGCCCACTTTTATGCATTTCGTTAGTTGACACATTCACAATGCATCGAGAGATAAAAGAAAATATATGTATAAGAAACGTAGATGCCAAATGTAATGAATTATTGAGTGACGTAGGTATGTTTAATTAACATTTTAATTATTGGCTCAAGTCTTAAAATTTCTGTTAATCAATAGTGGATTTAATGTAAATCACATCTATACAATACAAATACAATATCACAAATCATTGCAACGGTGCATGCTTCTTTATTATTTATTATATACCATTATTTTCACCCTAGCAATAATTGTGTAGAAAGAAGGAATATTTTTGTTAACTTTATGGTTTCGAATAGCTTAGAGATAGAAAGTATAGTAGATGAAATGTATGTTGGATAATAATATTAAAAAACAAATTTAAGTTTTATGCTCCGAACGACGATAATTTACCCATTAAAGACTGCAACAGTGAAACACTTTTAAAAACTGATCAGATAATAAATAAACTATCTTAACAACTACTAAAAACGAGAGAGATAGAGGAATAGAAAGAAAAAAAAAATAAAAAACTGAAGATATGCTCAGTAACAAAAAAACTATAATTTAAACTAAAACATAGTAGAACGAAGGTACATCATTTTAAAACATAAATTACTTGGAAATCCCGAATGTTTGAAAGAAAACACAATAAGATATTCTTAATATCCTAGCATTGCAAGAGATAAAGGACATCGAAATTATTGCAATAGATACAGAAGTATCTCATGGACATCATCAACTAAACTGCTTAGGGGTTTTTCTAATTAAGGGAGATCTGGAAAATGTCCACCCAGCCTCATGAGGAGCTTTCTGAAGGAAAGCCGCTTGATAGGCGACCGACGCAATACTGCCCTCTATCAGTGAAGTTGCGAGACGGAGGTAGAGGATGCAGAGGTTGCTGCGGCATGCCAAGATTCACCCCGGACTGTAGCGCCAATGAGAAGATAAGAAATAGAAGACTGCGCCCTCTTCTACAATATCTGAGTTCAATGTACAGAATGAGAATTTAAGCCAAGGTGGTCCTTTTAGGGCCCGCTCGATTGGTAAGTAATTCATCATAGAGGGAGGCTGGTGTGATTTACTACTTACTGCTGATGATGACATCTGTGATGGCAACCATTTCTCCGGTCAAAGGCAAAATGTTAATGCTGGTAATTACGCACTTTTATTGTTCAGAAGAACAAAAACGAACAGAGAAATAAATATTCGTTTAGTTAATGTCTTCCTGGAGTTGTAATAATTGTTATAGTTGGTAAGTACTGGCATCTTGCGGAGATTTTATTACATAATGACAGAGTAGCTGGCGTGAGTGCCGCCTGCGAAGGTGGCGTGGACGCCAGCCAAATTGCTTTAGAAGCCGAGGTCACCGCATTTCTGCCGAGCACATGGCATAGCCCACTAAACCTTTTTTCTAACACACGCGCTTCAGATTTACAAAATTATAATTACAAAACTAGGTATTCCCCATCTAATCTGATCCATTTAAGACAACAAGGAAGGCTAAAATGTTGAAAATTGACGTGTTTTAGCTTTTACACACACGTCGATCCTGGTGGTGTGGTGTAGTGGTTACCATACTTGCCTCCTACACCCAAGCACGCGGGTTCGAACCCGGCCAGGACCGATGGATTTTTTCGGGCGTAAAAATCCTAAGTGTGGCTTCCTTCGGAAAGGAAGTAAAGCCCTGGGTCCCGTGTTGTACATTTACGGCACGAAAAAGAACCTCAAGCCTGAAAGAGAGGGCTCTGAGCAAAATTTGTCGGTCGTTTCACGCCCTGAATTGAATGAGACGCTGATGACCTGAGATGTTAAAGAGCGTCCGTAAATAAATAAATCAAAAAGGGGGGGGGGAACTTTTACACCAAATAATTCTTCATTCGTTTCTCTGTCAACTTTTATTGCAGTTGCTTTCATAATTTGAAATTAGATATTTTTGAGTCTCTTTAAATCACTATTTTGGCACGTCTACTACTTCTTGTAAAATAGAGTATCTCGGATAATTTTAAAGACAGATATACATGGAAATTTTATTTTACAAGTTTAGTTGTATAGCATATCTGTTCTACGCATTATGATGCTCATTTGTTTTAGTGTGGCGTCTTTGCACAACTCAAACGTTTTGTTCTTTGTTACAAGTATTTACTGTTTACACTGCTGAAACTTGTACTGCAAAATGCCAGGAGCTAAGAAAACGTACAAAGTATTTCTTTTTATTGAATGTAAGAAATGTATTGCAAATATACCCTTTTAGAAAAGAAATAAAACTTTCTCAACATTTCTCAAAAACTTACATTTTACAATAATAATGTTAGTTCTTTTGATAAATTGGTTGCATAACAGTATGTTGCATATTTAAAATACATGTTTGAGTTATTTATTTTTATCTCTCAAATATGACAATTTAGAATCACCAAGTTTAAGAGCCTATGTACCGTCTACAGAAGATATTTCATTGAAATGCCATGAAAACTGTAGAAGACACAGCTATTTATATTCTGGACTGCTAGTGTAATTGACGCGCTCAATGTTCAGTTCCCTCATTGATTACAACAAATGCAAACATCAGATTTGTGGCATGCATTTATTTATTTAGGCTTCTGTTATGCATTTTGCAAATTTGGAACAAACTGAGATTTGTTATTCTTTGCTATACACCGAAATTTCTGCATTTTGGTAGCTGTGTGCTATTGTTAATCACTGGGGTTAATATTTTAGGCGCAGTTTTCATGTGAAAAAAGAGAAAAGATGACAAATTAACCAAAAAAAAAAAAAAAAAAACATGGCTGTGCAAAAAAGCACCAAAAAGGCTTGCAGTATTTTTTTTTATTTTTTATTTTATTTATTTATTTATTTATTTTTGCCGTCGACTAATAAGGTTTAGGTCTAAGGATGTCCCGGGTCCTAGCGAACCATAAGATTTGATATAAATTTATTGTTATTGTTATTATTATATTATTATTATTATTGTTGTTGTTGTTGTTTTTAGAATAAATTACGGACCACTTCCAGGTGAAGTAGTAGAGTTGGCGACTGTTAATCCGGGGGTTCTGGGATTTTTTTTTTGAGTTGTGTTTAACGCCCTTTTTTACTACTGAGCCACCTCAGGCGGTGGACACTGATGATACATGAGATGAAATGATAAATTGGGAAAGGATTTTTTATTTTAGAAATGAAACGTTCCAGGCCTAAGTTTAGGGTATCTCCCCGGCATTTACCATTTATGAGTACTGAGGAAAACCTGGAAAAAAAAAAATAAAACTGGGTCAGGGAGGACGGTCTTGATAGGATTCGAATTGCAGACCTTCCGCTCGCGAATCCACGCCTTAACGACCTCGACCACCCGTGGCGGTGTTCTGGGTTTGATTCCCGGTCAGATCAGCTGTCTGAGCAAGGTTTTTTCTGGGTTTTTCCTTGCCCTGATAACGTGAATGACAGATAGCTTTAAGGCGTCAAGGACTACGAGCTCATGTGCGCCATCATTAATTAATTTCATTTCATTCATCCCTACAGACTTACACACACCTTTAGTTTCTCGTCTGATCTGCAGGCGTCGCGGAAGACCAAAGCAGTCAAAACGACGATAAATAAAGCATTATGATAATACATTATGTGCACATAGATAATTGTATTCAATACCTATGCATATCAGCATCAATCACCTGGTGGTGTAGTGGTAACCATTCTTGCCTCCTGAACTCAAGATCGCGGGTTCGATCCTAGCCAGGACCGATGGATTTTTTCGGGCTTCCTTAGGAAGTGAAGTAAAACCGTGAGTCCCATGTCGTGCATTTACGGCACGATAAAGAACCTCAAGCCTGAAAGAAGAGACCTCTGAGCAAAATTTATCGGCCGTTTCACGCCCTGAATTGAATAGGACGCTGATGACTTGAGATGTTAAAGAGCGTCCGTAAATAAATCAAAGGGGGGAGAGGATAAAGATGTTGTAGCACAGAAAATCAAGCGTCTTTAAGTTTTTAAAAGTAAAATTGTTTACGAGTTTGTTTGAAGATGAGATCTCTTTATAGCTGCTGACATTTCGTTCCACATCCTGGAAAATAAGAGGACAACCTTTGTATTCACTCAGAATGGCAACTTTATACATGCCAAATTCAATAACTTGTACATTATTTCAAAGATAGCCTCGAGTTTGTCTTTGGAAAAACGATTTTATGTCCTCACAGAAGTAACGACATATTGTTTTGGGGAAACCTTCATATCCCATACCCGGTGGCAAGAGATACTGCGTCTTGAACATTGCACCCAAGGCTGTTGCATGCAGAGAAAGCACAAACCTCTGGAACGGAATATTTCCCTTCTCACATCGAGAAACCCCCAGGTAATCGCAATGATTATAGCTAAATGGCAAAGTGTCAACCCAAAATCGCATGGCCATGAGCAAGGTATATTTAGATCCAGCCTATTTTAAGTGTATTTCTCATCTTTTGTTATATTCTTTTAGGTTTTGAAAGCATTGTTACAAAGGACGAGAGGAAATGGTCGTTTTGTACAGAATGGGGGAGATGTTATGACCATCCAAGTCATAAACTCTTACCCAGCATTTTCCACTCCCCTCCTGCAATAAACACAGTGACCCTGAAGTAAACCGTGTTTATCGTTAAGTCTTATTTCTCGTACTCGAACAAAGGACCCCTTGACTGTTTTTCCTCCTCAGCAAAAATAACTGGCAATCTCTTTTCAAAATATCACAGGTTACCGTATGTCTTCTTCTTCAAAGCCTCAGGAAAATGCGTTCTAAGGTCAACGACGTGGGCGTAATCTCCACTACCAATTGAATTGAATTTACTTCTCCTTACATCAACATTTAAATATTAACACGACCTATGTGTCGTCACTTCCATAACACTTAATATATTATGACACTAATACAATATTTTAATTCTAAACACTACATCCAACTATTATCCTATACTTGTGAGTTACTTATTTCCTTAGGACTATATAAACACTAACTCCAGGTTATTGGTGTATAATAATTCTGTTTTTAATGCTAATTTACCCCCATTCCCTCCCCTATTCAATTTATCAATCATTAACTATCTGACCATTCTTTATCATTTCTCCCTCACCTTCCCTAAATACGCTGTAAATCCATAAATTTTTATACTTCTAAGTTTACACTTCTTTCTACATTTCCTTCCATCACCCCCTTCGTCATTCTTATCCATTTTTCTCTAACTTTACCCAAATAATTTTCCCTATCATTTTATGTCCTTCTCTCCTTTTACAGTTAAAAGCCTCCTAGTAAAAAATTTCCATATCTAAATTTTTCCAATTAGTATATCCACTCATTAAACAATTTTCTATTTCTTTATCATGCCCTAATCCTTTTAAATTCATAACTCTAGTTCTAGCCTAAGCAAACCCTTCTCTACCTGTGTTATCACATTGTTCTATATATTTATCCCTACCCCATACTATTATTATTCCCCTTTAAAGTCTCAATGAACTCTTTTCATCTAAAATACTAATCTTGTTCCAATATCTTCCATTCTTACATTTACTTCTTTCCAAAATGCTCAGTTTTGGTATTCCGCATTTATCTATACTTTATCTGTTGCAAAATTTCTTGCACTTTGAAATACCACGGTTCTTTCCACTTACATTACTCCTGTATACTAAAACATTATTTAATAATATCACTCTCTTCTATTTGGTAATTCTGAATAAATATTTCATAATCCTACCAAGCCGAGACAGGCGCGAAACGAAAAGTCAATAATGATTTGCGCAATGAACAGTTGTAGGAAGTTAATTAAGCTACTAAAATTACTAGATCCAGACTCTAAACGCATCGTAGAGACCGAAGGGCCGATCGAAAACTTAATTATCAGGAAGAACCGAAACGAGACAGTTTGTAGTTTGATGTGACAGTTTGATATTCGGCAGAGAAGCATTGTAGTTAAGAGTTGCAATGGCAGCAAGAGTAGAATGGAAGGCGTGAATTACAGTAGTGTTTATAGGAGTGTTCTGCTGCAGTGTTTAAGTGCAGATGTATTGCGGAATCGCAAGGGTAAACATTGTGTGTCTCAATTGGAGAGAATTGACATTATCAGACGACAACTGTATTACCTTACCAAGGAGGAGAATTCAGGCAGATATATCGCGGTGTAAGCGAATTTTGATCATGTCAACATGAGACCCCTAACCCCGCTTTATTGTGCCGTCGTAACAGCAAGATTTCCTTTCTACAATCTTCAAAATCAATACTTGCCCAGAGTGTAAATGAATGAAAACAAAATTCTTTACAACTATGACTTATTTGAAGGGACGATACCATTTCAATTCCTCCACCCTTGAAGCGTTTTTACACTCCAAAAAGCGCTAGCGTGCTGAATCTTCATGTCGAGGAAAAAGGAAAAAAGGACATCACATTAATATCAAAGCAGAGAGAGGGGAAGGAGAGGAAGAAATCAAAGCTGCAAGGACCACGTCGTCCAAGTCACTCTACCAAATCAACATCTAAAATTCCTCATCTCCCGCACTCTCTAAATAGGATCTGTCCATAAATTCCCGGACTAGCATAATAGATTACTAATCTCCCCCCACCCAATATATATTAAACACCTCAACCTTGGCGTTATTAATCCCTTATATAATCCATAACTATACTGGCATTGGTTTCCTATGATTCATAATTCTTCATTAACGTGGATTTGATTTTTACCCGGTTTCCTACATACATCAAAATTAGAATGGAAAATAGAAATAAATAAATAAATCAAATTTGAGTAACTGAGATAACTACAAGTTTATGACAAGGTTATGGACTCACCCCTTTTTATATGATATTTATATATAAAATTTGGAAGAGTGGAAAATTATGTTATTTGCGGATGATCAGATCCTGTTGGCTACTAAAGCAGACGGCCTCCAATATAACATAAAGTAATTAAATAATAAACTAAAAGGATATAATATGAAGATATCTTGTAATAAAACACAAGTATTGACAATGGAGAGAAAATTAATGAGAGCAAAAATGGTGATCCATGCACAAAAGACGAGGGTGCCAAAAATTTATTCACACTTCAAACAAAGAACAAACAGAAAATGATGAGCACTAATCATCTTTGACTTGTACAGTTACAACAGTTGCTCAAAATGCCTATCATCGGCGTCGATACACTTCTGAGTACGTTGAACTACTGATTGAGCAACGTTTGCGAAAGTGTCCTCAGCGATTGCAGCACATGCCGTTTCAATTTCTTCCCGAAGTGCTGTCAGTGTAGCTGGTTTTCTACGGTGTACAACATGCTTAAGAGTTTCCCATAGGTAGAAGTCCAACGGAGTTAGATCTGGAAAACGCGGTGGAAACTTAATCGGACCTCTTCGTCCTATCCAGTGCTTTGGGTCTAATGCGCGGGGCTTGTTGCTGTGCGAGATCTCCCAATCTGCCCTTGTGAACATCGCATACGGTACCACGAGTCTCAAATGTGTCTCGAATGCATGCAATTGTTACTGGCGTTGGCGGTTCTGTTCTGTACACACGTCTCCAATGCCTTTGAACTTCAACAACATTCCGGTTTTCCAATACCACTTCAAAATTGCTTTCCGCTGTTCAAACGATAATCTTTACTTCATTTTGTTGTAGCAACGATAGCATTACATAATGGGAGTCACATCTGTTTACAGAACATCATACTACAATTTACTGTTGTTTTTCGGTCCAACTTTGAAGTATATTAAATAGATATCTACTGTGAAAGTGTGTATACATTTTTAACACCCTCGGTACAAACCTTTAAATACCTGGAATGTAATATAACTAATTATAAAATTAATTTAGAATAAGAAGAAAATATAGAAATATAGTAGAACAAATGGAACAATATGATTGAATTTATTTCCAATACACACAAATAACATTACAATTAAAACTGTCACATTTCCTTTATTTCACAAATACCAAAATACTATTTTTAATTTAGAATTAAGTCCCCGGTTCATCAATAGTAGCCTACTGTAATATCCAACAATCAGGCTACAGTGCTAACCAATTTTATATATATACTCTTAATAAAAACAAACAAAAATATAAAAATGTAACAGTACTAACCAAAAACCATTTACTGTATACTTCATCTAATCAGTTCTTGGCAAATTGGACCACTTCTTCATTTTAGTTTCTCTGTAAGAATTTTGGTTTCTTCATATTATAAAATAAATGCCAATATTTTATCTTTTCGGTTACAGAGTGGGCATTTTTCTAAATCCCTCGTTACTCTTGACCCTTTCAATTTAATAGCCCACATTGTAGCTCACGTAAGATCTTTTCTTGCGGCTTTATCACAACTGATCTACTGGTTTCAAATTTCTATATAAACCCAATGAAGTTTTAAAATTAAAACTGGCGAATAAAAACTTGTCTTTTAAAATCTTAAATTCTTAACTTAATTTATTTTTAGAAACTTTTTATTAATGCTCCTCTATCTCTTCAAATTTATCCAAAATCAAAACTTTCCAGGATTTTCTCAATCTTATGGTGTCAAATGAATAATAAGGAAATATTTTGGAAGAAATATAACTATAGATGTGCAAATTAGATTTTATTATGTCCTATCAAAGCCTATATTGTTATATGGTAGCGAAATATGGGTGCTAAGAGTTCAGGATCGAAAGCGAATTAGAAAAAGTAACAAGAAGAGGCAAGAATAAAGGTAGAGAAATAAGAGAAAAATGAAAGATTATCAGAAAAACTGGCAACATCATGTAGAGAGAATGGTTGCAGACAAACTACTTAGGCAAGTTAGGAAACTGAGCTGTGTGTCGAAGAAGAACATGGAAGGATATAATTAGCTTCGAAACAGGACAGCAATAACCCATCCTTGAAAGGAAGAAGTAGCAAATCTTTACTTTTTGTATGGTTTCCTGATAAGCAAGCAATATAACTTTTCCTTAAAGTACTCCCATTGAGTATTTTTGAAGAAAGCCTTTGACGGCTGGATGGTTAGTTTTATAGAGTGAGATTCCCGTTGTGTACAGTTACACAAAATCAATATTAAATGTCTTTAAACTCTCGATCGGTATTTACTGATTTAAAGATTGCTTGATACTCAGGCTGGTACTATTGGGCGCGATCTTTCTAATGTTTCTAATCTAATTCAATCAAATCTTGCTTCAGTTTCTAACTTGCGATGAAAAATCGGGTTTTGGGCATCGTCCCCATTACAAAATCTAGTAGTAAAGTTGGTAAGCATTTACATTCACTGACAGGAGATTATTTATTCTAGTGAAATTAAAAAGAGACGTTGCTAGGAACACAACATTAGCAGAAAATGCTGAATTCATTACAAGCTCATTGCTGCTTTACAAATAGATCGAGTGAAGGCAACTTTTTTTTTCCACGTAATATTCTCGTTTTCCTTAGTTAAAATCTGTGAAAAAAGGGCTTGGTAGCACTACTTTTACTTTCACAGCTGTTAGCGAGTGGAATTTTCCATTGTTGCAAATGTGGTTTGCCATGATACTTACATAAAAGTTAATTAAACTATAAAATGTGATATAGAAAATATTAAAAAGTAGCAGTAAAAGGCAAAAAAGATGATTGTGGGCAAAATGTATCTAGAAGGGACAAAGATTCCAAAAAAGGGAGAAAAGGAGCTCAAAAATTATTCCATTCTCAAGTAAAGACCACATTGTAGATCTATAATTTGCACTACAAAACAATAATGTAGTGCACATCTAAAACTTCTAATCCTACTAATTACTTTATCACCCGAGGTCACACGTCTTGCGTGTGTTTTGTTTCCATGCAGGCTCAGGAACGAGTAGTAAGTTTATGCATTTCTTCATTGCGTTTTTGCAATAGCTTGAAAATTGCACGCGGATACACTTCTGCCTGTAATGCACGTCCTGGGAACCTTCTCTCAAAAGATATTGTACCTCCCATGAACGCGGCGTTGAAGTTTTTCAAGCACCTGATTTGGAACATAAACTTAAAGAAAACGGTGGCTCTAAAGCATTGCTGCAGACGCTAGCTGACGCTCTGAAAGAGGTGCCATTTATCCTTCTCTAAAAATTTAGTGAATGAGAAAAATTGCTGTCATTGATGAAGATGATAAACTTCCTTCTTCATTCAAGCCCTTTCTGTATGATAGCGCGTTTCTCAAAAGAGGCTACCGACACAAGTGCAGTACACAATGCAGTAAGTCGACTACCAAATGGATAGTAATAATTGTTTCGGAATCAACATAAACAGCAGTCGACTAACAAATCTAAGATTTGCCGACGATGTGGTCTAAAGCAAGTACGTGAACACAGCAAAAATGCAGGGCTATCACTAAACAAACTGAAGACATACTTAATTTCAAACGGACCTGAAACAGTCCTCACAAGTGTGAGAACAGATTTCCTTCCGTGATAAAATGGAAAAAGAAGTACAAAGAAGGATCTCATTAACCTTGAGATCATTTTGGGCCCTTAAGTTTATATTATTAGACCAAACACTAACTAAGAAAATCAGATTCCAGACGCTCGAAACCTGTGTTACTTGTATGAGTGCCAGACATGGTTAATAAAGAACAAAATTCAAATATGCCAAAGAAAAATGCAACGCAAGATCCTGGGAATAACTTTGAAGGACAAAATGTCTATAGTATTAATAAATCAGTTATCTCAGACAACAGACATCGCACAAATAGCTACCAGAAGCAAATGGCAATGGAGCGGTCACGTCGCAAGAATGCAGAACAATAGGTGGACCTACAAGATCTCCATGCGGGACCCTCGGATAGGAAAAAGGACAGAAGAAGATGAACAAACCTCTTCAAGGAACATGCAGGTCAAGAGTAGCAAGAGGAAGAGAAAAATGTAAATCTCTCGAGAAAAAACTAGTGCATTGAGAAATGTGTGTCTTAAACAGCATACGAACAACTAGCGAGGAATAGCTCACCACGTTAGGAAAAAACGAGCTTTCCCTACTTGTTAGGAGGCCTTTGCCCTTAAGGAATACAATAGGCTGCCTTTATCTTTTAATAACAAGAAGCAACTATTGCAGATGCCATTGATTTGATGACCATTAGGACCTCTTGTCACATGTGGAAAAAAGAAAAACTTAGTAGCTAAATATACACAGAGCTATTGCCAATGGACTCCATCCTGCCTACCAGGGGCTGAAACTGAAGGAGATACATAATGGACAAATAGGGGAATCATTTTAGATAGCCTGAGCCTCTTAGGCATAAACAATTATCAAAAGTATTTTCTGAAATCTGGACGTTTTGGAGAGCTTATGAAGAAGGGAGTTAGATCACCACAAATATTCTGGTAACTTTCAGCTAGAAACGTAAGGAGCTAACATCCCAGCATCTTCAGTCCAACTGGAAATATCTTTTTCTATTTGATATTGTTCATAATATCACAAGAAATTGACTCAGCTTCGAACGTTCCAAGAAACTGCTTCAAATATTACGCACTTAAGTTATAAGACCATAACAGCGATGAATATAAGTGTGATTAAGGGATGTGATAGTGGGGCATTATAAACAGTTAAGCTGCAAAACATTTTTTCCAGTGATTGAACAAGCAATACCATCAGTATTGGAAATTAAATCAACTACATTATAAAATAAGCAGTCAAATGTTTATCTACTTATATACATAAGAAAATACTCCCAAGAAATATAAACTCTTACTAAAATTTTGAGATTAAATCCAAATAAAATGATATGATGTAAGTACAGCTGGTACAATGAGATATACACACCAACAGTTTTCTCAGTTTTAAAAACATATTTTGTAAACCTTTTTAATAAAATCTTAAATACATAAAATTTAGGTTGAAAATGTAGTATAATTAAAGTAGGTTTTCTATTATTAATATGTGACAGAAAACTAGTTTTTACTCCACGTAAATACTACTATATTATGCTTTGAGAAATAAGAAGGAGGGAGTGTGTATTTTCTTTGCATATTTTAAAAAGGATTTGATACAATACAGAGGGTGCCAAACAAAAATGTTACACACTTCAAGCAAAGAAAAAACCGTATTAACATAGCAAAACTGAATTCATACAAACAGAAAATGATGAGCACTAATCATTTTAGACTTTTACAGTTAAAACAGTTGCTCAAAAAGCCCACCATCGGCATTTAAAGTACGAACGCCTCATCCTCTTGCACCATGTTCCGAAACCACTCACAGTACTGCATTGTTCGATCAGGGTCATCTTAATTTAATGCATGCAAAATTCTTAGGATGATAACTTTCAACGTTGCTGTTTTAATAATACGACGTACGCTGGTTCTGCTAATCCCAGTCTCTTCTGCGGTGAGTGCTCAAAACGTTCCAAAACCATAGCAGAGGACGCGGGGCTTGTTGCTGTGTTAGGTCTCCCAGATCTGCCCTTGTGAACATCGCATACGGTACCACGAGTCTGAAATTTGTCTCGAATGCGTGCAATTGTTACTCGCGTTGACGGTTCTGTTCTGTACACACGTCTCCATTGCCTTTGAACGTCAACAACATTCTCAATTTTCCAATACCAATTCAAAACTGCTTTCCGCTGTTCAAACGATAATCTTGGCTCCATTTTGTTGTAGCAACTTTAGCATAACCTAATGTGAGTCGCATGCGTTTACGGAACATCATACTACACGTTACTGTTGTTTTTCGGTCCCACTTTGAAATATATTAAGTATATATTTACTGTGAAATTGTGTATGTATATTTTTGGCACCCTCGGTATTGGAATGTGATAATGTTAAAGGATAGCATTCTGAAAATGGGGGAATTCCTGGAAATAGTTAAAGAGAAGTGGGATCGAAATAGAAAGAAAAGGAAAATAAATAAAGAAGGAAAGAATAAAATGTTCTTACAACCATATAACTCGGGAGTTAAGGAGGGAGCAAACAGTGTTTGGATTGATGCTGTGGGAATCTTGATTGAGAATGAAGTGCATTGTTAATAATGTATATAATGAAATGTTGGGATATTAGGTGTATTGTTTATGTGCACATATTAAATTGTAATGTTAATTGCGGTAATAAATTCACTAGTCACTTTATGTAAAAGTAAATATATCTTGCCAAATCTGAATCAAATGTTTATTTCTGAGTTATTAATAAATTAAATTTATCAACATATCTCTTTTGCAACAAATAAATCATAAATAAATAAATTATATAAAGGAATCGTTAAAACCCATATTAATACTAATAACTCTTGCTGTTCAAGACCTTCATATCACGGGAAAAGACAAAAAAGAAATAAAAAGTGACACACCCACAAAATCCAGAAAACCAAATCGAGACCTGAACGCCAGATGCTGTGGTTGACCAAACAACAATGGACATCCATGCACCTGGACATTGCCGCATCCCACGTATTCAGACTACGCCTGTAATTTACGTCTTATTTTTCATTCATGCTCAGGTCGGTGACCCTCGGTAGCGATCGCCACGTAGGTGTTGCCAACATTGTACCCAAAACATTATCTGGGATGATATTCGATTTTGCTCTGAGGTAGACGCCCTCTTTGTGAACGGTACACATAAATTCTTTTCACTGTCTGGTAAAAACAAAACAGCTGCACCGGGACACAATCGAGAAGATACGATGCAGGGATTGAGAAGTACAGTTGACATCAAAAGTCCAACCTACTTCGTTTGCTTGTCCTTTATTCTGACAGAATGACATTTAGCTGTTATTAGTGTGTTTACTTTAGATGCACGGGGCTTGTATCAATTTTGCTTTTGCTTTTGTTCGTAAAAGTATCACTTGTAATGTTTAAAAACAATGACCTTGAGTAGAACCCGTACTAATGTTCCATGCTTAACAGAATATGAAATATTCCTGGATGGGATGTATTTGTATTAGCTAAGATAAGGACCATTTTCACGTCATTTTGATACTTGGCATGGTTTAGGTTAGTAACCGCTACGGATAGCTTCGGGAGGAATGGATTAGATAGAGGATACACTTGGCGGGAATCCGAGGTTGCTATGCGCAGGAGTAGGAACGGTCTCTAACGTTTTCAGAGATGGTAAGTTCCACCGAGATGCCCCGAGACAGACCCCTAGACAGCACCCACCAGACTCTAGATCAGGAACTTTTCCGAAGGCAAGTCAGGGCCACACTTCGACCCTGTAACTGATGCTGTGGAACAAAAGTAAAGCGTGAAATTCTTGGAATGTAAACATCGATTCTGAAAGCACGAAGGGGAAAAAAAAAAAAAAACAAGATTAGGGTCTGTTCAGGTCTAATGGGAATTGAACCCAGGACCTCCTCATTCGGTCTAGGCATAGTTTACACATTTTACTTAACACTACATGGCACAGCAAAAAAGTGGCACTGGCAAATCGATTTTTTCCCCCACGTTAGGGGTTTATTGAGAAACGAGGAACACAGAACATAATTAGAGGTTATCGCCTCCAATGTCTATGCTCTTTTGTCATTGTTCTGGCTGTTTCGTATTTGCATATTAAACCGGGTATTCCGGCGCCAGTGGTCGACAATCGCTTGAAGCTGTCTATGGTGACCAAAAGCTGAAA
Organism: Metallyticus violacea; assembly: GCA_030762175.1. Lineage (NCBI taxonomy): Eukaryota > Metazoa > Arthropoda > Insecta > Mantodea > Metallyticidae > Metallyticus > Metallyticus violacea. The sequence continues at coordinate 27,977,336 of CM060837.1, read as the reverse complement.
GAACCCGCCGGATCCGCGCTGTACAGTTCCACCCACCGTTGGCATATTGCCACACTCTTTTGTTACAGCGCAATAGCGAGGGAATGAGGCACCCATTGCGCACACACTTTTATCATCTGAAAGTCCTCGTGGATGATGGCTCCCCGTGATAGACCTGTTACGTTCTGCAGTTCATCAATCGTGATACGCCTATTCTCGTCAAATCAGACACCAGTAGGGTGTTGCCTTGACGTGCTGTTGCTGGACGCGCAGTGCTTTTGCATTTTCGGCACAGTTCCTGCCGTCTTTGAACTAAATACCGATCTGCGACTTGGTGATACTCGCGTGGATGTCTGAAGCAACCCCTCCTTCCCTCCACAGAAGGCACACTGTCCACCATTGACCATTATTGTCTGCTTCCATGTTGTGTGTTCATTGTCCACGAGCTGAATAGTACGCCGCGGCCAATGACGTAGTGCTTTTCTACTTCTTGGACATAGCAACGCCGTACTGCAGTTTATCTTAGGCATACACCAGCAAACATTTCAAACTGCTACTTGTTCAGAATTATGGGGGAAGTGTCAATCAACGCCCCAAGTATGCAAAATTAATTAGAAGAATAGTAAAAACAAACGAAATAACTCCTCTCCCCCCTTTTCTTCTTTTTATGGGGTAAACTTGTGAGTTATTCAATAGCTACTACTAAGAAAAATTAAAATTTAATTTAAAAAACGTTTATCCAAGTTCTGAAGCTGAAAGAAAAAGTCTAAACTGGAAGTTTGCTGGAAATGAATTACACATTGAAATATTAAAAATAAAAAATTGGAAGCTGTCCCTGCCCCTCCCCCATCAATTACAGAGTAATTGAGATAACAAATATTTGTAATTTTAAATAACGATTCTGTGATTTCTTATAAGTACGTTATGTTTTCTGTATTTAGGGCCTTCGTTCGTTGCTCTTCAGATGCTCTGCAGACCCTGAGTATCCGTGGTACTTCTGACGTTACTATAAGCAGCCGGGCCGGACTTATTCGAGCCCCTCCCGTTGGGTTGGACTTGGCGTGGCAGTGGTCCCGAACTCACAGGTAAATGAGTACCGGCGGCAGCAGTGTATCCCAAGGGAGTGCCTATGGCGTGTACCCTGAGGGCAGGAAGTTACCTGAATCACTGCTTGTCATGGGGAAGATGGTGGCTACCTTAATGCTGGTGTACTCACCTCTTAAATTGAGTAGGTCTATAGACGTGACCTATCCCCGTGAGAGGTAGCTAAGTTCGCTTAGCGCGCTTGGGCAACGAGATCGTCTACGGCCGAAAGGCGGGTTGGAACATACTAGGGGCATTTCTAATGTTAAAAAAAAAAAAAACCACTGAGGACCACGGACCTCCATGAATCCCTTTGGACCTGGGAAGAGATCCCTACACAACAACTTAACTAACTTTCTGTATATTGGAAATTTCGATGACAAAATTCATGTATGCAGAATTAAGAATTAGTGTCTATGATGAGTAATTTTAGTAATATTTAAGAGATAAATTGTAGTATTATAGCAAAGGAAGGAAAAACCCACGTCTTTCTCCGAACACAGTGAGCCTTGGCAAAAGTCAGTCAATAGAAACTAATCCCTTCAGAAACAGAGGGTTGGCTATGTCTCTGGCGTAGAAGCCAGTCACTTTTCCGCAAATGTCCATTCGCAGGTCATTGACGTGTAAAATTTGTTTAAAGTGAGTTGACTGACGAATAGCAGAGCTTGTGGCTTCATCAAAACTGGGCAGCGAATGGCAAGAACCATGAGTGATGTAACATCAGTCGATAAGCATGGTGAAAACACAACTGGCGCGAAAACCCCGCGTCGCTTTTCCTGTGTTAGCGTCAGTTCTTACAGAGTATATAAGAAATAGATTTTGCTTCAAAAGGGGGTAGTCTCAAAATACTCCGGGCTAAGATAATGCTGCTGCATCGACCGGGCAGTTAGAGAAAGTCCAAGGTACAAGATCCGGCGTCAACGAGGCTCGACAATTAATCAACGCGCGAGCTGCATATAGCATAATTGTGCTGTGGTAAATACTATTGAAGTAGCTCCTTCTAATTTCTCTGGCAATGCACAAGCTAAATGTTGAGCATAAGCAAAAGCAGTAGGAAAGACAATATGGGAAATTGAAATGGAAAAAGAAATATTTGAAATATTGCAGAACTATTCTCAAACCTAGTGGAAAATATTAGGGAACTTAACAAAAATGCAGAACAAATAACACGACTTACTATGCCATCCTCTTGTTTATGAAAAATTATTATCATGTACCAAATGAAGGATCAATAAAGCCGCGAGTGTAGGGCCTAGCGTAAATCATAAGGTGCTAGGCTAATATAATCGAAGAGCCCGTAGTCTTGGCGCGTTGGCGCAAGGTTACGGGCTTTTATATATATATATATATATATATATATATATATATATATATATATATATATATATGCTCTGTTTGGGTGAAAGCAGCCAGATTTACGTATTTGCCAAATTTACCTTGCCAATGGTCCGGCGTGAGACGGAAGCTCATCTGATTATTCATGTTTGGGAGAATAAACAACCTCTGCAACTAATCACAAGGCGTTATTTATCGGTGCATTCAATATCAAATTTCCATTCCCTCAGCCCCTGGCTAGCTTACGGCTGCCAGAAATCAGCAGAAAGCCCTAGAGAGAGAAAGAGAGAGAGAGAGAGGTTTGCAGCAACCGTAGCGAAATCTGTGATCGGAGCGCTTAAATAATTAACGCAGCTACCATACAGCCCTATTCCCCCCCCACCAACAACTCTCCTTCACAGTTATAAGATATGATTTAATACTTGCTGCTTTATATACAAAGCAGAGTTTATACAAAACATACAAAGCAGACTTTCTAATATTTTTGCGCAATCAATGACTTAATTTAGCTATTACTTACCATTATTTTTCCCTAAATTTCATTCCAGAAAGAATTTTCACCGTAAGTAAAAACACCAAATGACTGTCAGATAAGTTAACGACATAATTTTAAGTTTATCACCCATACGAATAAGTCAAGAGGTGAAACATTTGATGGGGTAGTTTTAATGCTATAGGGTTGGAGCAACGTCTTCTATTGCCTCCTGTATTTAACAGAAGGTATAGGTGAGTGATTAATTATTTGATAAACATGTGCATTGAAATAATAAGTATATATCAAATATTCTAATTGGGTCTTAAAATATTCATACCGTTATAATGACAGCTCCATAGTAAGCCCCGTAGTTTTTTTTGATAACGTCCCCAAGATGCGGCGTTTTTTCCATGCATCACTTTTATCCTCGTCATTCCAAAAACAGTTGAATGTTGTTATCTATAATCGATGAACTTTTAAACTACATTACAACATGTTTTAATACGAAACTGTCTGGAGTAATAGCCAGAAACTTACCTGAGTCAGTTGGTACATGAAGTCCACACAGAGCTGATCAACTGGGCTGTACACACGTTTCTTCTTACATCCTGATCAATAAATCTTTACGACTGTCAACTTGCAATTATGAAATATTATTTCTTTTTCATTTTGAACTCTTTTTTCCCATTAAATATGGATCAAAGTCCTTGCATTTCAGGTTTCTTGCTGGATTCAAATAGAGCGAGGCTATACTACCACGCATAAATGTCAATGCACCTACTCATTAACATAAAATCGACATTTAAATAATTTGAGATTTATTACTGTGTAAATGAGTACATTTAACTACTAAATAATAGCTTATTATTTTAAAATATTTTTAATTAAAAAGTTGTGTTTTATGTTAGACTTTTTATTTTTTTTATTCCTTTGATTTATTTACGGACGCACTTTAACATCTGAGGTCATCGGCGTCCCATTCAATTCAGGGCGTGAAAAGACCTCTTTTTTCAGGCTTGAGGTTCTTTTGCGACAGAGGACCCACAGGTTTACACTTCCTTCCGAAGGAAGTCATACTTGTGGCGCTATGCTCGAAAACATCCACCAACCCTGGTCAAGATTAACCCGCGATCTTCGTCTATTTGTGTGGGAAGCAATATAGAATTTTGTGTTTTCATTGGTTGAGTCAAATTTACACGTCAGTCTATGTTACTTAGGCATGGGTGGTGTTCCTTGTATTACTAAGAATAGCCACACTGTACACAGACAGACCTTTTGTACTTGAAGATGTTTAAAATGACTGCATGCAGTGATCCCCAAACTGTGCTCCGCGAAACAGCTTCTAGTGTCCTTGAAGAAATTAGAAGATTGAAGAAAAGGTCTTAAAAGTAGAAATTGTGTGTGCCCATGAGTCGTGTGTCGGGTAAAAATCGAGTAGAAATAATTGAAGTTCATACTTGCCTTCTGCAGGTAACAATGGAAGTCGAACATTGCCGCCAGACGATAAGCCGATCGGCGTCTTCTTTTGTTGTGAACCTTTGACCGCCGATAACTTCTCGGAGCCATCTGGCAGCGGCAGCTGAAGTACAAAGCATACAGACAGCATGCGACGAAACCAGATACAAAAGAATTTATAGAAGAACTAGATTCAAACATACCTGCGGATATCTTAAATGAGTTTCAAGTTTTCACCTACTAAGTTTGCTTGAAAGTTTCAACATTATTTCTGAAAGAACTTCCGAAAAAACGAAAGAAAACTTTTGGGTTGTAAGCCCATTCTGTGCTGTGTCAGAAACGCCAACGCAGCAATATGAATGCTTGGTTCCTTCGACATCGTATTCCATGATAAATTATGGAGCCAGTTAATAGACGAATTTAAAGTTTTGTCTGTTAAAACTAAACCATTCTTTTGCCCTCTGCAATAATTATTATTTATGTGAATTACGATTCCCTGCTTAAGCTGGTAGTACTTAAAAAAAAGTCTCGAGAAGAATTTTTGGCTAAAAATGTTTTTATGATATATGACGATATATTATGGAACTACAATAGTTCCTTTTAATTCTTTTTAATTTTAATGAAATTAGAGTTGAACAATTTTTTGTAACGAAATAAAATGATAAAATGTGTTTCACATGTCTACATTTCTAATGTCTGAATGTTTACCTTCTATCCTCGAATATATGGCTAGGTGAAAATTAGTGCTCCGTGAATACTGCTGGATGACCTAAAAAGTTTGGTAACCACGGGTTCAAAAGGTGGAAACATTACTTGTGAAAATGCTGCACCTGTGGCATTGAGGTATGTAAATATGCGATTACTAAAGAATATGAATATCTATACTTAAGTATAAAGTACCAACAAATTCATAAAATTACTTATATATGTTCCAACCGAACTTGAGTTCATGTTAGACATTGCCAGAGGAAAGACAACAGCACACACATGCCCTTGTTTTTTTTAATAGTGTTTAACGTCCGTTTTTACTGCTGAGGCACCACAGGCGGTGGACACTGGTGATATATGAGATGAAATGATATATTAGGAAAGGATATTTTTAAGGAAGGAAACTTTCCAGGCCTAAGTTTAGGTACCTCCCTGGCATTTGCCATTTATGAGGACTGAGGAAAACCTGGAAAAACCCTCAGTCAGGGAGGATGGTCCTGATGAGATTCGAACCCCAGACCTCCCGCTCACGAGTCCGCGCCTTAACGACCTCGGTCTCCAGGACTCCGTAATTACGTTCTACACATATTCAACTTAACAGGAATTCATTTAGTTTACGCAACTCCTGCATTTCTTGAACTAAATGGCTTAAGCCTCTCTTTCCATTCGCAGAAGGTGAGCGCCAGATTGTGCCTTGAATGTATTTTCACTCGCTTAGCTCACCGTCTGTAATATTCCACTTTCGAAATACGACGTTGATACTAAAATAAAAATATATTCAGCCTTAATCGTAATTCATCTAGAAATGGGAGTCGTAAAAGAAGACGTCAGCTGTAAAGTAAGACGTGAACCATGTTTACGAATTCAGTGAAGAAAACAAAGGTTATTGAACGGTCATTACGTAAACCAATAAACAGAGAGAGGGTTCCTCCCACCACAGCAGGAAGCTGGGCCGTATGCAAATACTGCTGTCTTCTGATATTTATTTCCTGCCGCGTGATTGAATTTCGTTTATCGATGCGGCAGTTAGACTCACTGTCTTCCCACGCTGTCTGTATTAATTAAGAGTGTTCAACTATGAAAATTTATCAGCAGATTTACAGACAATGTACGAGTCATTGATACACTGGGTAAAACGAAAGTTATGCTATTTCTACTATTGTACAAGACTAATATTTATATCACATGATAAAGTTTGTCACTGTTGGAATATATAAGTAAATTTATATGAGTTACGAGGGTAGGTCCATAAGTTCCCGGTCTCGCCTTAACAATAGCCTTATCTGGTGTGACACCTTATTTGATAAGTAAGATTGTGACATGTCGAGCTGTTATTAACTTCTTCACAAAAGAAGGAATTACTCCAAATGAGATTAAAGAGCGATTGGGCGGTGTACATGGGGAAGCACCCTCCTCATATTCTACCGTAAAAGAATGGGCCAAACTTTTTCGAATGGGTCGAGAAAGCATTGAAGACGAAGAGCGTGCAGGTCGGCCCTTAGAGGTGCTCATTCTGAAAACATCGCTGTTGTGGAAGGAGAAATTATAGAAGACCGGTAGCTCAAAGTCACAGAAGTAGCAGCAAGGTTGGGTCTTTCTAAAACAACAGTCCTTCGAATTATTCATGAACATTTAAACATGAATAAAATAAGTGCAAGATGGGTGCATAGACTTCTTTCCTCAGTCCAAAAGCAGCAACGAGTCATCTGTTGCCAGGCATTTTTGCAGCTCTGCAGTGACAACTAGAGAGAAGTTCTGCAAACGATTGTTACAGGAGATAAAACTATGAACCTCTACTATGATCCCCTGTCCAAAAGAGAATCATTGGAGTAGCGTAAACCTGGCAAAGCACCGCCTCTAAAGGCCAAGGTCACTCAGTCAACCAAGAAGACCATGTCACAATCTTTTGGGACTATGAAGGAATACTCTTCATTGACTTTAAGGAGAGGAACACCACAGTAAATGGGGAGTACATGTAAGATTTAAACCCGGTGGTATACGCGCTTTATGTAAAAATATAGCTGGAGTAAGTAACGCATCAATAAGCGTTAAATTAAATGCATCATCGAAATGCTTACAGTGAGATAAGGCATATTGGACAACCGGCAAGGGGACTTGGTTTTAACAGAATGTCTATGATTGTTCATGCGTAGCGAAACTACAGTAGTAGTTTTATATATATGATGAAAAATAAGTCAATAGCTAAACAAAAGAAAGTCACGAAAGAACCATAGTACATAGTATACCCATTGCAATACACAAAGAAATAGGAAGGCTGAATGTTATCTGAAGGCGGGTGCAAATGAATTGAGCCCTGAAGGTAAAGTTTACGCTATGAATGGTGTTTAACGCCCCTTTTTACTATTGGGGCATCACAGGCGGAGACGATACATGAATTGAAATGATGAATCGAGCCCAAACTTCCCGCTCACGTCTGCGCCTTGACAACCTGGGTAAGCATGTATGTTCCGATAACAGCCGACTTAAACAGAACGTACTTCACTTGTTTGCCGCTGCTGTCAGTTCTTCCTTTAGTCGCCTGCAGTCGTCATTAAAGTACAGTCAACATATGTTATGTTAAATAGTACACCAGTTTCACCATCGAAATCATAGTTTTCAGTGATAGTGTGAAAAAGGTAACATTTTGTGTCAGGACTTAAATATGTTTTTGGAAGTGAATATCCGTAAGTTGATTACTTTTTTAAATCACGATACGATTTAGAAGAAACTGAAAAAGAAAATAATAATAATAATAATAATAATAATAATAAAATTGGTGATTATTATTATAAGCAACTATAATTGACAATAATAAAGCAGTAAAGTTTCAAACGAAAAGAAAAAAAAGGTAAAATACGGTAGGCATTGACGATATTTTATTTAAACTCATGCATTTGGAACTTAAAAAGTAGTCATATAAGTTAATAACTCGAAAATATCTGGAGACATATTGCTTACACACACCAATGACGAAATATTTTATTAATAAATGATGATGTTAAAAGTATTTTACCAGTCTGATATTAATTACGTTCAAGATTGATCCGAAAATATGTACACATATATGTACGGTAAATGTCACTATTGTCGGTCCTGGTGGTGTAGTGGTAACCATACTTGCTCTCTAAACCCAAGATCGCGGGTTAAAAACCCGGCCAGGAGGAAGTATAGCTTCCTTCGGAAGGGAGGTAATGGAGGGCGTATTAAGTGCTAAAAAAAGGTTTCGAAGGAGGGAATGTCATAAATGAACCAACTTTCTCCTATTCGGTATACATCACTCGAGTGCGGAGGAACTTGTCGATGCCCCATTAGATTTATTATATGACCGCTTTATTCTCCCCTTCACCAAAGTAGCTGTACTCATAACCTAAAATATAGCTTTTGATGTTGGTTCGGATAAAGTTGCTTGGTTCAAAACCTGACTGAGTATTCTCATGATTTTTTTGAGTGCAGTTTAAGAAAGAGCCAATGCCGGTTAGTATTTCTTTTCTTTACCACATATTCCCCTTCACTTTCATCATTAATGTCAATTCCGTTACCTCTGCATGGATAGGTTTGATCATCCGCTCAATATTGTACTGTACTCAATGTGCGTCCAGAGTAATTAGCTCACTAGACAAGAAATTGACCATGCATTGGTGTTAAAGTCTCAGGGAATGTATGTCCTAAAATAGTTGCTGGGAAAATGCAGCAAAAGAAAAAGAAGGCTCAGATATTGAGAACTCACCATGGAAATTCTCGAATCGCATTCATTAGCTTAGTTATTTATATTCATTCCTATTAAATAATTCACTTTTCTATAAACAAATCAGAAAGTTGAATCTCTTTTTGCCGAATGGAAAGCAAAAAACAAAATGTTTTATCACACGGTGTATTAATTTATTTAAATATTTTTGGATGTACAAGTGGGGGGGGGGGGGAAAAAAACAAAAAAAAACGATTTCTCTTATCTTACTAGACTTTATCTTGAAATTTCTTTAAAACAACAACCAAATGCTGCTCAGTGAAAACAAAACATATAAAAAGTGTTAATTAAGTTTAATTACGCAAAAGTGTAATCTAAAAATCAAGGTATATTCGGGGTAACAAAAAAAGAGTAGAAAGCCGTTGTGACAAGAGATGACGTAATATTTCGCTCATGTTATCCAATACTTCTACCGCGTTTTAAACACGTTTTTCATTTGTTTATTTTTAACGTTTTGCTATGGCGTAGAAATAGTTGTTCTGAAGTAGACAATCCCTCCTAAGGTACTTAGATAAAGCGTGAAGAAATTACTTATTCTGTATTTAAGTGTTTGTGACGCAAATTAATTAGTGAAGAGAAATTAGATAAGCTCGTTTTTTTTGGCTATTGTACTTGCATGCTCAAAAACACTTAAAACCATAAAAAGGAATATAAACAATACTCGAAAATAGAACAAAATTTTTTTTGTGGCGTTTTTTTTTTTTTTTTTTTTTTTCAGAATAACTTGCCTTCTATCGATAGGGGTCGTCAACCTACCAAATTGCTTTAAATTACCACCTCGTCTCTTCTCTGGACAACAGCTGCGATATTTTTTGGTAATTTTATTTGCTGGGCGTTTGACACACGAGATCACGTATAGAGTTTACCCATTAGCGTTGCCACTGCCGGTTAAATGGAATTTGAAATCATTTGCATGGAGAAACTTTACTTACATTAGCTCTTATCGACACAACTGGCTCCCTTGTTAGCGAAACGATTGCTTCCATATTTTCTCTTTTAGGCAGATCAGGGGTGTACAGAAAAATCTATACTAGAGGTTCTAAAAATATGGTCCGCGGACCCCAGGGAGACCAAGAAGGATTAATCAAAACATTAATAACATTTTTCTTGAGTATAGATATAAACAATAGATTATTATTATTATTATTATTATTATTATTATTATTATTATTATTATTATTATTATTGAGGTAAAGTAAATTAGAATCAAATTGAAGGTACTATTTGTTCTGTAAGCAATTTCAAATAGAGATTCGCAAACTTGGACCAAGTAGAACATTCATATGTTCGATATTGGTGGCCGAGGTCGTAAAGGCGCGGACGCGTGAGCGGAAGGTCTGGGTTCGAATCCTGCCAGGACCATTCTCCCTTGATGACGCTTTTTCCACGTTTTCCTCAGGCCTCATTAATGGCAAATGCTGGGGAGTTACTCTAAACTTAGGCCTGGAGCGTTTACTTCCTTTAAAAAATATCTTTTCCCAATATATTATTTCATCTCATGTATCATCAGTGTCCACCGCCTGTGGGGCTTCAGTAGTAAAAACGAGCCTTAAAAAGTATTTTTTAAAAAAAAACTACCTAGGCTGGGTCACATGCCTCTTTACCCAGATTTTCCCATGCTATCAAAGAAACACCGTGAAAGTATTGCCGGTTTCAAACCCGACCAAGATCGATGGGTTTTTTCGGGCGTAAAAATCCTAGGTGTTACTTCCTTCGGAAGGGAAGTAAAGCCGTGAGTCCCTGTGTCGTACATTTACGGCACGAAAAAGAACCTTAAGCCTGAAAGAAGAGACATCTGAGCAAAATTTGTCGGCCGTTTCACGCCTTGAATTGAATGGGCGCGAAAAATTAATCTCTGCACTCATTTTGCTAATAAAAAACTTTGAAAAACGTACAGTCAGAATACAAATTTCCCTTATTAAGCCCATTATGTCAAGGCTTGTAACACACATGTAGTACCACGCCCTTCATTCAGGAATTAACATTAATAAGCAACGTTGTACCATTAACATATCTTAGCTGTAATAATATTTTATCCATTTTATACTTTTTCGAATGTATTATTATTATTATTATTATTATTATTATTATTATTATTATTATTATGCTACTCTACAATAAAAAGATAAATATTGGAACATTTTATGAATAACTTTAATAAATTATAGAATGTTAATTAAATTTTTTAAACATTTGAATTAAAACTGAGCGATCTGCTACAATAGGCAAACTTTAAAGCGAGTCCACGGTCAAGGACAGTTTGAAACCGCTAATATAGCCAACCTACGGTTTACAACTGCCAAGTCGATCCTGGTGGTGTAGTGGTTACCATACTTGCCTCATAAACCCAAGATCGCGGGTTCGAACCCAGTCAGGACCAATGGATTTTTTTCGGGCGTAAAAATCCTAAGAAGGGAAGTAAAGCCGTGGGTCGTGGGTCCCGTGTCGTACATTTACGGCACGAAAAAGATCCTCAAGCCTGAAAGAAGAGGCTTCTGAGCAAAATTTGTCAGCCGTTTCACGCCCTGGATTGAATGGGACGCTCATGACCTGAGTAGTAAATAAATCAATTAAAAAAAAAAAAAAACAACTGCGAAGAGTGTATACTCACAAATTAAACATTTCAAGACGTAAAAATGGATCATAAAACAAATGAAATAGGAAAATGAAAATATTTATATTTTTTCTCAGAATATTTTTTTTAAGTGTTTAACGCCCGTTTTTACTACAGAGGCATCACAAGCGGTGACGCTGATGATACATGAAATGAAAAATTGGGAAAAGATATTTTTAAGGAAGGAAATGTTCCAGGCCTAAGTTTAGGGTACCTCCCCGTCATTTGCCAGTTATGAGGACTGAGGAAAACCTGGAAAAAACCTCAGTCAGGGAGGACGGTCCTGGTGGGATTCGAACCCCAGACCTCCCGCTCTCGAGTCCGCGCCTTAACGACCTCGGTCACCGTGGCGGTATTTTTCAGAATAAGAAAATGCACCACTGAAAATAGTACTATCAAAGGTTTCCAATCAGTTTTTTGAAAATTTAGTCGTTATTTGTCGCACATTAATATTGCATTGATTTGAGTTTATCCCAAATTGTCAATTACTTTTGAAAGTATTCATTTTTCAAACGACGCCAATTATTTTTGTTATATGCAAATTGCTCCACACCATGCAGTTTAAATTTTTCATATTTCAAGAACTGAGGGATAGAGGTTCAAATCCAGCTTCATTCTAAAGCCCTTTGACTGTCCCCATTCGAAGGCAATGAATGATTCGAGACTTTCGAGGACCTTTATTGACATTCTTCGTCATTTGCGATCTATGCTGACCAGAAAATTGAACTGACTACTAAATGAAATTACCAGTTATTGCTTATGGCTTAATAGCCTTGGATTGCCGCTTGCCTCGAGACCCAAGGGTCGCGGGTTCAATCCCAGCTGAGTCGCTAGGTTTTTCAAACGTAAAAATCAAAACCGCAAATCATCCTTGGGGTCCTGTGAGGTAGATTAGCGATTATAATTTACGATGCAGGTGATGGGCTGCAGGAAAATAAGGGTAATTAAATTTCTCCTTGATATATCAATCTCCCTCCTAGCGAGGAGGTTAAGGCTGATCTGCGGTGTCATAGTGAAGGAAGAAGTAGCGTGTGATTTATTGCTCAATTGATCAGTTACTGTTTTGTAAATACATGCTCATAGAGAAACGTATCTGTCAATATAATGTGCTTAATTGTAATATAGTAATCGTGTAATAATAGTTGATATCTCATTTTGACTCCTAACAACTTCAATCGCTATGCAAAGTTTTAAATACTTTTATGGTTATTTATTATTGCCTTACTGCTTTCAATTGTATCTCTTATATATTAAGCTAATATGACTATTTCACTCATGTGACGTCACCTAAAAATCGACCAATGAAACGAAACAAAACTTTGAATTTTGACCAATCACAGCCAGATTACGGAGAGAAATTATCGAAAAAAATTGTAAAATATATTTTATCACGCGACGGCATTTGTCTTATGGTCAGTGTAGCCAACTCTCTACCTCCACTATATAATTCCTGAACACGCATCACTGACCACTTTTGCCAGAGGCGGTGGGGAGCTATTGATAGCAACAAAAGCATGGACAATCGACAATCATAACGCAAAATGGAGGGAGGGTACTTCAAAGCGTTTTAGTGATACGTCAAATGTGCAAATTGATCTTATCATTAGAAATAATGATAAGATCAATCAAACCACAAAATACACAGAAAAATAGATACACTGGATGTTATATTTTCTCTCTCTCTCTCTCTCTCTCTCTCTCCTCAGTTAGTATTAGAAAACCGAACTGTAGCGATTGTAATGTTCGACGACATTTGTCCATTTCATTCTCACAGTTTCTGAATAGTATATATATTCATAAGTATAACAAGCGTTAATATTCTGTGCGTGAATTTCATAAATATATATATATATATATATATATATATATATATATATATATCACTTTTATTCTTATTATATTCATGAAATAGTCCTAAATACATGTTTTGCTCTTCTGTATTGGCACTACTGACAATCGGCTTTCATCTGTCGCAAGATTGCTTGAAAAGGTTAAGTACAAATATTCAATTATTACAATTTTGTAAGCTAAGTTTACAGAAATTATATTTAAATTCTTATTTTATTCGTGAAATAGCCCTAAATAATCTCATCACTACTTTCGTGAATTTATTAGTAATTTCAGACCCTCTTGTGATATTTCTTGTGATATCCTGATAACATGATTCTATATCACGGTATAATATTCAAGATTAATTTTTATTTATTTCTTTTACATTTATCAATACAATCATCACAAGTAATATCACGAGAGGGTCTGGACAGGTGTGATATTTAATAGGACTATTTCACGCATAAAATAAGAATTTAAATATAATTCCTATAAACTTGCCTCACATAATTGTAATAATTGTATATTTGTACTTAACCTTTTCAAGTAATCTTGAGACAGAAGAATGCCGATTGTCAGTAATACCAATAGAGAAGAGCAAAATACGGGTTTAGGACTGTTTCATGAATAGAGTAAAAATAAAAGTGATATATATTTGAAATTCGCGTACAGATTATTAACACTTGTTACATTTATGAATATCTATTCTATTCAGAAACCGTGAAAATGAAATGGACAAAAGTCGACTATTACAATCGCTACCGTTTGATTTTCTAATACCAACTGAGGAAAAAAAAAAGATAACCTACATGTCTCTATTTTTCTTTGTATTATGGGGTTTGGAATTCCTAATGATAAGACCAATTTGCACATTTAACGCATCACCAAAACACTTTTGCGTTATGATCGTCGATTGTTCATGCCTTTGTTGCTATGAATATCTCACCGCCGCCTCTGTTGGTTCTGGTGGTGTAGTGGTAACCAGCCTTCTAAACCCAAGATCGCGGGTTCAAGCCCGACCAGGATCGATGGATTTTTTTCGGGCGTAAAAATTCTAAGAATGGCTTCCTTCGGAAGGGAAGTAAAGCCATGGATCCCGTGTCGTACATTTACGGCACGATAAAGACCCTCAAGCCTGAAAAAAGAGGCCTCAGCAAAATTTGTCGGCCGTTTCACGCCCTGATTAGAATGGGACGCTGATGACCTGAGATGTTACAGAGCGTCCGTTAATAAACCAAATCAATCAACCACCGCCTCTAGCAAAAAAGGTCAGTGGTGCGTGTTCAGGAATTATAAGCGGAGGTATAGAGTTGGCTACACTGAGCGCAAGACAAGTGCACGTCGATTGATAAACGGGTATGATAATTGTTTTAGATAATTTCTTTCCATAATCCGGCTGTGATTGGCCAAAATTTAAACGCTATATGTTTTAAAATCTACAGTGCTAATGCTATAACTAAACTAAACCAAAACTTCAAACAACTAAACCGGTACTGGAATCCAGCACTGCGGCTATTTTAACTATAACGTATAATTAAACCTACAATAGCTACTGGTACTAGCAGGAATAATTACATTAACATTTCATCAATTTACACATTTTTATGCAATTTAATATTTACAATCTTCATTTCTGCTGACGGTGGGTACCCTGGCAGCTCCCCACGGGGATTCCAGGCAACAACAGCTAAACTGGGCTTTGGTGACAGTGCAGTTTTCTTCTCCCATTTTTTTCTTTCATATTCTGCTTTTCAACTATTATCTCTACCATATATTTTCCTCCTTTTATTCTCGGTCTACCTCTTCTTCTGGCAGCTGTTTCCTTTCCGCCCGAAGACTACCGCTATTCTCTTCTTCTGTTAATTCTGCTCCCTTCTTCTGATTTAATTTGGGTGTTATCTTCATCGTCTTATTTTTGAACTGACCTTTCTTGACTTTCTTTGATTCTCTGGGATCTTCTAGGAGAATATTTGGCTTCGGACAGTTGGATTTTTTCTCATATTTGATTTTTATTGTTTATATATTATTTTGCAAGATATTTTATTTGTTAATTCATTCAACAACCTAAAATCATCTTGATCTCTCATGATGTTCCAAATGTGTTTCCCTGCAAGTAGTCGTCTTTCCTCTGCTACGATTGACTGGTATTTAGGCATTCAAATGAGACATGTTCCGGTGTATCGATCACGTTACAAACCATACATGTATTGTTTGCTTGTAATTTAAAACTTTGCAAACATGAACAGTATGGACCGTGTCCTATTATATAATACACCAATCCCTTACTGGGTTGAATATGTTTGAACTGTAATCTTTGCTTTAAGGATGGGAAGATTTCATACACTGTTCTACCTTCTTTTATTTCATCCCATTCTTGTTGCTATATTTGAAATAAAGAATCTTTGTTTTTGCTACAGAAACGCCACAGGCGATGGACATTGATGATATTTGAGATGAAATTATATATTGGAAAAGTATTTATTTTTAAGGAAGGAATCGTTCCAGGCCTAAGTTTAGGGTACCTCCCCTGCACTTGCCATTTATGAGGAATGAGGAAAACCTAGAAAAAACTTCAGTCAGGGAGGACGGTCCTGGTGGGATTCGAACCCCAGGCCTCCCGTTCACGAATCCGCGGCTTAACGACCTCGGCCACCCACAGAGTTTTTGTTTCTACAATTTTTTCTAATAATGTCCATTATGTTTGAATTCTTTTCTTTTTTAGGCCAATAAGAGACTGCTCTTATGGTTAATGACATTAAATCGCATAATTACAATCGAGAAATCTGGGTAACTAAGTTCGATGAGTAGCTAACGAGAATCATTGTACTGTTTTACCATTTCGCCACAAGGTTGGAGGGAATCTCTCCCCCATGGCTTTCAAGGTAACTTGATTTGTGACGGCTGTGCCATGAATTCGCAATGTTACAAATTATTTCTGCGGTATCAGCTGCGTTATACCGTTTGTGAGAAAATTCTAAAACTACTGTTGAAAGCCATAATTCTTCAACATTCATAGGGCAGCTCCTGTAAAGGATTTGTTCCGGTGGAGGGGATGGAATGTCTTGGAACGCTATTCGTATTTACTTTTGGCGGCGTTTCGGCGAGAGGTGCTACACTTCATTGACTGTGATGTTTACCACCTTAACCATTGCTGGTAACGCACCGTGGGGTATTTAGTTCGTATTACTGTGTTCATTGTATACACTACGATAGTTGCCGTATTATATGACCTAGAGTGAGTTTTCAATGTTCACCTGAAGTTTTTCCTTTGATCTATATCAATTTAGTGGTCACAGAAGCAAAACTAATGGGATTTTCAAATGTACAGAATGCTTCTTAAGTCCTTCCATGGTTTCATGGTCGATAGAACAATAACCATGACGACATAGCGAAAACGTTTATGTTAGAGCATGGAGTATCTCATCAAGTTTCGTTCACACCTTACAGGTGCCATATGTCCTCCGTTGGTGACGCGGCAGACATCAAAGCTCTTGCCACACACACGTCCAAACATCTGACGCTCGATACCAGCGACTGCATGCTTGATCTTTTCTCGCAGCTGTGCTAAATCATGTGGCAAAGGCGGCATGAACACACGATCTTTGACAACGTTATAAACATCACATGAGGTTGGTCACGTAACCGTGGAGACCACAGAAGAAGAGAGGATCATCTCGAGCAGTAAGTTCAATCCGAGCATGCAGGTACTCGCGGACGATGTGATAAAAATGAGGTGGAGCTCCATCTTGCTGATAAATAATGTCCTGGATATCTACATGTAATTGTGACATTAGCCAGCGTTGAAGTATGTCCAAATACACTGGACTGGTAACAGTTTTCTCCACAAAGAAAAAAGAATGCGCCGTACTTTTGACGAAGAAACAGCACAAAACACTTTGACTTTAGGGGAATCACGGGTAGAACACAAAGTTATTCTCTGCCCCAAATGCGTACATTGTGACAGTTCACTTAGCAGGAACGTGGTCTTCTCACTAAAAATCAGTTTCTCAACAAAAATGTCTTCTTCTAGCCTCTCTTAAAAATAAACATAGAATTGAAAAAAAAAATGATTGTGAACCTCCTTAACTCAGCACCTGCAACAGCTGTATCCGGTATGGTTTCACTTTAAGTCGTTGATGTAAACGTCAACTCCAGGCAGTTGACCGGAATCTGCAATTCCTGGCGCGCACGGCGTGTCCACATGTCTGACATGCTCAACGGTCTCAACCGACACTCTTGGCCGGTATGTTCATTTTCCATCCAGCAGCCAGTCGCTTTAAACTTTTTGTACCATGCACGAATCGTTTTGGGTGTAGGTGGTTCTTGTACCGTCATAATGGACTCACATTTAGCTAATTAAGCGTTATGTGCTACAGTGAACGCTAAGTTTTCGTTATGTCTGTCCTCCAGCAACTAAATCTACAACTATGCTATGGCTTATATTACGAATACAAATTTAGAGAAATACTCTTTCCATTGATATACGCTCTCTGTACCCTGGGGGCCGGTGCGCCGGAATCGCCGTTGTTTGTAGGGAGGCTGGTGGCTACCTTAATGCTGGGGTGACTCACCTCTTAAATACGAGTACGTCTAAGCTAGTATGACCTATCCACCAGTGAGAATCTGGAAGCTAAGGGAACTTAGCGCGCCTGGGCGACGCAATCGTCTGCAGCCGAATGGCGGGTCGGTTTAGGAAACAAGGTGCCGTCCTAATGCAAAAACCCACGGGTGGCACAGACCTCTGTGTATGCACCCCTGGACCCGGGGCTTAGTAAACCCGACGCAACCTGTCTGTTATGGTTCTTTCTATCGACCATCGAAACCCGGGAAGGGCTTTAAATTCACCCTGAATATTCTGAAATAGTAGTGTAGCCGCATGTTGGAAGGGAAATAAGAAATTTTCCCAAGAATTCCATAATAGAGGAAGGACATTTTTCTTATGATAATTTAATACAATTACTGTAGGAAATGAAGCAGAGTAAATATCACTATCTGAAATTATAGCGCCTTGTATTAACGAATACGAGGGCAGATTCATAGTGTATCCGGCCTAACCATTTTCTAGGTATTATAAAGGCAAAAACTATATTACACTTTTCAATATAGTTACCCTTTACTGCAATACAGTTCTCAAGTCTTTGAATTAACATTTCAACCCTCCCCCCCAATAGTCAGTAGTCTTGTCTACAAAATGGGCATAAAAGCATTCATCACATCTTCGTCACACTCAAATTACCTTCCTCCAAGATCCTTCTTGAGTTTTAAGATGAGTAAATAGTCACTGGGAGCTGGATTGGGCTGTAGGGTGGATGGTCGATCTCCGTGAGGTTACATTTCTTCAGTTTCCTTCGCAACAAGAGCTGTGTGCACAAGCGAGTTGTCATGAAGAAGACGCACATCACCACTCAGCTTTCCTCGCCTTTTCTCTTTGATGGAAGCACGTAGTCAGCGCCGTAGGCCAACATAGTACTCCCCATTTACTGTGGTGTTCCTCTCCTTGAAGTCAATGAAGAGCATTCCTTCACAGTCCCAAAAGATTGTGGCCATGATATTTTTGGTTGACTGAGTGACCTTGGCCTTCAGAAGCGATGGTTCGCCAGGCTTACGCCACGGCATTGATTCTCTTTTGGACAAGAGATCATAGTACAGGACCATAGTTTCATCTCCTGAAACAATGGTTTGCAGAACTTCTCTCTCGTTGCCATGGCAGGGCTCCAAAAATGCCTGACAACAGATGACTCGTTGCTGCTTTTGGACTGAGGAAAGAAGTCTAGGCACCCATCTTGCACTAACCTTATTCGTGTTTAAATTTTCATGAATAATTCGAAGGGCTGTTGTTTTAGAAAGGCCCAACCTTGCTGCTATTTCTGCAACTTTGGGCCCCCGGTCTTGCATAATTTCTTCTTCCACAAGACGATGTTTTCAGGAGGGGCAACCTCCAAGGGCCGACCTGCACGCTCTTCGTCTTCAGTGCTTTCTCGGCCCATTCGAAAAATTTTATCCCGTTCTTTTACGTTAGAATATGAGGGGGATACTTCCACATATACACCGTCCAATCGCTGTTTAATTTCATTTGGAGTAAGTCCTTCTTTTGTGAAGAACCTATTAACAGCACGAAACTCCATTTTGAACATGTCACAATCTTCTACACATAGGCTTCTTTATGCAACTGTCGCTGAACAATTGAACATAGCAAAGCGGAATTTACAATTATTTACTTAAAAAATAAGGAAATACACCAGATAAGGCTTTTGTGAAGGCAATAATACTTATTGCCGAAGGCGGTTTGCTAGTAAAAATAAAATTTTTCTGATTAAATTTAATAATAACTTTCTTGAGAAGTTGTAATTGTCTTGACATTGTCTTGGAATGTGAGTTACTAAACAGTAATGTACTAAAATACTACCATATTCTAATTAAGACTTCATTTTCAGAATCCTACAATACACTTTACTTTCACCAACATTCTTATAGAACATGACACAAGAAATATTTTGTGGAACTGTAACTTAGCACTATCTCAGCATCCTTTTCCTATCCTCAGTTTCACATCATTACAACAGGCTTAAGGGCTGAGTGTTTTCTCTCAATAAAGATAACTTGCAGTGTTCAGAACCATAATACATTTTTGTTTTTAGCTGTTAGTAGCCCTATATTTTTAATTTTCTCTTTCCAATTACAGATTGTTATATTTAATTCACGTTACAGCTGTCTTCACTTAAACTTTTAGTTCGTATGCAATGCCAAATGCGCCTTCCCCTATGCGTTAAACTATGTAGGCCGGTTTCCTTTGCCATTTTTAACGTTTCTCAAACTTGTATAGCCGATGAGCATTTTCTGGGCCAGCGGCTCACAAACTTTAAATAGTTTACACTATTGGGGAATGCTTACACTTATGTTAAAAGTTCTAAATTTGCATTTTATATATTATAAAAGTTGGTCGTCATGTTTTACTAACTTTTAAGATATGAACCACAATTTTTTTCACTATTACCATTTTTAATGTAGTATATTATTACGTAATAGTTATTATAATAACAATAATATTATATTTCAATATATAGCACGGCTAAAACAATAACTTTAATAACTGCTAAAATATGATAGTACAACATTTACTCATTAATCTTATTCCTGAAGGGTATTGCATTTTACTTACAAGTCAAGATGGACTTAATAAGAGAGATTTGTATTCTGAGCTCTGGTTCTACGTTTTCAGACTTGGTTTTTAAGATAAATGACTGCAGAGACTGCTTTTTCAGACAAATAAGTTGTTATGAAAGGTCTTGATACTTACATAGCCCTCTTTGATAGTTTGGAAGATCTGAAACCCCAGCCAACACAGATTGCTCTCGAAAGTTGAGTGCAAGGATTTTTTTTTAGTTTGGTTTATTTATATACACCTTTAAGAAACCATAGATTGTAAATATAGCAAATACTCTGCATCTCAGAAAGTTTTAAAGCTATCAATATGAAAGTTTTGTCACATATTAACTAAAGATGCTCTGTAAATTTTAATAATCTAATGCACATAAAAAGCTTTTTAAATATTTTAAACCAAAATAAAATCTTATTAAAACATGAAAACACTATAACATAATCATGCATTTTTCTTGTAAACTATTAGTGGAAACCCCCCCCCCATTAAACTGCAGACATCATGCTATTCTGGGAACTAGAATAATATATCTATGCTAGTTGCTTGAAAAGAAATTAATATTAAAATTTTGAAAAAAATAAATAAAATATATTAAATTATTTATTGATATTGCTTTTTATCAACTAATAGTAATATTTAAATACTTATAGTTACCACACTTCACATTTGCATGCATTATATGTCCAGCAAATCCTGTGAAAAATGCATATTTATGTAAAAATTTTAAATTATCGGGAAATAGGTTTTGTTTTGGTTTAATTTATTTATGTCCATTACAGAGTTAAATTTTACACAGCATCTTCAGTTAAGTTTTCTTAATATCTCTCAAAGTTTTCATACTGATAGCTTTAAAACTTTCTGTACAATATAAAATGTATACTGCTGCATTAATTGTTAGAATTATGCTTCCTGGTTACCTTAACATCTTAGCGTCCCGTTCAATTCACGGCGTAAAATGGCCGATAAATTTTGCTCTTTTTTCAGGCTTGACGTTCTTTATCGTGCCGTTAATCTACGACACGGACCCACGGCTTTACTTCCCTTCAAATGAAGGCGTATTTGGGAATTTTACTCCCGCAAAAACCCATTGACCCCGGCCGGAATTGAACCCGCGATCTTGTGTCAGTACATATGCATGCTCTATTTATATGTTTGAAGAGTCCCTCCTGAAGATCCGCTTCAGTGCAATTCTAATTTACTTTACCTCAATAAATACACATAATAATTTCGACATTCATTGTTTGTATCTATGCATTCAAGAATAAATGCTATAAATAGTACTGTAGTACTTCAATAATCCTTTGGAAGGACCTCGCGGATTCCCAGGGGTTCTTGAATTACAGTTTGAGATCTGCTGTTTTATGCTATTTCTCTCCCTTTGCATTTTGAATGACAATTATATTTTAAAGATTAAACTGAAATTATGTCATAGGCATAGAATGCTTAGTAAACTTACGCGGGAGAGAAAAAAATTGGTGTACAAAATACATAAATTGATTTTTTTTTAACAAATGTTGAAATAATTGTAATACTTGTAGTATTGGATACAAATAAATGCACTGTGAACGTTTTATGACCTAGTGCATTTATTTCAGCCATTACAGTTTTTTTCTGTATACACTTTATATTTCTTTCATAATGCAATTTAGTTTGCACAACAAGGTATATACATTTTTTTCATCGTATAGCAAATTAAACTACATATTTGGTATTTTTTGAAGGTAAACAATAAGAAAAAAAAAACTTAAAAACACCATTTTCAAAATCTGAGCTTTATTACAAATTTTAAATAAATTATAAAATAGTTCTAAAATTATTTTTACGTCATATTTAATCCAGAGGAACTTCAGTTCTTTGTAGTGCAATACTGTGTAGACTTTCCTAGCTCTCTAGAAGTTAACGGAAAGAGCGCTAAATGAGACGGCCCGTGTAGGCTTGACTACCGTGACCAAATTACCGTGCCTGATCTTCCGGAACAAATCCACTACATTGACACATTATTGTTGCTTTGAGAGCGGCTTTTCATAGCGTTCGCAGCTAAACTTTTCGTAGACTGCAGCACTAATCAACATCATGGATGGCTGTTAGCCGATTAAGTATTAAGGAAGGGGAGAAAGCATGAGAAAAGAATGAAAACCTTTAAGGTATCTCTTGAAATAAAACAAGTTTTTAAATAATGTTCTTGAGCGAATATACATACCTAGTACAACAGATTTCCTTCCGTGATAAAATGGAAAAAGAAGTACAAAGAAGGATCTCATTACCTGAAGAGCATTTTGGGCCCTTAAGTTTTTATTGTTAGACCAAACAGTAACTAAGAAAATCAGATTCCAGAAGCTCGAAACCTGTGTATACCCCTATATTACTATATGGTCAATAAAGAATAAAATTCAAATATGCCAAAGAAAAACGCAACGCAAGATCCTGGGAATAACTTTGAAGGAAAGAATACCTATCGTATTGATAAATCAGTTATCTGAGACAACAGACATCGCTACATAGCTACCAGAAGCAAATGGCAATGGGACGGTCACGTCGGACAATAGATGGACCAACAAGATCTCCATGTGGGACCCTCGGATAGGAAAAAGAACAGAAGAAGATGGACAGACCTCTTCAAGGAACATACAGGTCAAGAGTAGCAAAAGGAAGAGAAAAATGGAAATCTCTCAAGAAGCAACTAATCCAGTGAGAAATGGTTACCAAAGAGTGTCTTAAACAGCATACGAACAACTAGCGAGAAATAGCTCACCACGTTGTTAGGCGGCCTTTACTCTTAAGGGACACAATAGGCTACCTTTATCTTCATATTATATGTTTCTTAAAGCATCATAATTGAGTACAATAACTAATTTTGTGATTGCGTTGCTAAAGAAATTCTGTTTTTGTAAGTGTTAGTTTTTCACGTCGAATAAGAATCTCTCTAGACACGACCTTTTATGCTTTCAAAATGAGTTTTAAAGTTAAAACAGTATCGCGATATCTTACCGGACATTTTGGAATGTATGCTTCTATGCTTGTCAAAGCTTAGAGACCAGATAAAAGTGACGTAACTCCCTAAAGGAAAAATCTCGCCACTAAAATATCGATACTATCTGCAGAATAATCGAACACGATGCCAAGTTCATACATCAATGTCTATGTTCATCTAGCAATGCTCCCGGTGAATATTTCTTCAATGACTGTAAATAAAAGTAAACCTTTTCGATTAAAGCCAATTTGTGCTGGAAGATGATAGGGTCAACTTCGATATGTCGAAATAGAGATCCGACATTTAAATAATCGTGCAAGAGGCCTGGTAGTTTTTAGATGTAACACAACCAGCAAAAATGAGAAAGGATCATAATATACATACGGTCGCATCTGTTTTATTAAAAAAGGTGGTCATTAAAATCATAGGCTGTTGGTCCTCGTGGTGTAGTGGTAACCATACTTGCCTTCTAAACCCAAGATTGATGGATTTTTTCGGGGCGAAAGGCTTAATGTAATGGTGAAAAAAGAATACATTCTATGGGTAACAGAACACGAAAATGACAGATGGTTAGATCTTGTTTTTAAGATAATAGTACTTATTGTATATAACTTACAATAAAATGCAGATTACGTGGTGACACACTCTAATTTTAGGTCGTGTAATGACGTAAAGCGAAAACTAGAGCTAAGCTAGGAATTTCAATTTCAATTTCAATTTCGAACTCAGTAGCTTAGAATTGTTACTCTCAATTCAATAACATTTACTGTGTTGAACAGTGAAATAGAAAGAATGAGGGAATCTGCAAAATTCCTACTTTTCCAAGTATAGAAACAGATGGAGTTTTATGATTCATTTTATTTCATCATAAAGGAATATTTTAGAAAAATTTTGGTATATAAGATCAAATTTACAGCAAATTATTCTTCATATGAAGGTACCTGTTTACAAATGTGTTTAAAAACAATGCATAGGGTCTAAGTATATTGCAAAAATAAGTTCATTTGTTAAGCGCTTCTTTCCTCTCCAACCATAATACGTTTTAGTGTCATAAAATGCATCTTGATTGTTTCAATGCATAAATTACTCACCATATATGCATTTCAATGTATACTTTGCTAGCTGGATTTCAGTCAATTTAGATGCCGTAAATTTATTCTTATTGTCATTATTAAAATAACCCACTTTGAAGTTTGCGTGGGCGTATTATTTAAAAAACACTGACATCTTTATCATATAAAAATAAATACCAGTGAGCTTTGCACTTAGGGACATTTTTCTTCTATCATCCTTATGGTGAGCTTGATTGAGTTCACTTAGAGAAGAGTAAAATCTAGCAAATAATAAGAGCATATACATTTCGCACTGTATCTCAGAAACTTATAAAGCTATTAATATGAAATTTTTATGAGTTATTAAGAATACTTAACTATAGATACGCTGTCAATTTCAGTTCTCTAATACACATAAAAAGTAGTTTATACAAAAATAATTCTTTCCGGATAATTTAAAAGTAACTATAAATGTGCATTTTTTCACAGTATTGGCTGGACCAATCTTGTAAAAATGAGCAAACACATAATGTATGCAAATGTAAAGTGTCGTAATATAAATATTTAAATATCACTATTAGTTGATAAAAAATTAAATACCAATAAAAATTAAAAACATTTCTATTTTTTTAATTTGAAAATTAATTTACATTTTAATTGAAAAAAATCTAATTCTAGCAATAGTTTTTTAAGTAAAATGCATTATTATGTCAGAGTGTTTTCACTTTTTAACAAGATTTTATTTAGGTTTAAACATTTTTAAATAACTTTTTACATGCATTAGAGTATTAAAATTTACAGAGCAATTTTAGTTAAGTTTTCTTAATATCTCTCAAAAATTTCATGTCAATAAGTTTAAACATTTCCGAGATACAGTGCAAAATGTATATTGTTGCATTATTTGCTAGGTTTGCACTTTCTGATTATCTTAAATGAGCCACGACTTCTCCCCCCCCCCCAAAAAAATTGCAATAGAATGAGCTTGGAGGACCACAATAATTGAAGTCAACATATCCAGTCCTATTGTAGAGCATCCTCCTCATTTTCTTCACGGTTCGAGTAGCTTAGCTAACTATTCTTAATATTTCTGTTATTCGGTAATTATATAAACGTTCCTTCCCTGCCATATTTGCTAACCCCGTTTCAGAATGTTTTAGTAGAAGTGCAATGTCCTCGAGACCGGTCAAGATATCGATAAATCTCGATTAATGTTGGGAAACCTGTTGCGGTTCGGAACCCCTGGTCGGCAAGTTAATATTTATCATGCAGGGTCTCCAGAGAAACTGGAACACCACTAGAAAGGTCACGGTAGTTTCTCCCAATGCTTCCATAAAATGACGTCATCCCAGCAGGTGGGTCGCGACACCTGCTGCCCGGTGCTACTCGCTGAGGGTGCATACAGGAGAAAAGAAAGGTGGGTGAAAGCAGGAAGAAGAAGTAAAGAAACAGGAGAAAGCTCAGAGATAGAACATGAATCAGAAAAGAGAGAGAAAAAATAGCCAAGAAAGAAAAGGAAAGAGAGCTCTGAAGGTGCGTTTCAATTGCAACTGGTCTCCTATGCTTACAAGCATCTTGTTGATATTTTCGTTTAGAAGAGCCTATTTCTTGTACACATCACCACTTTATTAATACAAATTTCCTGTGTGCATTTACAAGTATAAAGTTGGATTTAGAAGAAAAAAAATTGTTTGTATGCTGCTGGTCGCTTTGTAGTACTTTTAGAAAAGAGACAGACAGAAACATAGTATTTGAAAATCAGGATACTTAGATATTGCAGAGTTATACATTTCCTAATTGTAAATATAATACAGACGCCTTCACAAAATCCTTCTGGTGTCATACCTTATCTGTTAAGTAAATAATTAAGTTCTTCACAAAACAAGGACTTACTCTAAAAGAAATTAAATAGCAGTTGGACGTGTATATAAGGAAATATCCCCCTCATATTCTACCGTAAAAGAATGGGCCAAACTTTTTCGAATGGGTCGAGAAAGCATTGAAGACAAAGAGCGTGCAGGTCGGCCCTTGGAGGTGCTCACTCCTGAAAACATCGCTCTTGTAGAAGGAGAAATTATGGAAGACCGGCGGCTCAAAGTTACAGAAATAGCAGCAAGGTTGGGTTTTCTAAAACAACAGACCTTCGAATTATTTATGAACATTTAAACATGAATAAGGTTAGTACAAGATGGGTGCCTAGACTTCTTTCCTCAATACAAAAGCAGCAACAAGTCATCTGTTGTCAGGCATTTTCGGAGCTCTACTGTGGCAACGAGAGAGAAGTTCTGCAAACTTTTGTTACAGGAGATGAAACTATGTCCTCTACTATGATCCCTTGTCCAAAAGAGAATCAACGAAGTGGCGTAAACCGGGCGAAGCACCGCCTTTAAAGGCCAAGGCCACTCAGTCAACCAAGAAGATCACGGCCACAACCTTTGGGGACTGTGAAGGAATATTCTTCATTGACTTCAAGGAGAGGAACACCACAGTAAATGGGGGAGTACTATGCTGGCCTACTGCACAGATTACGTGCTTCCATCAAAAAGAAGAGGCGAGGAAAGCTGAGTGGTGGTGTGCGCCTTCTTCACAACAACGCGCCTGTGCACACAGCTCTTGTTGCAAAGGAAGCTGTGAAGAAATGTGATTTCACGGAGATTGACCATCCACCCTACAGCCCAGGTCTAGCTCTTAGTGACTATTTCCCGTTCTCGAAACTCAAAAAGGACCTTCGAGGAAGGAAATTTTAGTGTGACGAAGAAGTGATGGGGGATTGGAATGTTAATTCAAAGATGTGAGAAGTGTACTGCAATAAAGGGTAACTATATTGAAAAGTGAAATATAGTTTTTGTCTTTATCATATCTAGAAAATGGTTAGGCCGGAAACTTATGAACCTACTCTCGTACTTATTCTTAAAAGTTTATTATTAATGCTATTATTAATTTAATCAAATAGACAAATTGCCACTTGGGCACATGAATGTAACACCTAGTACCCCATACTTATAACTTTATTTATTTTTCGGTTAGGATTTGAAGTTCTGTATCTTTTTCTGCATATTCCCAACACTAATGGATGCCAAACTTGAAGCCTAACAGAAGGGGAAAAGAATAATATTAGCAAAACGAAGCGGAAAGCACTAGGGATATCCCTCATGGATAAAATATTATGTGTGTAATTAAGAAAGATGTCAGGACTAAACGAAGTGGCTAAACGTGCAAACAACCTGGAGAGGACATGTAGCAGCAGACGGGGACAAGAGCTACCACTTGGGATCTACGTATCGGTAGGACAGGAAGAGAGAGACCGAGAACGACGTGGGCAGACTCCTTCAGGAAAGCACCAGCGTAGCACGGAACCGCAGTACCTGAAAGAGCCTGGGAACAGCTGCAGAAAGAAGAGATCAACTGAAGTCAATAGTGAAAGTGATAGCAAATTTATAATACACTCAGCACTTAAACCTTCTGGTTAAATTGTGTTAAACTTGTAAAACAAGAAACATTATAGACTTAACAAACTCATATGGACTAGCTCATCATATGAGAAATCAATGAGCCCTAGCCCTAGATGGGACACAAGTGCCTTAATTCGTTCATTCATCATTCTCTGTAGCTCATTTGTTCTCAAAACAGTAGCATCTTCACAAATGCATTTCTTCCGCTGGTTTTGATCCGTATAGGCAACATAACAGCAAGTATATCTAAGCATCTTTTCTGTTCCAGTTCTGAAATTTTCTTAAACACACTTGTTTTTACCCAAAAGCATAAATGCAGATTCCGAAACTTCTTGCACACACCTCGAACAAGGAAAATAACCTTGGATATAGAGCGCGGAAGTAAAGATATGCAAAGAATTTACGAGTTGAAAGGAGGTAGAAAATATATATTTTGTAAAAGAGGTACAAAATACGGTAGTCCCCTTCCGTGGTCTATTGACAGCGTTTGTGACTACTAAACCTTCCTGGGCTCAAGCAATAGGGTTAAGGCACCAAGGACTCCTAGCTCATTTGCATCATCATTAATTCATTTAATTTCGTTCTACCGTACACACTTACATCTTTATGTCACAATGTGCAGATGTCACGAAAAACCAAAGCAATATAAATATATGGTCTTGCTCTCAGTTGTGTGCAGCAGGTGTTAACTCCAAAGCTACAAATATGTTTCAGAATGGCTAATAAGACCGCAAATACGATACCTTACCTTAAACGAACCTCTTTATTTCAGGCGTAGGCAACGTGTCGGCCAGGTCATTTCATTCAGCTCGCGGAGAAATTTAGTAACCAGCTTTGGGGTGCTCCAAGGGATAACCATAGTGATTAACACCGCAGGAAGGCCCCTCTTAAGTGGCCTACTCCATATCTCCGCACAGAGTGATGGGAAGTCGGTAGTCTGAACTGAACTGGTATATGCAGGTATGTCATTCTGGTTGTTTATGTATTTTATTTTGTGGCCTTTTCTGTATGTCTGATTTATATTAAATAAACCGAGGGAGCTAAAAAGCAAAAAATGCAGTATTTCTATCCAGTATATTATTATTTTTACTGAAGTAATTAACAAGTGTGATTGTGTTTATTGTTAGAAAGGTAATGTGGAAAGAATTTTAACACAACCCATTCGAAAAGTAACATCAGAAAGGAAAAGATTAAACAATTTTAAATTGCACTGACTGGCCAAAAGCAACTTTTAACTGACAGAAATAAGCTGTCATTTTTGCTTCTTGTAGGTAGCATATAATAGGGTTACTGTAAAAATAAAAACAAAAAAAAAAGTTCTTTTGAAGGTGGAAAGTGCATTAAGAAATGTTGTTTTTAAATACTACGCTCTTAATTTGATAATTTTAAAAATAAATGTGAGTTAACCATAATTTCTCTTAATCTCTCAGTCCGAATAGTTACTACACTTGTTGAAAATGCCACATGTTTTCGTAGAGAGATTTGGAAAGTCGTGTCTATTGCTCAATGCCTTTGGATGAATCAACAGATATCAGTGACACAGTATGGCTAACTTTAGTTGTCTGAAAGTTTTTAACGACTTGACAGTCAAGGTAATCTCCCTAAATTCATGAGGAGAGGACGAATTCTTACTTGTAACAAGACCCCAACACAAAAATTGGTTGGTATTAGGGACGTTCTAAAGGTTCTCCCCCCACCAAGATATTAAAAAATTTAAGAGAATTTGTGTTTTATTTTTCAAAATAGTCACCTAGTAAATCAACACATTTAGTTCAATAACTTTCTAATTTTTAATACCCTCAATAAAATAAGATTTGTCCATGTGTGAAAAATAAACGTGTATCTTCGCTTCAACCTCGTCATTTCCATTATTTCAGGTTTGGGAACAAAATGTAATCGCTGGGAGCCAAATCCGGCGTATTTGGCGTATGTGGAATCACTTGAAAGCAAAGGTCATGCAGTTTTTCATGTGAAAGCGCATTATCGTGTTGAAAAAAAACTTTCCTTTTCGCAAGGTGTGGACGTTTAGCCTGAATAGCACCAATCAATTGGTCCAGTAGTAAAGCGTAGAGCTCCCCGGTGATGGTTCTGTCCTTCTGGGGTAGTCTACGAGCCCCACACCATGGGAATCCCAGAAAACCGTAGACATGAATTTTCCTGCCGATGGAACCGTTTTTGCTTTCTTTGGTGCACTTTCACCTGTTGCCACCCACTGTTTGAACTACTCCTTCGTCTCTGGCGTGTAGTTATGAATCCATGTTTCGTCTATTGTTATGAAACGTCAGAGAAATTCTCTGGAATTGCGTTTAAACAAGTCTAAACACTCTTGTGAAATGCTCATAACAATGAGTTTTTAATTCATTGTTAACATCATCATCTCATCATCGTGAATGGATGTATGACCAAGCTTAAATTCAGCAGTCCACTTTTTAACCATCCAAAACGAAGCGGAAGAAAGAAATTTTTAATGCGGAATCTAACCATTTGTATTTCTTATGGGGCTAAACTCTTCAAAACGATGTACTTATAACAATTTGTATATAGTTTTATCTATTTTATAGAAAATGTTAACACTAGTTTGTTTACACGATCATCACAAACAAGTGACTCCACTTAAGTATTTGAAACTAAAGATTGGTGTTTAACGACTATCACATAATTTTGGCAGCTTCACGACACCTCTAAGTCAGGCTGATAACTTTCAGAAAACCCCTGGTATAACAACTGATAGGGCCCCTGTCTTTACAGTGAGTTTGCTCTGGAAAGTGAAATGTTTCAATACTTTATCTCCTACCAGCATCATTCACCAATAAGCCCTAACTGTTGAATGTAATGATGTCTTGAAGGTTGTCGTAAAATTTGTATACCAGAGACGAGGCCATACATTACAAGATACAATTCATACAGCTAAATGGAATATGAATTGGAGTATGAAGATGGAAGTGCACTTGATTAGGAAGAGAAAATCTTTCATGGCTTCTATGAACTTGTGCCATCTGTTGTCTCTTTTTTAAAGAACATGGTGACGACTACTCAATTTTAGGCAACCCTTTGTGACTAAGGGATATGATATTCGTCATTCACGTCACTGAAAAACTCAAAATAAATCTGCAGCTTCAAGGCAAGGACAAGAACTTTCTAGACAGTGTTTCGGAAATACAGCCATTTGGTGCAAAACTTCAACTTTGGGTTAGGAATTTGAGAAAAAGTAAGCTCAAATATTTCCCTTGTTTAAAACTACAAGTTGAAACAGAAGAAAACGCCAAATTGTTCAGGAGATACCAAACACATAAAAACATTAACGCAGCTTAATGATCAGTTCATTCAGTTAATTTCGCGCCAATAGTAAACCTGAAGAATTGTGCCTTGCCTTAATAAAGATGAACTGAACTCGAAATAACTACTCTACAAAGATACTTGTTTGTACAGGGTGGTTCGAAAATGTTTCACCATTATTGCATTTTATCCAACCAAAATTATTTATCAGTAATTTGAAATACTCGCAGTTTCATGCTGGTCTGTTATTATTAACGTTGGTTACATTAAAATTTGTACAAGTATGGACACGTTCCATTTTGGGTCTAATCGTCTCTAACTCCCACAAGACTATGTGTTAAGTTTCTGTCGTTTAACTCGGTTGTCATACAGTTAATTCTTAAAATATTTGTGTTATACTGTTGACTGTTGAACGATACCTTCTGCATCTGCTCGTGTTTTTCTTTTTGCATTAGAACACCTAGGTCAGACAGAAAATGCATACTTTTGAGACTATGTCAGTTATAGTTACGGCAGGTCTCAGCGGCCATTTTCCGACAGAGGAAAAGGCTGTCATCGTTTAAAACAGAAATCGCAATATTAAATGTGGTCCTTTGCTTACTCGGAGTTTATTGTTGTGCGAGGTCTCTCAGAATTGAACCCTTGTGAACATCGCATACGGTACCACGAGTCTCAAATTTGTCTCGAATGCGTGCAATTGTTACTCGCGTTGACTGCTCTGTTCTGTACACACGTCTCCATTGCCTTTGAACTTCAACAACATTCTCGGTTTTCCAATACCACTTCAAAATTGCTTTCCGCTGTTCAAACGATAATCTTGACTCCATTTTGTTGTAGCAACTCTAGCATAACGTAATTGAGTCACATCTGTTTACAGAACATCATACTACACGTTATTATTGTTTTTCGGTCCAATTTTGAAATATATTACATGGGTATTTACTGTGAAAGTGTGCATACGTTTTTGGCACCTTCGGTATTTATGAAAGTATATCTGGTCTTTTTTAATTTTCTTTGAAAAATCAAATTGATTTCTTGACGGAAGTTATGCTTTTGTTCGTGTAGAGTATGCGGATAATATTAATTTATGAATCGCATACGACTTGAAACTCAAATCACCTGGAATTTCTTTTCAAGTCTCACAAGCGAGCTCGATACCATGCGAATCATAAATAAATATCGTTATGGAATAGAATTACGTACCATTTAATATCCTCAATAAACTCTTAGACATGTTTTGTTTCTTACATTATTCGAATGGCTTGAGACTCGAGGCCAATGTAATAGTTCGGTAAACTCGCCCCGCATCGACAAATAGTCCACCGATGACATCGACTTATGCAATCCCCGCCGCCGCTTCGGAATCGTTGGATGACAAGATATTTTGTCCGTCATAATTCTTGATAGGCGTGCAGCTAATAGTAAAAACAAAACAACTCTGAGATCTTATCAGTTCAAGGTGAAATTCAAAGCCCCGGATCTGCGGCTAACACTCATCAAAATCAAACAATTTATTGAATCTATAAATTTTCCAGTGTTTAAGTTTCCTCAGGTTCTAGACCTGGTTTCTATCCCATCTGACATTTCTCAATCTGGTTT
This sequence comes from Metallyticus violacea, assembly GCA_030762175.1. NCBI lineage: Eukaryota > Metazoa > Arthropoda > Insecta > Mantodea > Metallyticidae > Metallyticus > Metallyticus violacea. The sequence goes on along the minus strand of CM060837.1, from coordinate 27,944,606 downwards.
TTCAATAACATTTTTTTTATTTGTTTCCTGTGATCCCAAATTACTTGGCTTTGCCCACTAATGTAGATAAGCAACTATTTCTTAGATAGGCGCTGATTTTGAAACAGAATGTGAAGTTTTTCTTTACTCCCCATCGATTACAGAGTAATTTAAATAATTAATATTTATAATTTTAGAATCAGCATCTCTGTAATTATGTGCAAGTATGTTGTGCATTTTCTTTCAATGGAGGACCTTTAATGACATAACTCGTATATGTAGAATTAATACTGTATAGTGTTTAAATGCATTCATAAAGTGTTTTTTTTTTTTGGTAAAATTTAAGAACTAACGTGTAGAAATGTAACAGGGTAAAGAAAAACAGAGAAAGACTTGGTAAAAAATTAGACAATGCAAAATAATCCCTTCTGGTATTCATCTAGGGTTCAAAATACCCCCGCATCAGGGCAGAAACCGACCTATTTGGTGGCAAAGTTGCAGGTGTCCGAGTAAAAGTCATTGACAGTAACGTATGAAATCTGTTTAAATTCATCTTATTGACGAATAGCGAAGTATTTGTCATGACCAAAATTTTCCAGCGAATAGAAGTGAAATTCAGTGAGGTAAGCACTGACGTTAACACAAAACTGACGGGAATATTTCGCGCCGCTGTCCATGGATAGTGTCATTTTGTATTTTCTATTTAAGGACTAGGTTTTGTCCAAAAGGGGGCAGTCGCAGAACTTTCTCGACCCAGATACGTGTGGCTGCCGTCGCCCGGAGATCAGCGGAAGAGCAGCCTAAGTACCAAGTACCAGTTCCGGTGACAACGAAGCTTGAGTGTCAGTCACCATGCTAACTGCCGATACAACATTGGGCTGCATTAAGAATTCTGTCGAATTAAATTAACAATATCTTCGCACTCGGCGCCATTTGGTTAACGCAATTTAAGATTATCTTGCCTGTGTTTCGACGTGAGACGTGAGTGTGCCGGAATATTCACGTCAATGAGAATAAACGATATCAGCAACTAGACAAAGGATACATTTGTTGTTACTTTTTGTATCGGAATCTCGTTTACTCAGTTCCGGCTGGCTCACAATCGCCAAATTTCAGCGAAACGCCCTCTAGAGAGTCTCGTCGAAGAGGAGTGGGGTGGTCTGCTGTAGCCTGGCTAAATCTGCGATTAGCGGGCATAAATTAGTTACCGCAGCAACCATACAGCCCCATTCCCCCCTATATAACCCGTTTCAAACTGCAGCCCAAAGTGGGACTAATAATAAACACGCCCCCGCCAACATTTCTTCTTTAAATCCTAACACGCTTAACATATTTTTGCACTTGATCTCAGTCAATGTAAGTTTAAGGTGTTAGTATATGCGAGGATACTAATATTTGGTTAAGACATTTTCACGTTATAATTTAAAATATTAATTCAAATTGTTTCGCCAAACGACCATAAGCAGCAAATACCTTTTTTTTTCTGCTCTTAAGTGTGATTCCATCTCAAACTCTTTGTACTTCATCCGCTCGCTAGAAATGCCCAAAGGAGAATCATTTCCTGCACAATGGATGTTACTCTAGGAACCAGCTGACATCAGTGTTGATACTCTCTAATTATTAACTCATTACCTAGGCCATTACGCATATCGCCGGACTTTCTTATTGAATCTTCTGTGGCCTACGGCCAGGGAAGTCTGGTTCATTGCCCTGCAATTGGAGGAGCAGTCCAGCCTCGAAACTTAACTAGCTTGGAGAGAAATACGATCCGTTTTAGAACCCCTCTCTGCTCTCCGTGACTTCCTTTTCTACAGTTTTGACGCCAATGCAAACAATCTCGGTACTTAAGTGTTTACAACTAAGGGGAAAGTACTAAACGCAGCAATGTATATTAATTGTGTAGGTTCAATAAAGCCAGATATTATTATTTAGAAGAAATCGTGTAGCTTGATTCGTATTCATGTAAAAAGTTCGTCAAAAGCGGCCTAAACTTGAAAGAAAGCTTTAAAAGTAATTATTTTTAAGATAACTACTGCAAAATTCCACTTTAAATGCTATATTGAAATTATACGAGACAAATAATCTTAAAAAGGTACTAAAATAATGTCGGTTTCGATGAGATAGTAGTTTGAAGGAAACAGCATATTGCGGATGGATATTTCGGGCGTAAAAATTCTCCTTCAGAAGGGAAAAAAAGTTGAAAGCTAGTGAACTGATATCAAGCAGACCTGCAACTGGTCCCAATGGGCTCAGAATGCACCGAGTCGAACGATTGTTTTTTAAATGATCATAGGGGTTGAAGAAATGAACAGTAGAGTTGTGTTCTGTTTACAGATGAGTCCTGTTTCAATCGACGCTCACCTAATGGACATGAAAGAGTTTAGAGATGGTGGGGAGAACTATTTACACAATGCTAAATTTTCTAAAAGTTACCATCTGCTGGTGGTGGAGAGTTTGGGCAGGATTGTCTATGGATGCTCTTACTGGGTTAATTTTAGTAGAAAATAGAATTCTAACAGCTGATAGGTACATAAATTAAAGTTTGGCTAATCATGTTGTACCATTTGGCGATAATTTTCTTTTAATGCTCGACAATGCACGCTGGCATATTGTCCACGTGGTCAGAGATTTTTTCGAAAAATGGGAATCGATGTTTTACGATGTCCAAGAAGTAGTCCTGACGGTAATCCGCTTGAACAGGTATGGGACACACTGGAACCGCGCGTTAAGACAAGATTGCCTCTACCAGATACTCTACAAGCGTTGAGGCGAGCACTTCTTGAAGAATGGGAGCATATTCCTCAAGAAGTCATTGCTAACCTGACCGAAAGCATACAAGACGTTGAATGCATTATTCAACAGAGGGAGTAACACCCATTATTAAACGCGTTTTTAATGTTTTAAGCCCCGAAAAGTTTACTTACAGTTAAAACAAAAAGTGTCATTGTTTTAGGTACTTTGTAACTTCTCACTCGGGTTTTTGTTTCTATTGTTGTAAACTAAGGTGCTTAATAAATAAATATTATTTTGTTTAAATGGGTATTCTTTCATTTTAAATTAATTAAGAACAAAATATAAGAATTTAAAACAAAATATAATTAAATGTAAAAGTGTAAGTTTTTTTGGCCCCTGAGTGTATATAAAAATATACAGAATCTTAAACAATTCACACAGTTTTACTATTATGTTCTATTTTATCTATAGAGTGCTTATATAAAATGCACGCGTTTTCCTTTACTTTTATGTTTAGTAAAACATTTCTTATTTTTAGAGCAATGGCATGCTTGTACAGTTCTGAATCTCTTTACAGTATATTTTAGATCAGTAGGTATATGAGAGGTAAAAACTCGGAGGGGGAGAGACAGACAGAATAAAATTGCATTGTTACCAAAGCAATAAGTAGCTTTTCAAATGGAATACAAAATACTGGTGAGCAATGCTTGACGCAACCGTGGAACCGGTCGCTTTATTGGGCGGGGAGTATATTTCCCCTCCGCTGCGCAAGGCTTCAGTATGAGTTGAAAACTTGCGCAAGTAGCACGTGTTTGTTAGGCGATGCAATACAGTGTATCAAAATAAATGGAGTCGGTCTTGGTGGTGTAGTGGTTACCATACTTGCCTCCTAAACCCAAGATCGCGGGTTCGAACCCGGCCAGAACCGATGGATTTTTTCGGGCGTAAAAATCCTAAGTATGACTTCCTTCGGAAGGGAAGTAAAGCCGTGGGTCCCGTGTAGTACATTTACGGCACGAAAAAGAACCTCAAGCCTGAAAGAGAGGCCTCTGAGCAAAATTTGGCGGCCGTTTCATGCCCTGAGTTGAATGGGACGCTGATGACCTGAGATGTTAAAGAGCGTCCATAAATAAATCAATAAAAAAATGAAATGGAGCGATACAAGCATTCTATTTCCCAAACAGTATTCATGCATGACTCATATGTGCGTACAGAATCAGCTCATGCTGTAAGGAGATCATTTCAAAAGACATTTCCTGATTTCCCCAAATAAACCCCATCGAATTTTATCTCTGGGGGGAGGCATCAAAGGAGAAAGATGAATTTAAAGCTAACATTTGTCAAGAAAACGCTTGACCGTTTCTCAGAGGGAACTGCAAAGGGTAATGAGCAATTTCCTAAGCAGGTGTCAGAAATGCTTGAACAACTATGGGAAGCAGTTCTAGCATCTTCTGGCTTAATATAAGTAACTTACTTTTGTTTTTAAGTGTTTATGTTATGTATGTTAGAAATAACTTATGTGACAAACTGCTATATTTACTGCAGACTTTCTGTCACCCACACCGCCGACACAGCAGCCAGCCTCGCCGGCCAGCCGCATGCCGTGAAACCGGTTGCGTGAAGTATCGTTGACCCCGTAGTTGCTTCATATTTCATAATATCACAAACACAATGATAATGGTGAATTTTTAAGAATTGTATTACTTAGAATACAAGAACTTATACATAGAAAAGAGTAGAAATAAGAAAACGCTCTAATTTAACTCTACTGCCAGATCGTATCAGATTGTTCATAATTCCAACGGTTATTTTCGCTTAGTCAACATATATATTTCTTTGGGATGCTGACTGTTCAGTGTTATCTGCTGAGAATAACTTTTAAGATAAGTGGTAGTTTAGTATAATGACTATTGTTTCATATTGCATTGTTCTTTGAGGTTACTTGCTTAAGTTGCACTTTTTCTAGATAGCTATGAAGGCAATAAAATGCGCCCAGTTGCTGCTGTTATGTAACAAGCGTTCCAGTTAGGACCTCCCGCTGAAATGTCTTGTCACCTGCTCACTGGAGCGTGAAGATATTGCGAGCATCCTGTCATACTTACGTACCTGTGTATTGGGGCCAATATGCAAATTACAGCACCGACTGCTTACAAATGTAAACACAGCACGAGACTTTGTAGTAACATATTACATATCTAGCAATTCATCCAGCAGAAAGATGTGTCTCTTGGAAATTGCTTAAAGCTCAGTGCAAGCATTGCCCTTTCTAAAGAGATTTCTCCTGTATACCGGGTGTTTAAAAAACTATATCTTAATAATTTCCGAGTATGTAGCCGAGTCAGAGAAGCAATTTGAAGCTTAGTTCACGTAAAAAAAAAAATAATAATAACATAGTCATATAGTGACGATGAAGCTGAAGTTATATGCTGATAAATTATTGTTAAAGAGAAATGGACTAAAAATTAACTTTGAAATGACTTCAAACCGCTTCGCCAGCGAGAAAACCCCGATTTCTAAAAACTCATCATAACCGTTTTCAATATACAACCTATCGGAGATTACATGACAGCATGGCATGGAAAAACGATAAGTGAATAAGGCGTTAGACTGTGGTTTTGAAAATCGCTTGTGTGTGACCGCAAAGTAGTTTTTTTTATTTTTATTTTTTTTATACATTTATGATGAAGATACATAAGATATCAGAATTAAAGTAAAACGAAATTCGAATTCGGTAACAATGAGCCGGTTTTACCTGCCGCCTACGCCATGTTCTACAACCGCCGTTAGCTTCATTAGTCAGTGGCGCACTGATTATTTAGAAACCTACTTTTCCTATTTGAATCTGCACGTTTAGGATATTTATAATCACTGAAATTATTCATTGTAGCTCATTAACATTCTCTGCATATTATAATGCCCCTCTATAATGCTAAAGATTTTAATTTCTTTTTACAATGCCTTCAAACAAACCAAATAAAATAAGACTTTCCTAGTATTGTTCTGTTACGTTTTAAAATTACAGGAGTATGCGCTATTTCATATATTTTCTACTTAATTAGAGATTAAACAACAATAACTTCGCTACCATTTTAGCAAGGGAATCGCTGTCACACCTTCCAGAATGCAAAAGTGACTCCTTCTTAGAACATTTTCCATTTGACCAATATCATATAATATAAATGGGGCAGATACACTGCTTAAATGTGCAGAGCCATCCGGCTCCGTCCCAAATTATATTGGAACTACAATTTAAAAGAAGAGGTACATTAAAAGAATGAACATTTGGAAGCGTTAGGCTCAAGCGTAATATAAGCAGTTTTGTTCATTTACGAGGGTATAGGTTTCGGTCTCTCCGATAAGGATTATCTGATGTCATACCTTATCTTTTAAGTAAATAATTGTGGCTGTAACTTCCGCTCTACTGTGTTCATTAGTTTCGAGTTGTTATTAAGTTCTTCACAAAAGAAGGACTTACTCCAAATGAAATTAAACAGCGATTGAACGGTGTGTATAGGGAAGTATCCTCCTCATATTCTACCGTAAAAGAATGGGCCAACATTTTTCAAATGGGTCGAGAAAGCATTGAAGACGCAGAGCGTGCAGGTCGGCCCTTGGAGGTGCTCACTCCTGAAAACATCGCTTTTGTGGATGGAGAAGTTCGATGGAAGACCGGTGGCTCAAAGTTACAGAAATTGCAATAAGGTTGGGCCTTTCTGAAACAACAGTCCTTCGAATTATTCATGAACATTTAAACACGAATAAGATTACTGCAAGATGAGTGTCTAGACTTCTTTCCTTATACCAAAATCAACGAGTCATCTGTTGTCAGGCATTTTTGGTGCTCTGCCGTGGTAACGAGAGAGAAGTTCTGCAAATCATTGTTACAGGAGATGAAACAATGGTCCTCTATTAAGATCCCTTGTCCAATGGAGTGGCAGGCATAAACCTGGCGAAGCACCGCCTCTAAAGGCCAAGGTCAGTCAATCAAGCAAAAGGATCATGGCCACAAACTTTTGGGATTATGAAGGAATATTCTTCATTGACTTCAAGAAGAAGAACACCACAGTAAATGGGGAGTACTATGCTGGCCTACTGCACAGACTACGTGCTTCCGTCCAAGAAAAAAGGCGAGGAAAGCTGAGTGGTGTGTGCGCCTTCTTCACGACAACGCGCCTGTGCACACAGCTCTTGTTGCAAAGGAGGCTGTGAAGATATGTGGCTTTCACCCTACAGCCCAGATCTAGCTCCAAGTGACTATTTCCTCTTCTCAAACTCAAGAAGGACCTTCCAGGAAGAAAATTTAAGTGTGACGAAGAAGTGATGGATGCTGTTTATGCCCATTTTGCAGGCAAAACTTCTGACTATTTTTGGAGGGATGATTGAAATGTTAATTAAAAAATGTGAGAAGTGTATTGCAATAAAGGGTTGAAAAGTGAAATATAGTGTTTGCCCTTATGATACCTAGAAAATGGTTATGCCGAAAACTTATGGACCTGTCCTTGTATGTTGCATTTCTGGGCGAGGGCGTTAAGGCGCGGACTCGTTCCTTAAAAAATCCTTTCCCAATATATCATTTCATCTCATGTATCATCAGTGTCCACCGCCTGTGGTGTCTCAATAGTAAAAAACGGGCGTTAAACACCACTAAACCTTTTTATTCATACAGAAAGGTATAATATTTTCTTTACTGCCTTAGAGAAAATTTATAAATTACCGCACATTGCATCGATTTGATTTATTTACGGACGCTGTTTAACATCGCGGGTCATCAGCGTCCCATTCAATTCAAAGAGTGAAACGACCGACAAATTTTGCTCAGAGGTCTCTTCTTTCAGGCTTGAGGTTCTTTTTCGTGCGACACGGGACCCACGGCTTTACTTCCCTTCCGAAGGAAGCCATCCATACTTAGGATTTTTACGTCTGAAAAAAATCCATCAATTCTGGCTGGGATTGAACCCACGACCTTAGGTTTAGGAGGGAAGAATGGTTACTCTACGCCACCAGAACCAACAGAATAGAGTAGAGGTACAGCAGAGCATTGATTTACTATCGTTATTGGATTATTTTAGTCGCTTTTATAATGCACAGTAGTCAAAAAGTTAGATAAAATACAAAACCCAGAGTAACATAGCGAGAATTTGCTTTGTTTTGTTTCATTTCCTTCCTACTCTCCAAATGTACTCATTTCAGACGTAAGTTATGTCGTCTTTTGCAGAATTTAACCATGATTCCGCTTCTTTGCCCTCCAGCATAGCCCAACACGCATCGTCCTCTGCCCGATGTCTTCCTCTTTGTTCTTTGTCCCTTTACAACCGCCACATCTATTCACGATTTCTGTATCTCAAACGTTTTTGACTGGCGACCCCTTTCATGAAGGTCTGAGCTGAGATACTCTCTCATTAATAAACAAAATGTTTAACAATTTTAAATTAGTCAATAGTTGTTGTAGTTACGGTAAATAGTTAGGATTCTCATCAAAAACGAGGCAACAATGTTCTAATTATTGAAACTACATATCTTCAAATGACTATCCATTTATTTTATTTAAAACATTAATGTGTAATTAAATGGATAAGTTAGTAATGCAATTATATTTTTAAAATCACAGTTATTTAATTTAATACTTATTGATCTAAATAAAACAGCGAAAATTTTTTTTCTTTATATTATTGAAATATTTTATATACTGGAAGAATTTCATGCGGGCTTACTTTGCATTGTTACAGGGTAGTTTCAATATTTTAAAAATCCTGCATTTCAAATCCAGAGATGAGTAAACAGCTTGCTTTAAACTCAGAAGCTACACGAGTTGATTTTTTTTTTTTTGAACGGTGTTTAACGTCCGTTTTTACTACTAAGGCACCACGGCGACTGATGACACATGAGATTTTTTTTTTAATTGATTTATTTACGGACGCTCTTTAACATCTCAGGTCATCAGCGTCCCATTCAACTCAGAGCGTGAAACGGCCGACAAATTTTGCTCAGAGGCCTCTCTTTCAGGCTTGAGGTTCTTTTTCGTGCCGTAAATGTACGACACGGGACCCACGGCTTTACTTCCCTTCCGAAGGAAGCCATACTTAGGATTTTTACGCCCGAAAAAATCCATCGGTCCTGGCCGGGTTCGAACCCGCGATCTTGGGTGGTAAGTATGGTAACCACTACACCACCAGGACCGACATACATGAGATGAAATGATATATTGGGAAAGGATTTTTAAGGAAAGAAACGCTCCAGGCCTAAGTTTAAGGTACCTCCGCGGCATTTGCGAGTTTTGAGGACTGAGGAAAACCTGGAACAAACCTCAGTCAGGGTGGACGGTCCTGGTGGGATTCGAAACCCAGATTTCCCGCTCACGAGTCCGCGCCTTAGCGACCTGGGCTACCCGTGGCGGAGAAGTTGAAAGTGATGCAATACTTTATTTAACTGGTTGACTGCCACCACGCGTCTTCGTGTCATAATGAACGTCTTGTCTTCTTTATAACCATAACTTAATTAGCATTTTGTACTTTTTAATTAACATAAGGGGGGAAATGTTAATTAAAAATTACAAAAAGAGAAACATTTTGCTGTAAAAAAGGGAACATGAAAAGAAAGTATATAATGACTGCTACTTTAAGTTTATTTTCTGCATTAAGAAGTATTGTACTTAAATACATTCAACATTTCAGTATGTTTGAAAATTAAATTCTGTCTCATTGATTGCACAAAATCTTTGTACAGGTTGACCCTATGGAATTTGAGCCTTTAGAACCTTCTTATAGGATACTTGTACTAATTAAATAAAAATAATTATTTTTTAAATATCACAAGTGAAATATAATAGTTTTCATATTTTGCATCACAGTTATTGTATTGGTTGCTAGGTAACTATGCAATTTATTCTGTCCATTTAGTAACAATAGTACTGACATTTTAACCCTTATTGAATCTAAGTCAATCTCCTAAGTTCAGAGAAGTTTTAGCGCAGAATTTAATGTGTCAGGAATGCTGGCAACACTGGACTTTCAGGTGGATGATAATGATGAAAACGAGTTTTGGTTCCAGCAGGATGGTGCCACAGCTCACACCGCTAGTGAAACAATGAAAACTCTGCGGATCCTGTTTCCTGGATTAGCTGATATTGGAGACTATTTTTTATGGGGATACTTGAAAAGTAAAGTGTACTGTGATAGGCAACACATCGTCATGTAGTTAATAAAAAACATAACTTTGACATTAGGAACATTGATCACTTTTATTGCAGTAAAAATAAAATGGTTAATTTCCAGAGCAAATGCATTCGTTGCCACTTAAAAAATGTGATTTTTAACTAATAAGTTCAGATTAATTAATTGTATTTAGCTACTTGTTTCTTGAAACAGTATTTTTTATTTAATTCTACACGATTCTTGCACAAGGAGGTTCTTCATACTTCATTGGGTCAGCCTGTATATGTAAAATGACCACTCTACAACATTGGGAACAGGGTTAGGACTATGAACTACTGCACTTTTTGGATAGTCTTTGCTTAAGATTGTCTTTTGTAAATCTCTCAAACCGCCACGGATGGCCGAGGTCGATAAGGCGCGGGCTCGTGAGCGGGAGGTCTGGGGTTCGAATCCCGCCAGGACCGTCCTTCCTGACTAGGGGTTTTTTTCCAGGTTTTCCTCAGTCTTCATAACTGGCAAATGCCGGGGTGGTACCCTAAACTTAGGCCTGGATCGTTTCCTTCCTTAAAAAATCCTTCATGATATATAATTTCATTTCATGTATCATCAGTGTCCACCGCTTGTGGTGCCTTTGTAGTAAAAACGGCGTTAAACACTATTAAAAAAATAATATTCATGTACAACTTCACTTACTTCACTTAGAATAGTTAGAATTTTCTCTGAAAGTAGACAGAAGACAACAATCAACTGTATGACCGCTCTCTCCGGCTTCTCCTGTACTACAACACCCTCTTTAGGGCATGCAGGTCTTGTCCAATACCGGGGTGATTGTTGCTAATTGGTTTTATTTACGGACGCTCTTTAACATCTCAGGACATCAACGTCCCATTCAAATCAGGGCGTCAAACGGCCGACAAATTTTGCTCAGAGGCCTCCTCTTTCAGGTTGAGGTTCTTTTACGTGCCGTAAATGTACGACACGGGACCCACGGCTTTACTTCCCTTCCGAAGGAACCAATACTTAGGATTTTACGCCCAAAAATCCATTGGTCCTGGCCGGGACTGAACCAGCGATCATGGGTTTAGAAGGCAAGTATGGTTACCACTACACTACCAGGACCGACTAGCACTGGAGTGAGTTCAGTATAAAACATATGTTTATTATTTCGTCCCGCTACTTGCATATACCGAGGGTGCCAAAAAAAGGTATATTCACTTTCACAGTAGATATCTATTTAATATATTTCAAAGTTGAACCGAAAAACAACAGTAATGTGTAGTATGATGTTCTGTAAACAGATGTGACTCACGTTAGGATATGCTAGCGTTGCTACAACAAAATGGAGCCAAGATTATTGTTTGAACAGTGAGAAGCAATTTTGAAGTGGTTTTGGAAAACCGAGAATATAGTTGAAGTTCAAACGCAATGGAGACGTGTGTACAGAACAGAACCGCCGCTGGACTTCTCACCTGTGGGGAGCTCTTAAGGATGTTGTATACTGTAGAAAACCACCCTCTGTTTATTGGAGGTATAGAGTTGGCTACACTGACCACAAGACAAATGCGCGTTGCGTGATAAAACGGACTTGATAATTTTTTTCGATAATTTCACTGCAATGATTGGTCAAAATTAATTTTTTGTCTGTTTTATTGATCAGTTTTAAAATGACGTTACATAAGTGAAAAAGAGTATTTAATTTTACACCTTTTTAAAAAAAATATAATGTAAATGTATTATAAAGGAACTTATCGGCTTCGCCTATAGACATTTTTGTGCATGTGACCCTCAGGCGATGCCGTTAAGACGATTTTAGTTATCTGCATTTAGTTTTAATTATGTAAGTGGCTAAACCACGTATATTTTGCCTCCATAACACCCTCACAATTACTAATTAGGTACTTTAGTTATTTCTTATATCATATTTCACGGAAATAACTTATTTAAAAGGTTTTGTTCAACCCCAGCTCATATGGAACATTTTTCCTTTTAAAATAATTTACAAAGTTAGTCTACACATCACAGTGTCTTGGCTTTTGTATGTCTTGGTTTTTTTTTTTTTTTTCCTTCACTCCAAAGTTTACTTTCATTTCACAGAAAAAAAGTTTTTCTTCTTTTTCCTTCTGAAACTTCCAGTTCATATTCCCTTTTTATTTCAGAAGGCCTTGATTAAGGCTTGGCCTTGGAGTTTTTCGAGGTCTTTGCTATCAAAAAGAGAAAACTATATTAATTTATGATGTTTCAAGGAAGCACGTAATGCTATTATGGCTGGGAGCCAAAGAAAACGTTTCTTCTTTCTGTCTGTCCGTACGCCCAACTAGATTTTATAATCTTCATATGAGACGTTTTAAGCCTACTTACCTTGTTAAATCTTATCAGACCAATGATGTTTCGTATTAGTTCCTGTATCGCAGCTCATGTTGATATTCTAATAATTTAGGAAATTAATAATGTTTTATGTGTATTTGGCGAACTTAGACAAATCAGCCCATTAATACAACTTTTATTAATCGCTCTTAATTTTGTAATTAGCATGAAGCTTTAAGCTAATAAAGCATTGTCTTCTTATAATCAGCTTGAATGGCGAAAGTTCCGTATTTTATGAGTATGACAATCTTAGTATATTTGCATGTTTTATTCCATAGTTCCAGATTACATTCTCTTACCGTATAATTCCATACAGGACATGATTTTATAGTGTATATACAGGCGGTGCCAAAATGTTTACACACTTCAAGCAAAGAAAAAACTGTGTTAACATAACAAAATTGAATTCACACAAACAGAAAATGATGAGTACTAATCATGTTACACTTTTACAGTTACAACAATTGTTCAAAATGTCCATCATCGGCGTCGATACACTTCTGAGTACGCTGAACTATTGATTGAGTAACGTTTGCGAAAGTGTCCTCAGCGATTGCAGCACATGCCGTTTCAATTTCTTCCCGAAGTGCTGTCAGTGTAGCTGATTTTCTACGGTATACAACATCCTTAAGAGTTCCAAATAGGTAGAAGTCCAACGGCGGCTCTGTTCTGTACGCACGTCTCCATTGCCTTTACTTCAAGGTTTTCCAATACCACTTCAAAATAGCTTTCCGCTGTTCAAACGATAATCTTGGTTTCATTTTGTTGTAGCAATGCTATCATAATGTCACATCTGTTTACAGAATATCATACTACACACTACTGTTGTTTTTCGGTCCAACTTTGAAATATATTAAATAGACATATACTGTGAAAGTGTGAAAGAACAGATAATCAAAGCAAGAAACAATAGTATCATTTGTTTGTGCGTATGCCTAAGATTTTGACAATCCCATAAGAACGCTGCAATTTGTTTGCCACGTGGCTCTAAAAATTGTCGAATATCATTATATGGTTTTATTTTGGTGAAAGTAGCGTATATTGTAATTTAGAACAGCATAGCTACAAGAAAATTATTTCTTTTGAACTATTTTCTTTTTCTTTTTTTCCTACTTTACTTCTTTTTATGATACCTAAGGAAAAATAAAATGCTTGAGTACTGCATTGGAGAGTGCAATTTAGCTGATGGGAAGATTATTTGTCAAGTGGGCAATAAATCGTAAATAGCATTTTATTTATTATTTAAACCATAAATCAGAATTTAATTGTGAACATACAAAAATGTTCTACAATCTGTATAGATCCAAGTTATGTATTCTTCATTAAGTTCTCAAAGAGGAGGGTGAAAGACAAATATCATCATCCAGTTGTCTGTCATCAGAAATTTCAGAGCTGAAATTGCATTTCTATTGCATAAAAATGTATAATATATATTACTATTAATATATTAATATATAGTTTATTACCTTTCAATTTAATATAAATTATAAAAGTTAAATGTATTTATTATTTATTTATATTAAATAAGTTATTCATAGAATGATCAACAATAATAAATATCATGAAATATAATAATCTCTTTTCTCAATTTTACCATTGCATTTTTTGTTATTTTTAGTATCCCTTTTATACAAAACGTTCCTGAAAACGCGATGTTTTAATACGCTGTAAAACTTCCATTTATTTCTCATGGAAATAAAATTAATTGTTCAGTGAAGTTATCTGACAAACTTTTCTAGTGTATTTTGGTCTCCAGTTACTTTTTGTTTACACTAAAGCACACACAGTTTAACAAAGAGGTTCTTTAGCTTTTGCCAGTTCAAGCAATTAGTCCTTCGTCCATGAATAACTTGTTTTCATTGCTTGCTAAAATTGGTGTGAACATTTTCTGAAATAGCTAACTTTGCAGCAACATTGACGATGAAACTATTGCAGAACGTATTTACATTTAAATAAGATATTTGAAAATATATGATATTCCTGTTCCTTAATGGCGTTAAAGGAATATGGAAAAGTAATTCATGAGCAACATAAATAATAACGCAGTTAAAATAACTTTACATTCATCATAGCGCCAAAATAAAGCTGTGAATCTGTAATCTGTATCTCTTTGCCGGAACTTGTGCTCCAATAGGATAAGTCAAACCTAATACTGTGTAACTGGAAAGGCGGTAAACAACTTGAAAGTCTCAGCGTTTGTCAATTATTTCACACACGTTACGGCATAAATCGAGTGTGAAGGGACTATCATCACTAAAGAATAGATTTTAAGGTGAAGCAACTACTAAAATGTACATGTTTTCATACCAATCATTGGAAATTTGTATTTTTTGACGTGAAATGAAATGAAAAGGACAAACTTTTTATGTATATTTTGTACCTTTTCGTGATATTAGCATATTTATCTCCTTTTCACTACCTTCTATTAATACTTCTGCATCTTTTTATAACTTTTTCACATTTTGTTAAAAAATTGGGCAGAAAAATAACAAATTTTTACTTTTCTTCAGTAGAAGAATAAGCGATTTTCACTCTGCATAATATTCTATCGTCTTATTTAGTAGAACACAATGATAAAGATGGATCACAATTTTTTAAAGTACTTCGTGAATTTATCTGGATAGCTCAGACCCTTGAGTGATATTTATTGAGACATTTCACGAATAAAATAAGAATTTAAATATAATTCCTCTAAACTTGGCTTACAAAATTGTAATAATTGCATATTTGTACTTAACATTTTCAACCAATCTTGCGACAGAAGAATCTCGATTGTCAGTAATGCCAATAGAGAAGACCAAAATACTGGTTTAGAACGATTTCATGAATACAATAATAGTAAACGTATTATATATTTGAAATTAGCGCACAGAACATTAACACTTGTATAGAATGCTATACTTATGAATGTCTATTTGAAGAACCCTCCATTTTACGTTACGATTGTCGATTGTCCATACTTTCGTTTCTATCAATAGCTCTCCATTGCCTGCTAGCAAAAGTGGTCAGTGATGCGTGCTCAGGAATTATATAGTGGAGGTATAGAGTTGGTTACACTGACTACAAGACAAATGCACGTCCCGTGATAAAACGTGTTGATTTTTTTTTTTTTTTTTTTTTTTTTATAATTTCGCTCCATAATCTGGCTGTGATTGGTCGAAATTCAAAATTTTATTTCGTTTCATTGGTCGATTTTAAGATGACGTCAAATGAGTGAAATAGTCATATAAAACATATTATCTTAGAACTATACATTACAATGAACACGTAATATAAACATTATTAATCTATTATAAACTATTTACAACATATTATATTAAAATCATAACGGAGAATACGATAAACGCTGCTTGATTGCATTTGTTTTCTTCATTTGTTTATGGATCTGATTTATAGGTGGAAGAAGAACTTGCATGATAATCACATAGAATATATTTAATTTGAAGCGAATTAAGTTTTTCTAAACGACGGTTTGTTCTAAGGTAATTTCTTTTTGCCATGTTTAAGTTAATTACAAGCTTGCAGCTGTTATTTTCAACATGTGCAATGTATCTTTACTTGCATTGCGATAATCAATTGTAATAAGTATATATTCATTGTTTGTGTTATTGAGGTTTCCCCTATCATTGGTTGCCTTGTACAATAACCACAAACAACGGATAAACGTATGAAATATACTCATGTCAGAGGCGGGACTCGATCCCGCATATCTTCAAATACATGACCACGAGTATACATTTATATTACTTATTTAATAAAAGGGTTTAGCTCTTTTTGTAAGCTTTCTTTTCAGTTTCATTTTCCTCTTAGCTGCTTGTGCATAATCTTGCATCCTACTTCGTTACGATAGTTCCTTTGCTACAAGAATAATTTTTCGTAATTTATGAAAGCAGTATTTGCACTAGAATTATTTTGCATTCACGTCGTCCACTTATTTAAACTTCTCTTCCTCCCGTTTATCTGTAATTTGAGTGTATCTTACGCTATGATAGTATTTTACCTTTTCAGTGATTTAAATTATGAAATTGTTCTGATCTTCAGTTTGACAATTTCATAGTAACGTATAAAAAGATTCCTTCAAGCTGCAATTTTGCCTTAATTAAAGGTTTAACTCTAGCTTATTTATCTTACACTTCCTTTTCTTGGAATTTCTAAACGTATTTTACACTTGGGAAGGAGATTTGCCGTCTAACCATACATTCTCAAGGTATTTGTCTATTTATTACAAACCCAAAATAGGGTTCTTGATTCCTAATAAAATGCTATTTATTTTAATATTTAAATATACAAATATACCGCGTGTCAAAAATGTATACACTCTTTCACAGCAGATATCTATTTAATATATTTCAAAGTTGGACCGAAAAACAACAGTAATGTGTAGTATGATGTTCTGTAAACAGATGTGACTCACATACATTATGATAGCGTTGCTACGTGACAGGTAAATCAACAATGAACAAATGAAGCCAAGGTTGTCGTATGATGTTCTGTAAACAGATACGACTCACATTACGTTATGCTAGCGTTGCTACAACAAAATGAAACCAAGATTATCGTTTGAACAGCGGAAAGCAATTTTGAAGTGATATTGGAAAACCGAGAATGTTGTTGAAGTTCAAAGGCAATGGAGACATGTGTACAGAACAGAACCGTCAACGCGAGTAACAATTGCACGCATTCGAGACAAATTTGAGACTCATGGTACCGTATGCGATGTTCACAAGGGTAGACCTGTGAGACCTTCGCACAGCAACAAGCCCCGCGTCCTCGGCTATGGTTTTGGAACGTTTTGAGCACTCACCGCGGAAATCTACAAAGCAATGTGCACGTGAGACTGGGACTAGCAGAGCCAGCGTACGTCGTATTATTAAAACATCAAAGTTGAAAGTTTTCATCCCAACACTTGATCGGAGAATGCAGTACTGTGAGTTACTTCGGAACATCGCTGAGGACACTTTCGCAAACGTTACTCAATCAGTAGTTCAACGTACTCAGAAGTTTATCGACGCCGATGATGGGCATTTTGAGCAACTGTTGTAACTGTAAAAGATGATTAGTGCTCATCATTTTCTGTTTGTGTGAATTCAGTTTTGTTATGTTAACACAGTTTTTTCTTTGTTTGGAGTATGTATACATTTTGGCACCCTCTGTATAGATAATATCTAGTTTTATTACTGTTAGTAAATTATTTTTATGTGATTGTATTCTAAAGTTTAATGGACCACATTTGAAAATGACTAGGGTCACATCCAGGTGAATTTTATTACATAGTGTCTTGTTGTGGTCTACAATTTCTAGTTTAAGCAAATTAAGTAGGGATAGTTATAAAATATTCTCTAAATTAACAAGGGATTGAGCTTAAATATTTTTATAACTTACTTTAAGATAAAAATGATAAACTATAACAATCGGTAGACTGCGACCTTGAATTAAGTTACCTTTTCTTACCTTACCTTACCTTACCTTACCTTGCACGCCCTTGATTTCAATATTTGCATAGAAATTCTAAAAAATTAAATGTTTATACACGTAGTACATAATGTAATAGTTTGTCTATTCAGTAATAAAGTCAAGTTTGTTCATTAAATACGTTTATGTTAACATCATACTTACTAAAGTCTTCGAATGATGACTACTCTCTGACGTCACTATAATGGGCAGCATTACTAGAACGGAGAGAATGCTTCAATAAGCAACGGTTTCTAATCTTGAACAGATGAACGTCGTATAAATAAGTTAAATATCAAAACAGCACCATACTCTATCCCTTTGACAAAAATTCCTCCATGTTACACTGATGCATACACGTCCCACATACCCGAATTTACATTAAAAAATAAAACATTCATGTTAAATATCTGAAATACAGATTGTCGCAGCCATTTTCCTCCGAGAGGAGGAGGAAATCGAAAAATACTTCTGACAAATATGAAGTGCTCTTAGTTGGATATAAGATAGCAACCTTACTCGTCCTTGAAATGCCATTTCAAGGTCATTTCAAGGTCAAATTGATTTTTTCATATGGGATGGTGTATTTTCTTTGCCAGAAATGAAAAGTTGTAGTACATCAGCTAGGGGTAATAGACGGTGTAATAGAGGACTTCAGAAGCTATTCCTATATAATTCAAGATATACATTTTATTTGTAATGAAAGTATCTTAAACGTATGGTATTTTAATCAAAATCGTTAGAGCCATTATTGATGAAATGAAAATTTTTCGAAAAATGTTCCATGTAAAGAGTAATTTGAGATGGGGTGATTTTGTTGAAAATGCAGATTTTCCTCTCGAAACCAGCACCGCCTGCATTTGAAATCTGTCGATCGCTTTGTTTCCATGATAGGTGCTTAAAGCTTCCCACGTGCTTGTGCACAATAGACCGCTTTTCAAAACTTATAACACACTGAGCATAAAGTATGCAAAATTTTCCCCTTTTCAGCCACAAAGCAATCCGTGAGTATTCAGCAGATGTGAAGCAAAACTGCACATGTCATTAATAACTTCTTATACTGTAATATGATTAAAATGTTGTCCTGTTCCTCACAGTTTTGCAATTTTATTGTTGATTTTGTATAAATTGTGAAAAGCTAATAATCAGGTTTGACACTGTTACTAGCAATATAAATGTAAATGCTTTATTTTTTTGAAACTGCTTTTTATTATACTTGTTTTAAATTTTATAGACTCTTAGACAAGAGATTATAACTTTTATACTTTTGGGTTGGATCTTAGTAATATAATATAATTAGAAGTTATTCTCTCCTTTACAATAATTTCTAATAAATACCTTCCATTAATCTCGAGAACTTGGCGTATTTTTCAGTTTTTTTTATCCCTATATATGTATGTGCAGCTCATAATCCCCAATATATTTATGATTCAAGGGGAATATACTGGAACCCTAGGCAATACTTTTAATTTCCACTGTTCTGTTATAAAGTTTCCCGCTTGTCATGGTATGTCGTCACGGCCTTCTGCGCCACACCGACCCCGGAGTGTGTGCTTCGGGGGGCCTCTCTTGGTGTGTTGACATATGAATTGATGAGGAGGTGCATGGTAATTATGATGCAGGTAGAGCTACAACTAAAGTTTTATGTTGGTGTCGAGTCATGCTCTCAGACTCCAGCCCATGAAGATTGTCCGCTCCAAGCGCAACTTACCTTATAAGGCATAGAATGCTTTAGGTGAAATTATCATCGTAAGGTGCGGGTAGGATGCCTAGCTTTTGTACTGTTACTGTCACTTAAATAACCATAACTATGTTTACAGAGGGTGCCAAAAATGTATACTCACTTCAAGCAAAGAA
Organism: Metallyticus violacea; assembly: GCA_030762175.1. NCBI lineage: Eukaryota > Metazoa > Arthropoda > Insecta > Mantodea > Metallyticidae > Metallyticus > Metallyticus violacea. Next base: position 27,925,071 of record CM060837.1, on the reverse strand, counting down.
AAAACTGTGTTAAAATAACAAAACTGAATTCACACAAACAGAAAATGATGAGCACTAATCATTTTAGACATTTGCAGTTACAACAGTTGCTCAAAATGCCCACCATCGACGTCGATACACTTCTGAGTACGTTGAACTACTGATTGAGCAACGTTTGCGAAAGTATCCTCAGCGATTGCAGCACATGCCGTTTCAATTTCTTCCCGAAGTGCTGCCAGTGTAGCTGGTTTTCTACGGTATACAACATCCTTGAGAGTTCCCCGTAGGTAGAAGTCCAACGGAGTTAGATCCGGAGAACGAGGTGGAAACTCAATCGGACCTCTTCGTCCTATCCAGTGCACGGGGCTTGTTGCTGTGCGAAGTCTCCCAGATCTGCCCTTGTGAACATCGCATACGGTACTGCGAATCTCAAATTTGTCTCGAATGTATGCAATTGTTACTCGTGTTGGCGGTTCTGTTCTGACACACTTCTCCATTGCCTTTGAACTTCAACACCATTCTTCCAGTACTACTTCAAAATTGCTTTCCGCTGTTCAAACGATAATCTTGGCTCTATTTTGTTGTAGCAACGCTAGCATAACGTAATGTGAGTCACATCTGTTTACAAAACATCATACTACACATTACTGTTGTTTTCCGGTCCAACTTTGAAATATATTAAATAGATATCTACTGTGAAAGTGTATACATTTTTTGGCACCCTCGGTATATATAGAGAGTAAGGCATTTATAGTGTCGCGGCCGTTTCCTTCCGATACGAAGGGAAAAATAAAACAATACCTCAGATAATAGTTGAAGTGCTCTCAGCGTTTTAACTTATCCTTGAAAAACTATTCTCAATGTCATTTCAAGGTGACTTTTATTTTTTCATATAGAACAGTGTATTTTCTTTTCTGAAAATGGAAAGAGCATTAAATTTTTAGTATAAAAATACATCAGCTAGGAGCGATAGATGATGCGACCTTGTACAAATAAGACATGAAATGTTTTTCACTTACTTTTACTTTACTGGCATCAATTTACGTATGTTGGAAAAATTACAGTTTTGAATTTGTAGTAGAGTCGTTGATAAAATTCAACACATTTCTGAAAATCATCCCCATGAAGGGCTTGATGTAGGTTAATATGATATGAATTGTATTTGTGACGCTTAATCTCTCTCCTTTGAGAAATTCCCGAATCAGGTTCCAGTTACGGGAATTTCGGTGAGGATTAGCGGCAACTGCAGTTAATACAGCGACTTCCGAATTTTCCCTGGTAGCACTTCTCATTCGATGTTTTCTTGATGCGACTTCTTCCTTTTCGAAGAGTAAGTTTGCAAGTTGTTGAAATTTTCTAACAGATGGCTGCCTCCTTTCACGATATCGATCTCCGTATAAGTTGCGGGCTCTCTAGCGTTCTTATGAACTTTGTCATAAATGTAAACCATGTCGATCCTCTCGTTGATCGTGTATCAAACAAAAAACAAAGTGGAACTGACTCAGAATAACGTCCTATGAGGGTTGTTGAATTGGCAATGATGAGCACTTGTTTGTGTACCGATGTCAACAAATGAGCATCTGCGTATAAACAAATGAGTTTCCTTCATAGCAACAACAAAACAAAAGAGAGAGAATTGAGAGGGAGTGAAAAAATTTGCTGTCTTATTTGTCCAATATCACATCACCTATCGCCCCTTGCTTATTGATGTACTAGAACTTTTATACCGAAAATTGAACGCTCTTTCCATTACCGGAAAAGAAAATACATTATTTCATTTGAAAAAATCAAATTGACTTTGAAATGACATTGAGAATGGCATTTCAAGGACGAGTTAAAGCCGTTATCATATGTCCTCCTAAGAGAACTACAAAATTATCTGAAGTATTTTCTAATTTTCCCATTCGTTTCGGCGGAAAATGACCATGACACTATGCACCTACTTTGTTTAGACAGAATCTTATTGTCCAAAAGCATTATAGTCTACTAATGAAACCTTGTTCCGTCCATATGAATGTGTGAGTAATTGTTGTAAATGTAAAAGTCTAAGATGATTAGTGCTCATCATTTTCTGTTTGTGTGAATTCAGTTTTGTTATGTTAACAAGTTTTTTCTTTGCTTGAAGTGTGTGTACATTTTTGGCACCGTCTGTATTCATCCCTTAATTTCATTTCCTTTTTAAAGATTTTTCTCTCTTAATTTTAAATATTTTTCCTGTGTCCCATTCTTTCCAAAATTTCCTTAATTGTGCCGACTTTTCCTTTTATCCATTCTTGTAAAATTTCCATTATCCTATTTATCCTGAAATTTTAACACTCTTACCACTATTTTCCCCTTATTATCTATTCGTCAGAACTTTGTTTCAGCTATAGCATTCAGTAAACTTCTCAATAGACCCATTTAGTATTTTTGCATCAACTATAGGTGTCTAAACTCTCCTCAGTCATTTAATCTTCATTTCTGGCACTTTCCCCAGACATGTCTTTACAGCTTTTAATACCAATTTCCTCTGTTAATGCATATCTCTTTTGCTCACTCCATTCTTGTTTCTATTTATTCTTACCCTTAGATAATAGAGTAAGATCAAATAGAAACAAGTATTAACACCCGTCTCTCAGAACACAAGAGATGCTGCCGTCTGGGCCAGCCGCGGTCGCAGAACATGCAATGTGGGCAGAAGGTGAATATTTATTCAATATATCCAGACAACTGTTCTTTCTTCTATACTCTATTGCCACGCAAGACTACAGCGCGAAGCAATAGAAATCTATAAACACGTTAATACCTTAAAAGAAAGGGAGATACTCTCAAACTGAATAAAACCTGGCATCCGATACTTGAACATACGAGGGTTGGAACTTAAATAGTGGCAACACTGCTGTGGAGTCCGTATGCACCGGAATCTAATATTGTCGCTGATAGCACACGTTGTTTACATGCCTATCTTTTCTCAGAGCAAATGCACTCTCCCTTCCCATATCACCTGCGTGCGCACCATTGAGAGAAGCACAAGTCACTTGTGAGCTAGCGGTCTAACGTACTGTTGTCACTATGTTTTCGAAACAGGAACAACGGAGTTGGATCAAGATTGAATGTGCCAGAGGTCGTACAGCACGACAGTGTCATAAAGGTCTTCAAGAGGCTTACGGGGAATCTGCATTTCCTTACAGAACAATGGCACGTTGGGTAAAAACCTTCAAAGATGGTCGGCAAACTGTGGCAGACGTTCATCGAACTGCGTCAGTGAAAATGAATTGCATGATCTTGCCACGTTACTGGACAGTGATCAACGCCAGACAATTCGTGAGCTCGCCCAAGAAACCGGATAGGCGCATACGACTGTGCTTCACATCCTGAAGGAACGCCTCGGCATGCGAAAAATTGCATCACGATGGGTTTCGCACGATTTGACGGAAATGGAGACGTGGTTGCGTTACGACGCTGCTAAGACGCACTTGGAGCGCTATGAGCGGGAAGGAGAGACTTTCTTACGCATATCATAGCCCTGGATGAGACATGGGCCAAATCGTATGAGCCAAAACTGAAACGCCAGTCGAACAAATGGCGTCAGTATGGGTCACCACGAAAGTCGAAAGTTCGTCAGAGCCCCAATACGGTGAAAGTTATGGTGATTCTCGTGTACGACTGCGATGGTGTTATCCTAACCCATTACATTCCTCCACGGCAGACCGTCAATGCTGAGTATTACCGTTCGTTTTTGGAGCACCACCTGCGACCAGCTTTGAGAAAGAAGCGGCAACACTTTCTGCAGAATCCACCCATCATTTTGCACGACAATGCTCGGGCGCAAGCTGTGGCTGATGTGTTCGTCGATGGGACTGGGAAGTACTCAACCATCCACCATACTCCCCGGACTTAAGTCCTTGTGACTTTGATTTTATTCCGAAGATGAAGGAACCACTTCGTGGCATTCGCTTCAGAAGTGTTCCAGAGATTCGACCGCTCCATCTGCATCATCAAGAGAACAGGCTCTGCTACGACTTCCACATCGCTGGTAACGGGTCATACACAACGCTGGTGACTACATTGAAGGACAGTAACGGTTGCTAAAATGTAACTCTTTTGTATCGGTTGTAAATAAAGAGTAGCCACTATTTAAGTTCCAACCCTCGTTTAAAATAAGCTCCAATACACACAAACCAATCAGTTATCAAAGCGCAGATGCCCCGCCCACCATGCACACAAACACACACTCCCTGCTCCAGCCGAGCCAATTCCTTACGAGCAGCCCTTGTATAAATACGACACCTCCAGCCAGCTATTCAGTCGCGCCTGAACCTTCGCCTAGAAGACTTAGACCTCGCCACTGATGATGTCCTCGGTAGGCAGGGATGAAATGTTTGGATATCAAAGCTCCAACAAACCATGGCTTCTAAACCCGGGAGAAACTTTTAGTTGTGAAAGCTTCCGACCACACGTCACCCTTAGATAATGAAATGCTTCTGAGTCTTTCCTCAAATTAGACCTTTTCTTGAATAAACTAGATTTTACATATATTTTTAAACAGCATTCTTTACATAACTAGATATTGCAGAATGTTTAATTGTATTCGTTAGTTCCATTATTAGTTTTAGACTCGGGAACTAAATCATATGCAAAAAGTCATTCATGTATCTGTTTATTATAAATTATTGGAGTGTAATTATTAAATTTAATACAATTAGACAAAGGAAGTTAGAACTCTTTACAGTAGTCAAAGCAAAACGTATTCTTAGTGTGGGAATTGGCTCGCAGAAACGCAGCAATCATAATATCCACTCAAGAAACTCGACTCATTAATAACTTGTAACGTGTAAATTATTGCTGTTAATGTTGGCACAAAGCTGCTATTTATCCCTGAGATAATGAGTTTTTTGTTTTCATATCTGTAGAGATGTTCAATGCAAAAATGGAATGTTTGTCAAGAATATTGTGCAGAATTTCTTTTTATTTCAACTCGTTCGATTATTGTAAATCGACTGACATTCAAATCAACATTTCCAGTTTTGCAATCACGGGTAATTAAATTGGAAAGTCGTAAATTATCAAGAAGCTCAGCAATTCGTTTTCCCATCCACATGTGTCATGCTCTCCATTCCACTTACGAAAAAATTACAGTAATAACAAACGTAACGTGTGAATAATGTAAGATGCACGCGATAAGGTTTTTTTTTTTATTCCCTTCTGCTTGCGCATAAAGATAAGTTACTCAGATTGGCGTCTTGAATTCCTAATTAACTGTGGTCAAAAGGTGAACTGAGGTGTAGCGCAAAGGGAAAAACTCTAAAGGTTATTCCTGTCCGGTTAGGTAAACGACAGTCAGTGCGTGAGGTAAGAAGCATTACTAATTTATTTGTATTTAAAGCAATTCTCCTTGAGACTGCGCCAACCAAGGCTGGTTTCTGCCAACAAATTAAAATAATCATGAAAGTGAATGCATATACAGAGGGTGCCAAAAGTGTTCACACACTTCCAGCAAAGAAAAAACTGTGTTAACATAACAAAACTGTAGAAAATGATGAGCACTAATCATCTTAGACTTTTACAGTTACAACAGTTGCTCAAAATGCCCACTATCGGCGTCGATACACTCCTGAGTACGTTGAACTGCTGATTGAGCAACGTTTGCGAAATTGTCCTCAGCGATTGCAGCACATGCCGTTTCAATTTCTTCCCGAAGTGCTGTCAGTGTAGCTGGTTTTTTACGGTACATAACATCCTTAAGAGTTCCCCATAGATAGAAATCCAACGGCGGTTCTGTTCTGTGCACACGTCTCCATTGACTGATTGACCAACGTTTGCGAAAGAGTCCTCAGCGCTTGCAGCACATGCCGTTTCAATTTCTTCCCGAAGTGCTGTCAGTGTAGCTGGTTTTTTACGGTACATAACATCCTTAAGAGTTCCCCATAGGTAGAAATCCAACGGCGGTTCTGTTCTGTGCACACGTCTCCATTGGCTGATTGAGCAACGTTTGCGAAAGTGTCCTCAGCGATTGCAGCACATGCCGTTTCAATTTCTTCCCGAAGTGCTGTCAGTGTAGCTGGTTTTTTACGGTATACAACACCCTTAAGAGTTCCCCATAGGTAGAAGTTCAACGGCGGTTCTGTTCTGTGCACACGTCTCCATTGACTGATTGAGGAACGTTTGCGAAAGTGTCCTCAGCAATTGCAGTATATGTCGTTTCAATTTCTTCCCGAAGTGCTGTCAGTGTAGCTGGTTTTCTACGGTATACAACATCCTTGAGAGTTCCCCATAGTTAGAAGTTCAACGGCGGTTCTGTTCTGAGCACACGTCTCCATTGATTGATTGAGCAACGTTTGCGAAAGAGTCCTCAGGGCTTGCAGCACATGCCGTTTCAATTTCTTCCCGAAGTGCTGCCAGTGTAGCTGGTTTTCTACGGTATACAACATCCTTAAGAGTTCCCCATAGGTAGAAGTCAAACGGAGTTAGATCTGGAAAACGCGGTGAAAACTTACGTGCACATTGCTTTATGGATTTCTGCGGTGAGTACTCAAGTTCCAAAACCAAGCCGAGGACGCGGGGCTTGTTGCTGTATGAGATCTCCCAGATCTGCCCTTGTGAACATCGCATACGGTACCACGAGTCTCAAATTTGTCTCGAATGCGTGCAATTGTTACTCACGTTGGCGGTTCTGTTCTGTACACACGTCTCCATTGCCTTTGAACTTCAACAACATTCTCGGTTTTCCAATACCACTTCAAACTTGCTTTTCGCTTTTCAGACGGCGCAAAAACCATGACTGTAACGACGGCTGCTGTTAAATTAAACAAAAAGGGCAAGAGTGCAGCAGTAGCTACTGCGTCCTTCACCCCACGCCCTTGATGTGAAGAGGATGCCACCTTCCCTAAAAGAAGTCCTGGACGAAAGTGTGAAATTAAATACTTTTATTAAATCACCACCTAAGAATATCAGGCTATTCAGAGTGTTGTGTGATGACATGGGTAGTTTACATACGTCTTTACTTCTTCACACAGAAATAAGGTGTGAGGCAATTTTTGATTCGGCTCTTTGAAATGAGGGCTGAAGTCAGAACCTATCCTTCCGACAATGACTTTGTTTTGGGAGACAGTTTATGTGACGAACGCTGGCTAATAAACTGATATATTTAGGTGATATTTTTCAGAAAATTAACAATTTAAGCTTCTCTCTTCAAGGAAAAGCAACAAAGTGCTTAACGCCAGGGACAAAGAGAATCAATTTTTGAACAGAATCATTGAACAATAGCAATCTTGATAGCTTCCTAACGGTAAAATAGTTATAGAAGAACTGTATTCAGACATACCTGGGGATATCTTAAATTACTTTTAAGCTTGATAGTTTTAATAGTCATTTTCCGTAAAAGCAGGATGAAAAAACGGAAGAAAACTTGTAATGTAAACATTCTGACACTAGCTGTGTGTCAGAAAAGTCAGCAAGTACTCTCTGACAACGCAGCAATATGAACACTTGGTTGCTTTGACATCAGATTCTGTGATAAAAGAAAAATTATCAAGTTTGAAGTTAATATCTGAATTCTGGTGCCAGTTCAAAGGTGAATTTAAAGTTTTGTCTTATGTAGCTAAAACCATCATTTTGTCCGTTTTAACCATTTATTTATGTGAATCAGAAATCTCTGATTATGCAGGCAATAAAACAAAACACAGATCTCTTCCTCATTTCGAAGCCAGACGTCCAGTTGTCCCAAATTCAACGAGATATGGAGTTATGTAAATCAAACCAGTCCCGTCTCTTTTGAAATAGTTCTTTTACGTCCCAAGTAACATTTTTATTTTTGTAAAATTAAAATTCATTTAGTGTACCAGACCTATGAGGATATATCGTGGATTTGCAACACTTGCTTTTAGTTCGTTTTAAAATGTGTTGCCTTTTTGTTTGTTTTGTAAAGTATGTAATGAAATCAACTAATAAAGCCTGTTTCACATGTCTGAAGTTCTACATTCTGAATGTTTGTCTTCTCAAATAGTGTGGTCATATAAATGCTAGGCGAAAATTAGCACTCCTTGATGACCTAAACATTTGGGAGCCACTGCTCTAGCAGATGAGATTATCTTTTAAAATTTTTGTTGTCTCTGACATCAGCCCACTTATCGTAATATTTTTTATTTTCAGCTCTTTGGATCTTCAGGGCTTGCTGTTCTGTTGAGACGATAGTTTCATGTAATCAGCAAATGCCAGGTTAGTTTCAGATCAAACTCTTTTGCTTTAATCATTATTGAAATAGACACAATTGACACTGCTTTTTTATTGCTCTTAAAAATATTTCGTGTTTTAAAGTGCACTATGTTTTGTAGCTCTCTGTTTTACTGTTTATACGACCTATGTGTCTAGGTCCAATTCAAATGATTTTTATGGAAACTGATAAAAGAATTTAATTAGAATTCTGAATGTAAGGTAATATTTTTTATGTTTCGTGATTTCTTAATCTACAAAATTATAGATTTTATTTATGCTTATAGTAATGTTTCCTCATTAAATAATCTTAGCTTTTCTCAGCGAAACATAAATAAGATTTTAAACGTTTTATTATTTGTTTTTATAGATAAATGACGGTAAAAGCCAAGAATATTAAATTAAGCAAGTGTTGATATACTGGGTGTTAATGCAATACCCTATTTTATAAATATTACATTATAACGTATTTAAGAAAATGTTATAAAAAACTAGCTGGGTAGAAACTTGAAATTTTAAAGGTAAAGGGTGCGGGATACCATAGTTTAACGTAAGCTTAAATAGAGGGTATAATGCTGTACAGTATTACTTTCAGAATAAATTTCTGTTGTTATTTTATTTATTTGTTAACTGCATACATAACAAAAGATTACAATAAGAGAGTTGCAACCTCGAAAGAGCAAAATCTCATGCTCTGTGCAAATTCAGTTTTTTATACATTGAAATTTGTACATGTAAATGTATATACAGCAAAACCTTAAATTACTTATATTAAATACATCTGTGCAAAACAATAAGTTATGTGATAAGAATATTAATTCAAATATTTGGAGTAAAAGTTAAATATAAAAAGCAGATTAGCAAAATGGTTATTTCTAGTTTACAGCTATTTTATTTAAGGTTTAATCAGAAATCTACAGCGTTAGATATAATTAACTTGCTTAGCGCATTGTATATTTTTGTCATGCAAGGATCCTGCAGTAATATGGTATATGGGTTCAGTAATTAGGAAACGGCTGTTTTGTTTCGTGGGCAGAAAGATTATGTTTGCTCAATAGTTAGAACGTTAAGCTATACGAAAATTTTACTCAGATAATCCATAGATTAACATAAACAAACTTTAAAAATACTGAATAAAGTAAACTACAGAATAAAGTAAACTACAGGAAGGGCATAATTAGGCAAGAAACGCCTGAGAATGTGGAATTGTGTATTGTTTTGCATTCTGTTACACATGTAATGTATACAGCGGTGCCATAAATGTATACACACTTCAAGCAAAGAAAACACTGTGTTAACATAACACAACTGAATTCACACAAACAGAAAATGATGAGCACTAATCATCTTAGACTTTTACAGTTACAACAGTTGCTCAAAATGCCCATCATCGGCGTCGATACACTTCTGAGTACGTTGAACTACTGATTGAGCAACGTTTGCGAAAGTGTCCTCAGCGATTGCAGCACATGCCGTTTCAATTTCTTCCCGAAGTTCTGTCAGTGTAGCTGGTTTTCTACGGTATACAACATCCTTAAGAGTTCCCCATAGGTAGAAGTCCAACGGCGGTTCTGTTCTATACACACGTCTCCATTGCCTTTGAACTTCAACATTCTCTGTTTTCCGATAGCACTTCAAAATTGCTTTCCATTGTTCAAACGATAACCGTGGCTCCATTTTGTTGTAGCAACGCTAGCATAACGTAATGTGAGTCACATTTGTTTACAGAACATCTTACGATAATCTTGGCTTCATTTGTTCATTGCTTTTTTTTTAATAGTTTTTAACGCCCATCTTTACTACAGAGGCACCACAGGCGGTGGACACTGATAATACATGAGATGAAATGATAAATTGGGAAGGATATTTTTTTTTAAGGAAGGAAGCGTTCCAGGCCTAAGTTAAGGGCACCTTCCCGGCATTTGCCATTTATGAGGACTGAGGAAATCCTTGAAAAAACTTAAATCAGGGAGGACGGTCCTGGCAGGATTCGAAGACTCCGGACCTCCCGCTTACGAGACCGCGCCTTGACGACCTCGGCCACCCGTAGCGGTACTATATATGTATTCATAGAATCTGTTTCATTTACATAAGAATTGCCTATATCCTCTCGAATAGAGGCTAAAATACAGTATGTCTAAATAATTTTTTCTTGGTGTATATTCAGAGGGGGCACTTTATTTGCAGTATTTTTGTTAAAACCGGATTTTCATTGCATTCCATGGAATGTTGGTAGTAACAATCACCCTGGTTAAGTCCGTACATTGAAATTTCTGCTGAGCTTTTGTTTAATGTCCCACCCCTTGCATATGCTGCCTAAGGTGCCACTTCTATCCTTGCAATCTAAAAAGGGTAGAAGTTAGCTGAATTAAATTTCTAAATATTGTATTGCCATATATCTATCACTTAAAAATCTCAATACTTTAATTATCGAAGCTTAAAGTGTATTTATGTTTAAAAGAATTACAAGTCAGTCAAATGTGTAAATATATATAGGTTTATTCATTAAAATATATTTCACATATTATTACATACCAGTTTTCTACTAATTTCGCAGAATATTATTTTTCCAATTTAACTTCTGTAAATTCCGATAGCCATTGCCGGGTCAGTGTACCTTTTGGCATATTAAACTGCACACGATAATTTCAGGCGTCTGAGCAAAATTTGTCGGCCGTTTCACGCCCTGAATAGAATGGGACGCTGATGACCTGAGATGTTAAAGAGCGTCCGTAAATAAACAAATAAAAAAATACACACAATAACTTCCTATCACTTCAAACGTGATAGGATTTCAATGTAAATTAACCGTTGCACAGCATTGTTGCTGAATTTCTATTTGACGAAAATTCGTTCCACCATTGTTGCTTTTCCTGATGGTGATTATGTACCATCAGTATTGCCAACATGTTTGAGCAAGTGAATAAAAACATAAAAGGATGAAAATTTGGACTGATTTGGGCATTTTAAAGGAAAATTCAAACAATTGCAATCTAATAATATTTTTAGGTAATTTTATCATGTTTAAGTTCAAATAATATTTTTGGATTTCCATGAAAATTAAAAATATGAAATATTTACTTTTCATAACGATACTAAATAGGCATTTGCCCTAACTTCCGAATTCTTGTCATCAATCATGAGTTCAACATCTACTTTGAATTCAAGAAGAGGGTTTTTGGGTGGGGAAATGTTCAGGAAACCAAGCCTAAAAGCTGAAGTGGGTCAATCAATTCGAGTGGCATGCCAGCTACGAATGCTGGTGCTGAAATACGACCGAGTCTGCCTTTGACTTGTCTAATTAACGGAGAAATTCTCGTTTTGGCTTGCGATCGGAAACAGTTCCTCAGGTCAACCGTCTTAAAGAGTTATGGAGTCAGAAGAAAAGTTATTTTAGAGAGCTGGGAGGGCAATTCTGAAACTGGTTGCTATAGATAACATAGTGAGGCGAGTTTCTTTGCTCAGCCCCAAAATTTATTTCAGCAAATTCTTAAATAGAGTATAAACTTTCCACTTAAAATATTGGATTTTTTTTATATCTTTTAACAACTTTGTTTCTAAAACAATCAAAATTAAAATAATTTCAAATGAACTATCGTTTAAACAATATATTTGAGACAATGGACAGTTTTTGGTTTTATCACAAGTAATATTAAGAAGAAAATCGGTTCTGGTGGTGCAGTGGTAACCATATTTGCCTCCTAAACCTAAGAGCGCGGTTTCAAACCCGGCCAGGATCGATGGATTTTTGGGTGTAAAAATCCTAAGTATGGCTTCCTTCAGAAGGGAAGTAAAGCCATGACTCCCGTGTCGTACATTTACGGCACGATAAAGAACCTCAAGCCTGAAAGAAGAGACCTCTGAGCAAAATTTACTGACCGTTTCGCTTCCTAAATTGAATGGGACGCTGATGACCTGAGATGTTAAAGAGCGTCCGTAAATAAAACAAACCGAATCAGACCCTCAAGTGATATTTATTAAGACTATTTCACGAATAAAATAAGAATTTAAATTTAATTCCTCTAAACTTGGCATAAAAAAGTAATAATTGTATATTTGTACTTAACTTTTTCAAGTAATCTTGTGACAGAAGATGACGATTGTAAGTAATGCCAATAGAAAAGAGCAAAATATGGTTTAGGACTATTTCATGAATAGAATTAGAATAAAAGTTATATAATATATTTGAAATTCGAATATTAACACTTGTTATACTCATGAGTATAAGTATAATAGTGAAATGGTATCATTATGTTTGAAATTAAAAGTAAAAATTTGTCCAAAAATTTATAGCACAATTCAATTTGCAAAATAATTCTTAAAATTTAAATAGAAAAAGGAACAAACGAGGGTAGAGCCGTAAGTTTCCGGCCTTGCCGATAACGGTTATCGCCTTCACTAAATACTAGCCTAGTGTCACGCCTAATTTATCAAGTAAATTACTGCAACTGTAACTTCCGCTCCGCTGTGTCCATTTGTTCAGGTATAGTTGCATAAAGAAGGCTATGCGTAGAAGATGGTGACATGTTCAAAGTGGAGTTTCGAGCTGTTATTAAGTTCTTCCTGACAACAGATGAATCGTTGTTGCTTTTGGACTGAGGAAAGAAGTCTAGGCACCCATCTTGCACTAACCTTATTCATGTTTAAATGTTCATGAATAATTCGAAGGACTGTTGTTTCAGAAAGGCCCAACCTTACTGCCATTTCTGTAACTTTTAGCCGCCGATCTTCTATTATTTCTCCTTCTACAAGAGCGATGTTTTCAGGAGTGAGCACTTCCAAAGGCCAACCTGCACGCTCTTCGTCTTCAATGCCTTCTCGACCCATTCAAAAGTTTTTGGTCCATTCTTTTACGGTAGAATATGAGGGAGATACTTCCCCGTATACACCGTCCAATAATTGTTTAATTTCATTTGAGAAAGAAGTTCTGCAAACCATTGTTACAGAAGATGAAACTGTAGTCCCTTGTCCAAAAGAGCATCAATGGAGTGTGTAAACCTGGCGAAGCACCGCCTCTAAAGGCAAAGGTCACCCAGTTAACCAAGAAGATCATCGCCACAATGTTTTGGGACTGTGAAGGAATACTCTTCATTGACTTCAAGGAGAGGAACAACACAGTAAATGGGGAGTACTATGCTGGCCTACTGCACAGGCTGCGTGCTTCCATCAAAGAGAAAAGGCGAGGAAAGCTCAGTGATGGTGTGCGCCTTCTTCACGACGATGCGCCTGTACACACAGCTCTTGTTACAAAGGAAACTGTGAAGAAATGTGGCTTCAAGGAGATCGAACATCCACCCTACAGTCCAGATCTAGCTCCCAGTGACTATTTCCTCTTCTCAAGAAGGACCTTCGAGGAAGGAAATTTAAGTGAGATGAATAAGTGATGGATTCTGTTTATGGCCATTTTGCAGACAAAGCTACTATTTGCGGAGGGGGGGATATTAATTTAAAAATGTGAGAAGTGTATTGTAATAAAGGGTAACTATATTGAAAAGTGAAATATAGTTTTTTTCTTTATTATATCTAGAAAATAGTTAGGCCGGAAACTTATGGACCTACCCTCGTAAAACTCTATTGTTCTTCTCGCAAGATCTGTAGATTGGACGTGGATACTGCAATTGTTAAGTTTATAGTTATGAATGAAATGAAATGAATAAATGATAACTCAAATAACATCTTAGGGGTTAGATGCTACAAAAGGTTCAAAGGTTCAGCGTATGGACAGAGATGCACACAATAACAAACTGTCTACTCATAAAAAAACAGATATTCCTGGGCAACTATTTAGAAGCCCAAATCAAAATATAAGAAAAAGTGTGCCATAAACTTTCGGGGAATAACTCAAAATTACAGCGTTTATTGCTAAACTTAATTTGAATACTCCGACAATGTTAGTGATTTTTTCTCTTTTTTCTCATGAGATCAGGCACTGTCAATAATTTCCCGGACTCTCAAGCTTTTAGTGTATATTTTAATAATTTAAGTTCTTATATATGTGTTTTTTGGAGCGCATATTTGCAATGTTTACATTTTAGATTTTTAATTGCATGTAATTCTCATCATGTCTTAAACCTTTCCCGTATCCGATGTCATTGAGCCGCGGGGAAAACTGCTGCTATTGTGTTCTGGTGTACTTCTCAGTAATGGATAATACACATTATGTATTTGTTTTCGTAATATTGCTGCGAACACAAATTTATAATTAACGCCTTCGTGCTCTAGCGGTAGCGTATGCGACTACTAATCCCAAGGTCCTGGGCTCGATTCAGGTAAAACTGCCTGGGTTAGGTTTTTTCCAATAGTTTTTCCGTGAATGCCAGATAGCCTTAAGGCTCCAAGGACTCCGAGCTCCTTTGCGCTATCATTAATTCATTTTATTTCATTCATAACTACAAACTTAACACCTAAAGAATTCATGTTCAATCTACAGACCTCGCGAGAAGATCGTGAATTCAAAGCGAGAGTAAATAGCTCATTAATAGCTAGCTAGCGTTATTCATTTGTTTAATCTTTGTAGTCAAAGCGAGAGTAAATATCTCATTAATAGCTAGCTAGCGTTATTCATTTGTTTAATCTTTGTAGTCAAAGCGAGAGTAAATATCTCATTAATAGCTAGCTACCGTTATTCATTTGTTTAATCTTTGTTGATATCATCACTCTGACAACAAATGAAGCTCAATGTACTCAATCTAGTTTTCCGAATCCCAGTGATTCATATAAAACTTTTTAACTGGATTTACATAAATACACTTCCAGTTATATAAAAAAGTAAAGTACATTATGTGTTCTATTTTTGTTTGTCTATTCATTATTACAATCGGAATATGAATTCCCAACGTATTAAATTAATATTTTCGGTCATTTCTGTTTAAATTTTGATAAATGTTAAATGAAATTACTATTTACTATTTTACCACAAGGCTCGCTTTTCCATATCTTCTTGGGTTCTGCGATGTAAATTATTATTTATTTTTATGCTTATGCATACTATGTTAATTAAATGTGTTTATGTATGATTTAATTAAACCTATAACCTAACTTTTACTTACTTTAGATAGTCGAAGTTATTTGTACACTCAAATTGTTTAATGTAGGTTTTTAATGCAATATAATCACTAATTCTAGCTTATAGCTGAATATTGATTTCGCGGTTTTCTTATTTCATTCAGAGAGGGTTAAATAAGTATTCTCATATTATGTATATTAGTTGTTTAGTATTAATTTAAGATTTGTGACGTAAACTAACAGTCTAGGTATCATAAAAATACGTCAATGACATATTTTCTTAATTTATAGCATGAAATTTCCCCATAAAATTGAGGCACTGGTTTCCCTTCCATTCTGTATAACTTAAGCGAGAGCAGAAAGTGACATTAACGAAATAATTAAGTTAAAATAGACACCTCAAACATGAAGTGAAGATGTTAACAAATTGCAGAATACTGGTTCTGTGTTTGGATTTCTCCTCCGAGCATCTTTAGGTCACATTTTAAAAGTTTGTTGTACACTTCTTATGCTCTCCCGACTTCAGGAATGAAGGAGAGTTTCATAATGTGACATTACTATGTTTTTGCTGCTAGTTTTTCCGCACTGGCTTCTTGCAATAGTATATATTAGGAGAGAGGCTGTTAATATAATATTTAAGTTGAAATCCAGCACTGAATTAGATTTACTACGATTTAATGTAGAGACAGGGTAAATATATTAAGTTTATGTACTCAATAGCTTACAAAATATAATTTTTAACTGAAATCCGGCCTAATATTTTTTCAAAAATGTTAACGGTTAAAACACTGACTACAAACTACGAGACAAAGTGCTAAGTGTTATAAGGAACTATGACTTGTGCTTGCAACTAGTATGTTAATGAGTAGAAGAGAAAAGCACAGGAGAAGAAGAAGAAGAAAAATAAAACAGGAAAGAAAGGAGTGACATAAAACCAGCAAAGAAAGCTTTTAAAACCTGCAAGCGGTTGACATTAATTGGACTGTCAGATCATTTGAGGCATCATTTAAGATAAAACTGCAGTAAACGCGTCAAGCTTATAATAACATGGCCATAAAAATTAATTTCATCCTTTATTTCCTCTGAGAGCTGCATGTGTTCACAGTGAATAACTCATTATAAAATATTGCAAAACCTGGTAATGAATCGCTGTAAAAGAAGTTAAGCATGACTTAAAACTCCTGGAATTCGGTTATGGTGACGATTTGAAAATCTTTTTCAATGTCATAAAAATCGCTTGAGAAAACTGCAGAATTCATTAAATGAAAATAACTGCTTAATAGCTAAGATTTGGTGAGTTAATTTTTTCCAAAATGTAGTATTTGACGTATATTGGTGAAATAAGACATACGAGGTGAGATCAAAAATAACGGCATTATTCGTTTTTCTTAAATAATTTTTATTTATTCATCAACATCAATTCTGTCCCCTTCAAAGTAATCCCATCCGGATATAATACACTCGTGCCAGCGCTTTTTCCAATCTTGGAAGCACTTCTGGCACTCACTTTTGGGTATGCCCTTCAGTTCCTTCAGCGATTGTGTTTTTACCTCGTCATTGGTGGCAAAACGTCATCCTTTCATGGTTTTCTTCAGCCTCGGGAATAGAAAGAAGTCGCAGGGGGCCACTTCCGGCGAATATGGTGACTGAGGCAACATAACGGTTTCGTTTTTTGTCAAAAATCACGAACAAGGAGTGAGGTGTGACCAGCAATCTCGGAACAGACTTTTCATGCCCAAAACATCCGAAACAATTGCTTGGCATGAACCAAATGACATACCGACATCATCAACAACCTCTCTGATATGATTCGGCGATTTTCCAGAATCATTTTCTTCACTTCTTCAGCGGTTATTGATGTGCTAGGGCGGTAGTCATCTTCAACGTCTTCACGGCCCTCTTTGAAACATCTCCAGCTGTCCCAAATATAACCTGACATAGAGCTAAGTTGTGTAAATCAATCCAGTCTCATATCTCATTAGAATAGTTCTTTTAGGGCTCCAAGTAGTATTTTTGGTTTTGTAACCAGGTCTATTATAAATTTACAATATTTGCTTTTAGTTCGTTTGTTTGTTTCGTAATGTATGTAGCGAAATTAGAGTTGAACAATTTTTGTAATGCAGTAAACCAATAAAGCATGTTTCACGTGTCCAAAGTTCTAAATTCTGAATGTTTATCTTCTGTCCTCAAATAGTATGGTCATTTTAGTGCTCCGTATGAACTTTTGCACTGAACCGGGCCTAAAAGTTTGGGAAGCATTGCTTTTCATGCTATCACGACAGCATTAGTTGACATTAAACATAAAAAATCTGTATTGCGCTAGTAATTTCAAATAATTGTAGATACTCTTTTTACTATAGAAGGCTGCGGCTAACTTTTTTGCTCTAGGCTATTACTTCCGTTCAATAATAATTGATGCTTGCTCTTTGCTTCAAAATGATACACCGATATCTCTGTAATGGCTGTTGCGCAACAGAAATTGCGCTTTGAGTACAGTTTCGTAGAAAACAAACATGCTCACTGAGTGCCTTTCTTTCTGTTGTAAGCGAAAAAGGAAATTACTCATTTCGAAATGCTTTAAAAAAAGCCAAGTCAATATGTGTTATATGTATTAATCACAGATTTAACAATCTTCATGCTGCAGTTGTATGGTTTTAATTGCTTGTGACGGTTAATAAGCGTTTACTTTTAAAGTAACCAGGGAGTATAAATCTAGCAAATAATGCAGCAGTATACATTTTACACTGTATCTCAGAGAGTTTCAAAGCTATCAATATACCAAAATAAAATCTGGACGTAGATGTAAAGTTTAGATAGAGAATCAATGGAGTGGCGTAAACCTGGCGAAACACCGCCTCTAAAGGCCAAGGTCACACAGTCAACCAACAAGATGATGATCACAATCTTTTGGGACTGTGAAGGAATACTCTTCATTGAGTTCAAGGAGAGGAACACCACAGTAAATGGGGAGTACTGCAAAGACTACGTGCTTCCATCAAAGAGAAAAGGCGAGGAAAACTGAGTGGCGGTGTGTACCTTCTTCAAGACAACGCGCCTGTGCACACAGATCTTGTTGCAAAGGAAGCTGTGAAGAAATGTAGCTTCAAGGAGATCGACCATCCAGCTCAAGTCTAGCTCTTACTGAGTATTTCCTTTTCTCAAAACTTAAGAGGGACCTTCGAGGATGGAAATTTAAGTGACGAAGAAGTGATGGATGCTATTTAGGGCCATTTTGCAGACAAGACTTGTGAATATTTGGGGGGGGGGATTGAAATGTTAATTAAAAGATGTGAGAAGTAAATTGCAATTGAATATATCTACAAAGGAAGTCAAGTATCACCCGGTTCTTCTCTGAACATCTGGGGAAATCGGCCTAAATTAACTGGGGCTTTTGAGCGAGTGACCAGCCACACTGAAAGAAGACTTGACGAAGAGCTGCAACAAGAATAGAATTAGCGAAGAACCATACGTGGCATTATATTGGCACGCCCTCTTGACTGAAGTACACATCCTAGAAAACTTGAGCGATTTTTCCTTCTTAACCTGACAAGCGCGTTATGTTAATATATGTTAATTAGGGCTAAAAATTACTACCATCTCATCTAGTGGCCAACTACTCTGAGTGAAAGAAAAACTTATTCATAAAGAAGATATATATCGCAATACAAATGACGAGACACGGTGACAGGGCAAGGATTCAGTACGGAAACATGCGTCTTGTTATTGCATGTAAATAACCCGCTGTACCAGCCACTACTTTTTCCTGAAGTTCGCCGTTTTCTCTTTCTCCATTCGTCTATGACAAGACTTGGCGATATTTTCACATCATTTAATCCCCTATGAAAACCTGCTCTTTGAGTTAAATTATACTCGATATTTTGTCCACCTGTGCTATTTACAATATGCAAGTAGGACGACGTCGTGGTTTAACCGCTCGCCTTTACCCGGTTTCTCTCCCAATGGCCATAAGTGAAATTTGCGGCGGATAAACCGGCATCGGAAGGTTTTCTTTGCCTATCATTTGACCATTAGCTCTATTCTTGCCTTTATTGCTAAAACCACCATCATTTATTACGATGCGATGCATTTCCAGCAGATGAGCTTTAAAAATGGGCAGTTCCAATGAACTCTGCACATATGTGAGGACAACAGATTTCCTTCCATACTAAAATGGAAAAAGAAGCACAAAGAAGGATCTTATTAACCTGGAGAGCATTTTGGGTCCTTAAGTTTATATTGTTAGACTAAACACTAACTAACAAAATCAGATTCCAGACGTTCGAAACCCGTGTATACCCTGTACTGCTATCTACCGAATGAATTAATATATTTGATAGTACTAACTCTAACATAAGTACGAACACTAAAGATTCTGAAATATCCGAATAATTTTACTGTTCGTCTAATTAATGAATATGTCACATTTCTACTAATTGATATTTTTATGATATTAGGGACAATTTAGCCTTACGAGCTCAGGATAAAATATTTTGTGGTAAATGCATCTTCCCTAACAACATGAAAATAGACAAAGGAAGTAAATGATTTCCAATGATCCAAGAATATCGTAATTACAGGGACATCGAGAAGTCGCTCCGCACACATTGTGTAGCCGAGATTTCACTAGGTAAACGATTTCGGGTGGCAGCGTTGACCATGCACCGAGCGTGTAGTTTTTGTGTTTCCTTAACCACTAATATAAGCCACACTCCAAAGTGCAAACCATAGCAACGGTGGAGGGGTTACCTGCTAAAAACCGGTCTTGAAGGATGGAATGTAAGAAATGTAGAAGTACTAACTTTCCTCTGTGCGGAAGAACTTGTCGATGACTCATTTTACTAAAATATCACTGAATTCATAGTAATTCATTATTAAATAGACGGGGTTGCTCAAAAGTAACTACAAACTTATTGAATTTTAGCTAACATATGCTTTGACTTCTGCATATGTTAAGTTCAAAACGTTTTCCTTCTTCGTTTGCTTTTAACTGTACCTATGTTTCTAGGATGGTAATACTGTCATCGGAAAGAGCAAGGCACAGGAAAGGAATTGTCAGTAACAGTTGAAAATGTTAACGAAAGAGGAAAGAACTTTTGCTGTACAGATCGGTTACCTCGAGGTTTAAGTGTTGTGCTGAGGGAGAGAAAATTTCGAGTCAGATCTATCATCACATAAGCCTTTACAATGTAATTCACAAATGTTGAAATTGAAGGTTCTGTTTTGAATGTACCTCATTGTGGGTGACCTAAGACAGAAGGGACTGAGGAAAGTGAACTCAATATCTGTCCGGCTGTTACGATTAATTCTTAGAAAATCCACAATACAATTGGCAGTAGAATTTCCAGCAATATAAAAGGATATTGCATTAGCAGAAGTTCAAAGTGTACCTTCTACGTTTGAACATGATTTTGTTGGAATATGATCAAACAGGGGGCTGCAGTTTTGTGAGGTAATGCTCGATCAGCATTAATATGACCCCAGATTCTTTCAAAACATTGTGTGGACAATGAGGCCACCTTTAAGTTATCGGGACATGTAAACAAACATAAACTGTGCTTATTGGTACACGGAAAACCGTCATGTTGTTCTGCAGCAAGCGCTGAATCAATCCAGGGTAAAAGTGTGGGGTGCCATATCGGCAAGTGGTGTAACCGGGCCGCACTTTATTGAAGGAAATCTTGATGGTAACAAGTATTTGGATCTACTTCAAGAAGCACCAGGAATCATAATGCATTTGGACAACTTTGATCCACTCTACTTCCAGCATGATGGAGCTACTGCACAATATACTACAGCTGTTCGGACGTACAACGTTTTCAATAGAAGAGTGCTTGGATGTCGTGCAGCAATTAAATTCCCAAATAGATTCCCTGATCTTACTCCAAAAGATTTCTTCCTTTGTCATGGCGTGTCAGAGTGTTCCAGGTAGACCCCAACAATTCATTAATGCAGTAGGGAAATAGTTTGAATATAAAAGGAAGCGACACATTTTGCTAAATGAAATTGAGTAAGTGTGCAGTTACTTTTGCTTCAAACTGTATTTTTTCATTTTATTAATATTATTTTATAATTCTGGTATACAAAAAATAGTGTATGAATTCTTTTATTGTGTTATGCAACTATTCCATTTGTAAAAACTACGCTTAGCCCCTCTTAAACATTTATTTAAACAATAAAGTATAATATTATAAATTAATATCATAATATATTATAATGTATATATAAATAGACTTAAATTATCTTAATGCGAGAAGGGTGAACCAAAAAAAAAAAGCACTATATGTCAATGAATGTAAGTCATGCTTCGGTGTCAGAGGCACTTATAAGTGATGGTGATTATGGAGATAGTTAAAAATCATTATATACCTATTCATTCGCAAAAGATACTCAAAGCAGCGAATGGGGACATAACGCTTCAGCATTGAATGCCGAAACCCTCGAAGATGTTCGGTATATCTCAAGCAATTGCAGCCGCATCAGAATTTTGTGACATCTTTTGAGTCGATACAGAGAAAGAAATCGATGCATCTAGGAATCACGGAGGACAGGCGACGAGTCCATTTTGACCTATCCATAATTCCCAAAAGTGGTGTTCAAATTATTCCTTACCTCATGTCATAATAGACGTGTATTGGTGCTCCATCGTTTTAAACCACATTTTTTTGTGAACACCCAAGCGAGCAACACGCGAATTATTTTCCGCTGAGGCGGGAAACTAGACTTAATGTTCCTTCTGGCGCCAAAAGGTGACATATACAGATAAATATTGTTTAAGAAATATTTCGATTTTCTCCCTCATTACAATTTATACAGGAGGTTCTTAAGCACCTATGTTGCATTTTTGTAAAAGGTCTAATAAAGGGAATTTCATTCATCTTTGATTTTCAGATATTGCTTCCGGATGTTATTTCGTTGTCACGCTTTGTCGGTCCTGGTGGTGTAGTGGTAACCATACTAGTACCGCCACGGGTGGCCGAGGTATTTAAGGCGCGGACTCGTGAGCGGGAGATCTGGGGTTTGAATCCCGCCAGGACCGTCCTCCCTGACTGAGTTTTTTTCAGGTTTTCCTCAGTCCTCATAAGGTACTCTAAACATAGGCATGGAACGCTTCCTTCCTTAAAAAAATCCTTTCTCAGTTTATCATTTTTTCTAATGTATCACCAGTGTCCATCGCCTGTGGTGCCTCAGTACTAGAAACGGGCATTAAACACTACTAAAAAAAATACTTGCTTCCCAAAACCAAAGATCAAGGGTTCGATCCAGGACCGATGGATTTTTTCGGGCGTAAAAATCTCAAGTATGACTTCCTTCGGAATGTAAGTAAAGCCGTGAGTCCCAGTCGTAAATTTACGGCACGAAAAAGAACCTCAAAATCTGAAAGAAGGGGTCTCTGAGCAAAATTTATCGGCAGTTTAACGCTCTGGTTTGAATGGGACGTTGATGAACTGAGATGTTAAAGAGCGTCTATAAATAAACGAACATATAAAAAAGTTTTAGGGCTTTATTGTCGTTAAATCAAGCATTTAGTTTGCTTCTAAAATATAAAAATATTGGCCTCTATTTTCATTGTTATTTATATGTAAACAGAGGCTACAACCTAAAAATGCTATGTGTAAACACATAGATTTGTTCTAATAAAATAAATCCCTTTATATTTTCCTTACTTTCTGAAGCTGGAGTGTGTACATAACTCCATATAAACAAAAAATTGCTGGGCATAGACGAAAACACTGCAATGAACCTAGACAACAAAAGCTAATGAACACAACAGTTTTCATTTTTATGTTTTCATAAGAAACAACGTTATCCTTGAGAAGGGGTATAATCTATTACTGCTAGCGCACTTAATTTCAGAGACATCAAGAGAACAACATTTACCGCCTAGCTTTATCTCTGTAGGTGTTATATGTACCCTTGGTAACGTGGTAATGTATCGTCTTGCACGAATGGACACAGTAATATTCTCACAATTCTTGAGCTAGAGTTTGTTTGCAGAAATTAATTACTTGTATGCGAGGATCGAGACACGATCCAATTTCAGTGGCGGGCTAACCAAGCAGCCTTCAACAATGAAGCGGAAAACATTGTAGTTGCACAGAAGCGTTAATTAGTATTCCCAAGAGAAAATTATACCTTGTTCCGAACTTTAGGAGACAACTGAACAGAGCTAACTTAAACCGCTTCTAGCTGAATAGCTTTTACTGAAGTATATTCTCAATAGATAGTTTATTCAAAGTTGAGAAGCTGACAACTAGCTAAAGAGTCTGCGCAGAAACCACGCGCAGCAATAAAAATGCTGAAAGATATTAAACCAAGCTTAGTTATACAATTCAAAAAACGCATCTCAGCCGAATAGCTTAATGATATATTCAACACATATATGTAGGACCAGAGTTTATAACCTAAAATGCTAGAAATATGCAAACATGTGAAAATATGACAATAATATGATATAAAAACTAAATTTTCCGACCCATTTTTCAAATGTTATTTTTTGTTTAACTTTTTATTGAATATTTTAAAAATATAACGATTCATATGGGTATCTTTCGTTATGTTTCGTTGAGCCTTGTTCAACAACTGGCAGAGGATATTCTTCGTTAAAAGCTTACATGGCATAACATTTACACTACACATTTTATTGATCGTAACTAAACTGTTTGCATTAGCAGGTGTTTTTGAAAATAAACCCGAGTTCGGTGTAGTAACATTGACCTACATTCGATTCTGATAAATTACCTTACGACGGAGATAGTAATTATAATCTGATTTTCATTTTAGGACTGTTTTCTCGTTCAGGTCACCGGCCCTCTAATTACGACACGTAAGCCTTACGCAACTCACACGGTACGTAACACTTATGAACGCTTCAAAGTATTGCTTTTTCTAAACGAACGAGTTATCACCAACTTATGTTTTATATATATACTTATAATAAACGCCACGTGCGCCCGTACTTCGAATGCAATATTTCGTAAACAGTAGACAGATTGCATCGAAGAAGCGTTGACAAAAGTGGATGTCCAAACGAATCACCTCCACGTGGTTTACTGACGCCGATGGGGCTCACAAAAATACGGGCACGTTACCCGCATCACTTCAAAAGTCCAAAATTTACAGAAAGGACTGACTCGTCCAAAACGAAATTATGTCATAAGGCGCGAAAAATCAGCGTTCTGACCGGACCAAATCTCAAATCATAACTACTCGGCCCTCGATACATAAAGCTTGCCCTTTATGTTCACTTTTTGTTACATTTTGCTATTTCAACATCTCGAAACAGTCTTTCTTGTTAGCATTGAGTTTTACAATAGAATTACCATAAAAAGCTTACTATTCTATACTTATACATTATAATGTACAAGTAATATTAATATTATTAAATAAACATTATAATCTATAATAATGTATTAGTAGCATCACGGGGCATGTGATAAATCCTGTTTCAGAATACATTTAATGAATCAAGAGATAACACTGGACACTACATAGAATAGGTAGTAGTGTTTAATGCCACAGGCGGTGGACACTGATGAAATGGTAAATTAGGATGTATTTATGTTTAAAAACGAAGCGTTCCAGACCTAAGTTTATGGTACCTCCCCGGCATTTGCCATTTATGAGGTCTGAGGAAAACCTGGAAAAAAAAAAACTCAGTCAGAGAGGACGATCCTGGTGGGAATCAAACTCTGGACCTCCCACTCACGAGTCCGCGCCTTAACAACCACATGGTGATACTACATAGCATGAAAGAAACATTACAACCTGGAAATCTCCAGAAGAATTTGATGTTTTGACACTGTTTGTAAAGGTTCTTGGCTAATTATTGGCCATGCAGGAATTGGAACTGGTTTTATTAAAAATGGATTACTCATTTTCAAATCCCATCAAAGGATAGTTGTACATCATAATGACATTAACTTTGAACATTTTAATAAATTGCTTTGTCATGAGATTATACAAAATTTGTTTTGGATATGAATAAGGTCCAGTTTAACCGGAAATCAACTGCAACACACTTAAAATTACAAATACTTAAATGGCTGAGAAATAATTGTATATTTTTTTCACTTTGATTCTAATATATGGAAAGCTGACCTCCTCCTTTTAAACAAACAAACCCACACAGACAAATACTATACTACATACCAAACTCACCGTCATATAACATCCTTCCTATTTGTCTCCCACCATACCATGCAGATCTTTAATCCAATAGAATTAGTTTTGTGGTTAGAGTGGTGATATTTCTGGAAATTCATTAGAAGAGAAGCAAAAGAAGATATTGGAACTTTTCGACAAATACACCGCATGAATGTGAACCAAATGCTTTGAACATGTGCTTAAAATAGAAAAGAAATACAGGAGGGGGAGGGAAACGAAACGTGATATGATTGATGATGTCATTGACTGCTTCATCATTACAGAAGATGGAATCAACAGCGAGAGACAAGGAGACACGATATGGGCATCGTGTAACATGTACTTTTCGAACCAAGGGGAGGAGATGCACTGCCCAGTCCAGCTCAAGAGAGGAGGTTGAATAAACCAAAATCTGTTCAATTAGATAGTTATACGTTAAAGCGGTGATTCTCAAACCCTGTCCACGAACATTCAGAGGTTCCAAGTTGTCCACAAAGTATTAGAGTACCATTTAAAGCATTTATTATTGAATGCATAGAAATAAACAATGAATTGTGAGAAAAAGAAAAGTAATATATATATTTACGAAATGTATTTATTCAGGCAAAGTAAATAATAATCAAATTAAATGTGACTGTTTTTTTCCGGAAGAAACTTTCAAATAGGTAAGCGAAACCTTGAAGCAGGAACTGCGTAGGCTGGGGCTCGCCTGCCTCTCTCAGCCCCGTAGCATGAAAGAAAGTCATAAAACTATTTTGTTATTCGTAAAAACATGCTTATGTAAAAAATAATTTTCTACGCTCATTTATCATAAAAAAGTGTATAAAAAGTTTGGGGAATGTTGAATCAGAACTCAGAATAAAATGTTTCCTATTGAACCCTATCAATCAAGCTTGCAAGTGAAATGCAGTATCACCCCTCTCATTGAGGAATTAAAAATAACGAATATTTTTTTTTTTAATATTTTATTTATTGTTCTTCTGGCGAAGTCTGTAAATTGTAGACTGTATTGTGTGCCATCACATAAGTTAGTTATCATTAATGTTTTATATACTTTTAAATATAGTAACAGTTTGTCGATCGCTTTATCGCGGCTTACTAGATCGAAGATCGCCACCTCTCTATCAGGCAGCTTTCCAGACCTCCCTAACTTAGAAAAATTCTTAAGTAGGTACCCGGAATGGAACCCGGTCCTCCCGGCCCGCAGTCAGCAACGCTAGTCACCAGACCAAGGAGATGGTCAGTAATAATGTTATGATTATTAATTTTAAGAATACATTAAAATAAAAAGACAAATATTGAAAGAATGTACATTTATTTGTTTATATTTTAATATTTTAAACGAGCGGTGAACTTTAAAATTATATAGAGTGCAAACTCAGGATTTTAAACTTTGAGTTAAATCTCAGGGGTCCGTGACGGCAAATGCTATTGAAATGAGGTATGCAGTTTTGTTTGTTTTTTTGTTTGTACTTTTTTTTTAACTTCATAAGATGATTATAATTCAGTCGTACCAACCATAACAGGAAATACTAATTACGCTTTCGTAGATATCAGTAAATCTTTTTCTCGAAGTTCTTTTTCTCATTCTCGCTTTTAAAATCTTAATTCGTCGTTATTTTTCTTGTAATAAATGCGGCTATGGTTCACAATTAGTGCCTAGAGGTTTTGTTCTATTGTATAAACCTAACCTGACAGATTAGAGCCAGTGGGGATAATTTTATCTCCTAAGAGTGCCAGTTATAACAATAGCGCCTACAGGTACATGAGATGAAATGATTATTGAGGAAAGGAATTTGGAAAAGGGAGCGTTGCAGGTCTAAGTTTAGAGTGCTTCCGGGTAAAAACTGGAAACAAATAAAGAATAGAATAAATATACTCTAGATTCCATCTTTTTTAACTGAGGTTATACGAGGGTGAACTCGAAGTTTTTTTTTAAAAAACTAGGAAAGAAAAAAACTGGAGCGAACTGCTTTATTGCTTTTCAAAATATTCGCCTATAAGATCTATCACTTTTGCATGCTTTCAAATTAATTCTTAAAACTTTTTTCCACTCTAAAGTTGGTGTCTCAAAAAGTATTCAAGTTCCAAATTGTAATGCGATTCATAAACTAGTAGGGCCCACGCACTAACGAATAATATTCTCAATAGATGAATTTAATATCTCAAAAAGAATCAAAAAGGATAATGGGTAACCTCATAAATAAGTATCAGAACTATATGGGAAATGAAGGTAATTTAGAATGACGTTTATACTCTAGCGAAGCCTGGCTGACCGCAAGCGAAGGTTTACTTATCGGCTGATGCAACCTCACCAACGATTTGGTCATCAGATAATTGGGTAAAGCGATATATAGGAATATCAGATATCACCACTTGAATAACAAACAATTTACACAGGAGAATAGCTTTATATTACTTTTATGTTCAAGCACTATTATATAGCTCATAAATTGGTGTGGAAAAGTTGTAATTCAAGTAATTTCAACATTTTAAGTGTTATAAAGCATCTGCTTTCTAAATACTTTAATAACTAATGAAAGAGTAAGGCATTATAGCGATCATATATTACAAAAAAGTAATGTATAAATTTATTTCAATCTTTTTTTCAGAAAAGTCAACTATTGTTGAATGTAGTAATATATGACCAAATTGAAATGCCAATAGCGTCGAAGGTTAGGTACTTTTTAACTTTATTAATATGGTATTAAATATGGAAGAGGGCAATATGACTATAGCTTAAAAATTCGCAATAGATTATTTTCACTTTTACTAAATACCGTCATTGTTGTATCCTGCGTTCATATTTTAACTATGCAGCGATGTAACCAGGTGAGAAATGGGAAACATCAACTCTTCTACCATCAGCACAATTAAACATTTATTTTTCTCTACATTGGATTTGTTAAATTTATAAAAGAAATGGGAATAATTTGCATGGGTTAGCTCTGTATTCCTGTAAGTATATATTTTTATATGATGAAGATTGAAACCCAAAGCGATACACCTAATGCAGGAAAATAGAAAATTAAAAAAGAAAAAAACAACTATATCCTCACAATGAGGATAAAAAGTGTAGTTTTCCATCAATAACAATATAACGACAAAGAAAATAATGGTGAAATTATTTACCACTCATTGAAATCTCCACTAAGAGCAGTTAATGCGCTACTAAGTCTCTCGTCGATTCTTCTGCCTGCTTCGTCCAAAAGAAACCTCTTGGAGTTTGTTAAACATAAGGCAGTGCAACCCATGGTACTTCATTAATCCAATTATTTCGACAGCAAATTCACTTAAAAGAAATCGCTGCAAAAGCAACAGCATACAGGTACCACTTGTACCCAAGTGGAAATCAGAACATTTTCCACTTCTATGTAATTGTAAAATGTTAACCAAAACAAGTGAGAGTCTATGATGGGTAGTTGGAGTATTATAAAATTTAATTTTCTGCAAGGTATTAAGATCCATAAACTGAAAATGGGTTTAAAGGTGGGATTGTGCATGAAGCAGCTGTTGACAAACTCGGAAATACAGGGCAATCAGTTGGGTATGCCAATGTCACTGACAGGTGCTAATGACAATGAAAGTCTTCAAACGATCTTTTGTAATAAAGCACAGTAAGACTATTTGAGCTAAGGGTCGAAAAAGCGCGGCTGTCTAATGGAAGAAGCCAGTCGTCAAGGCCATATATGCATGTGCAGGCAGCATCTTGTAGTTCGTTTGAAGAGAACTTTGATAACGAGGGATAGTGCGTTTGTGTGTAAATTAAATGCAATTGTCCTTCGTTAATTGTGTCACTACATAAATATAGTCTTCAAGAACTGATTTGTACGGATTCTGTGAGAGAATTCTTAAAAAAAAAAAAATATCATCACAATCGTTTACCAGGTGGATTTATTTATTTGGTTTATTTATGGACGCTCTTTAACATTTCAGGGCGTGAAACGACAATAAATTTTGCTCTGAGGTCTCTTCTTTCAGGCTTGAGGTACTTTTACGTGCCGTAAATCTACGACACGGACCGGCGGCTTACTTCCCTTCCATACTTAGGCTTTTTAGACATGAAAAAATGCATCGACAATGGCCGGAATATAACTCGGCAAGTATGGTTACCACTATATCACCAGGACCGATTGCCAGGTGTGGAAATTGTTAACAAGTTACGAGGGACAGAAACTCTCGAGTACAAGAAACGTATTTCCTTCGCATATGCTAGCAATGCATTGTCGCTATCGGGTATACTTTTCAACATTTAGAACACAGTTTATAGTTATTATCATACGTTTTAAATACAGTATCATTTAGTACGTTCAGTAAAAATTGAGACACTAAAATAACAATACTAACGTTAGGCAAGGCGACTCTTGCCTCAATTTCTCCAATAACCTCACTGTACATTGCACTTTGCCCTGCAACCAAAAGCTTGCGGCAATCGTTTCAGGAGAGTAACTTTATAGACTACGGGCTCTGTGGCTGTTCTGTTCATCAGTGACAACGATAAGGGGCTAATAGATTAAACATTCATATAAAATAAATATTTGAACTATACAATATTTTATGAATACTTTTCCTACATATTTATTTGATTTTAGCTACAAATACTGGTAATACATTTAATAATATTTCAATGCTATATTATTATAAAACATGAAGTAGAAAATCCTATATCTACTTGATATTCCTTTGTTGGATTAAGGAAATACCTTGAATGAAAAACTTCTCCAGATAGTGTTGTGTTTATTTGGAACTATTTTGTGGGAAATTATCTTACAGAACGAATCCACTGCAAATATCGACTTTCGGAAACAAGTCTACTGCTATGTTAAGACTAGAGAATAAATTTTGAAAACTAAAATAAAAGTATATTACTGTCTTTTTAAAAATCATAACGCATTAAAGTTGCGTTATTTAGACTTTATTTTAACAAAAAAAAAATTAAGATGTTGTCAAAATCCAACTGTAGAACACATTAAAAAATAATTTTCTAAGTACATTGCTTTTCAAAGGTTATTTCAATTGATCATATTTTCTTCATTTTCCATACACTCTTAAAAATCCTGGCATTGGCTTATTACGCAACGAACGTTACTTTTGCATTACCATGCATTGTTACCCCTGCATCCTAATTATTGTATGCATCCACCATTTTGTTCTTATGCAAGTATCAGCTTCCTTTCAATGAATTCGTGTTCTCGAATATCTGCCACTTCATCAATGCGTTTCCTCAGGAACACCCTTACTTTAATAAATAGTTTTCTGGGTTAATATCTCACGACCTCTGAAAACAACTCAAATTGCATGGGCCAGCTTTTCAACCATTTTGGATATGAGAAAGGCTCAAAAACTCTGCGTTCACTTTCGAAATGACATCTTTCAACAAACAAAAGCTAACAAAGCACACTTTAACTGAACGTTAAAATCCAACCACAATGATCAAATACAAAAGAAATCGTTCTGTAATAAGCCAGTGGCACAGTTTTTAGTATTTTGTTGAAAATGAGTTAAAAAGGAACAATTAAAGTTACTCTTAACTTTTGAAAACCTCGTATATCATAATTTTAAGTTTGATGTAAAAATTCCACAGTTTAATATAACGTAATATATATCCTCACGTTTATAAGTTTTACAAACTCGCTTTTTAGAATTAATGAAGGTTTAACAACTCAAAACAATGATACAAATCTACTCCGCATTAAATGAAAACAAATGCGTGCATATTAAAGAAAATATTTGATTACTATATCTATATTTAACCAATATTTATATTTCTACACATATAAATTTATATTTAAAATGATATCATCTAAATCTTTTAAAGTAATATTTAATGTTTTATAATAGTTATGGAAATTATAGCCCAACTTTTAAAATTTTATTGTCCAATGTTTAGCTAATTTTTCATTATTACTTTTACATTTTATCTGAATATACCAAAATTGTTTAAGAACGTTAAATAATAATTTTTTAAATTTAAACAAAAAAGTTATTATCTTTAATATGGATTTAGGGCTTAGAAACTTTCAATATACTGAAATCTGACACAAAATACGGTAAATTTTGAATAACAAATAGTTTTCTTTATAAATGCACGAAGCGACGGCTAGTTCAGGCAAATGATCATGGAAAACAGTCGTCTTTAAGCTTATAGTTTACAGCTCATAGATTATATGCCATAATAAATACAAATATATGTAGTTACGCCACTGATCCTCTAACGGAGAACATCAGTTGTAAGTTTTATCGGAAAATATGGGTATACGATCCACCTACAAAGTGCACGTGAGGGGCGTGGCTCGACAACCGTCAGTTGTAACAACTGCACAGTATTCTTTCACATTCGTCGCCTCTAGACTAACAGACCAACAAAGTTGGAAAGCTGAACATATTCGCTGTCATTCAGTAATCTCCAATAGTGTCCGTTAAAGTACAACAGTTGTCTAGATTTATGACTCTGTTTTCACTATTTTTGATGAATGCTTTGTAATCATTGCGTTTATTTTAAAGTACAGAGTTCCAACTGTAGATATAATAAAAGGAGAAGTTTATTTTGAAATAAGATTATATTATGATGTAAAATTAATAATACTTAGAAATAGGTCGATACCAATTTTTCTTCATACTGATTATTATAAATGTTTAGTTTTGATACTTAGTGCTTTCATGCGTTTATTAAATAAAATTAAAATGATTAATTGCATTTTTTTAATTTTGAAATTGTTGAAATTGAAACTCATTTAAAATGCTAAAAAAAATAAAAACTACAAAGGGTCCCCACCTATATGGCCCAGACCATTTTATTTGTATCACCTCACGATTACAGAAATTTTAATACAATAATGATTGTATATTAGCCCTTTATCTAAATTCTAAATAATTAAATAAAGTACAAAATTTCCACTTTGATTGCATCAAACCCCGGTCTCCGGTTCATCAGCGCTGGAATTCCAGTAGACTAAAAAAATATTTCAGTTACTGTATCTATATCATTATTTTAACAGCTACCTACAGTTTTTTCTCAAACATTTACTATAACGAAGTTGGAAATTTATAAGAAAAAATTAAATACAAACCACAACGGGGCTTCCACTTCGTTTTATTATTTTGAGACTATAAATATATGAAATATAAAAAAATACATCTGAATTTCCTTGCTAACCGATTTGGGATATTTAGTAAAAATATTTTTATGAACTGAGGTGACACGTTTCTTTAGATAGCTAGGTGTTGTGAGATTTTCCACCTAGCGAAAACGTTTTACAAACACGGTAAATGACTTGGTTATCGCTCCCAGGGTCTAATTGAAAATTAAAAAAAAAAAAAGACCGACCACGAAACGTACCAACTTCTGTCACTTTAAGGTAGTAATGTAAAATCAGTTTTCATACTAAATAAGCCGAAGTACGATATTGTTACAATTAGTTATTTGTGATAGATAGTTTTGCAGATGAAAATATATATTTATTACAAATCTCAAAACTGGGCTATTTTGTAAGTGGAACGTGGTTTTTTCCTATCTGCAAAAAGTGAAAAATATGAGTGTACTTTCAAAAAATTTACTTCAAAGTGCAAGGGGCCCTGGTACGCGATTTTTAAAAAAAAATGGTAGTTCAGACATAATATCGGTAGACCATGTATGGAATAGGAGGCCGTTTTTATTATGGAATCACGGTCGGGCTTAGAGGCGTAACCAATTTTATATCTACTTCCTGCTATTTAGAAGTTTAGGAATGAGACATTTGTTTCTTGAAACCACTTAAGAATGTGTACTTAGGACAATATTAATTAAAATCGTTGTCTTATTAACACCGTATCGAAAAATATCGAACTCATGTATCGATTCATATCGATACTTCTTGAGTAATAAATTGTAAAATATACAAATTAGCAGGAAACATTTTAATAAAACAGAACTGCTATATACTGTAATAAGAAATAATATCGCATAAATAGCAGAGTAAAGAATAAAAAGAGAAATAAACGAATATCTTTTCTATTATGGACTTAGATAAAATATTTTTTATTAATAGTTGGAGGATAACAGTAAAAATGTTAAGGGCTGTTGCCAGTAAAATGGGCAAATCATTATAACTGAAGAACTGAGACAGGAGCAGGATATCTTATAGTTAAGTGTATTTCAAAAACGAAAATCTGCACCTGGTCAACCGGAGTTTTTTTTTTTTTTGAGTAGTGTTTAACGCCCGTTTTCACTACTGAGGCACCACAGGCGGTGGACACTGGTGATACATGAGATGAAATGATAAATTGGGAAAGGATTTTTTTTTTTTTTTAAGGAAGGAAGCGTTCCAGGCCTAAGTTTAGGTACCTCCCCGGCATTTGCCAGTTATGAAGACTGAGGAAAACCTGGAAAAAACCCCAGTCAGGGAGGACGGTCCTGGCGGGATTCGAACCGCAGACCTCCCGCTCACGAGTCCGTGCCTTAACGACCTCGGCCACCCGCGGCGGTCAACCGGAGCTGATAAAGTATGAACTGTATATAATAGTCGTAAATTTAGAAAATATATTTTTACAGTAAACAATCACAAAAAATTAACAATTAAAATAATTTATAAGGTATATTGGAGAAAAGTGTGTATAAGCATAAATAATAACCATAGCAATGTTATGTCATGAAGACTAGTGACTCTATAAATACTCTCATATTTCTTGCAAGACCACGATATTTCTCCTAGTTTTCTACTTTTTCAAATAAATTTCTGTCTTTAGGCTGTTGTTTTGTAAAATTGATAATATAGCAAACACGGGCATCAAAGACTCCTATCTTCAATTTATTTCCGTAAGCAAAAACACGCGCTTTTAAATGTAAGGAAAAGTGAATCATATTGCGATCGAAATGTCATTGGTTGACTCTTAATATACAGAGAGGGTGATAAAATAATGTATACACTTTCACAGTAGTTATCTATTTAGTATATTTCAAAGTTGGACCGAAAAACAACAGTAATATGTAGTATGATGTTCTGTAAACAGTTGTGACTCAAATACATTATGTAATGGTCTAATTAGACCATTCTTTCTTGAAGTAACAGTAACTAGCCCAGTGTACCTGAACATAATACGCACGTCCGTCTTACCCGCTTTTCATACACTGTATGGAAATGAAGAATTTTACTTCCTACTGGATGGTGCACCACCACATACCACCGAGATGTACCCGCGTACCTTATCTTCCAAGACACTGGATAGGACGAAGAGGTCCGATTGAGTTTCCACCGCGTTCTCCGGATGTAACTCCGTTGGACTTCTACCTATGGGGAACTCTTAAGGATGTTGTATCGTGGAAAATCAGCTACACTGACAGCACTTCGGGAAGAAATTGAAACGGCATGTGCTGCAATCGCTGAGGACACTTTCGCAAACGTTGCTCAATCAGTAGTTCAACGTACTCAGAAGTGTATCGAAGCCGATGATGAGCATTTTGAGCAACTGTTGTAACTGTAAAAGTCTAAGATGATTAGTGCTCATCATTTTCTGTTTGTGTGAATTCAGTTTTGTTGTGTTAACAGTTTTTTCTTTGCTTGAAGTGTGTAGACATTTTTTGGCACTCTGTGTAAATACTATAAAAAGAAAGGCCGAAAGATGTATGTCTTCTATACTCCATTTCTTGATCTAAATTCAGTTTTCTACCACAATAAACGAAATCACTATGTGTCTAGTGATACTTTCTCAAACATATAATACTCGTAAAACTATTATTCAAAGTATATTGATGTCAAATGATTCCAAGCTATTTCCGTTTTGTTAAAACAACCATGACAAAAACTGAATTTCCTCTATATTAATCAATTGTAATGCAGGTTATCTGAAAATATCACACTTTTTGCAAATGCTTTTGTTGTGTAATTTTCATTTCCTACTTTTCTAATGTATAAAGCTACGACTGAACTAGCCAAATAAATAGTGCTCTGATTTTTTATCATAAGTTTTATTGCCAAATGTCTCAGAAATTGAAACTAAGAATATTAAGATTCCGATTAAATTAAGGAAATTTGCAATATTTATTTTCTGAATATTTATATCACTGGTGTGTAATTTGTAAACAAAATGAAACCTTCTTCTATGTGGAGAAAATATGTTACTGATTATCCATTTAATCTGAAAATGTAGTTCATTATATTTTACCTGAAACATTTTCTTTGGGTATTATATATAAAAGGAAAATAATGTAACACTCATAACAATGTAACTAAATTAACAGTAATTATAAAAGTAGAAAAGGATAAAACACTAAGAAAAAGTCACACTTGAGATCGCTATATTTCGAACTACTGGAGTTCTTCTATGGCAAGAAGACAAGTGACGGTGATAAAAGTAAATATTGAGTATCGAAGGTAACGTTATGCATGGAAACAGAGGAAACAAGAAATAAGAGTGTGTGGGGGAAAAAAATTTAATACGTAAGATTTAAACCATGTGGTACACGCGCTTTATGTAAAAATATAGCTGCCATTTCTCTATCTCTGAGTAAAGTTTCAGAGCATTGTGTAGGTAACGCATCAACAAGTGTTAAATTAAAACATCATCAAAATCCTTACAGTGAGATAAGGCATGTTGGGCAACCGGCAAGGGAGACTTGGTTTTAACAGAATGTCTATGATTGTTCATGCGTAGCGAAACAACAGTAGAAGTTAAACCAATATAAAATGCTTTGCAAAGCTTACAAGATGACATATATACGACGTTCTTAGAAGAACAGGTAGTAAATGAAGAAATGTTAAATTCTCTGGGTAAATTAGGGCTGTGGAATGAATGACAAGGCATAATTAGCGCACAGGTTTTACATTTATGGCGTTGGCAAGGATATGAGCCAGCACAGGGACGTGGTAAATTCGGAGGAAATAGGTTTCGGCGAAATATACTTTTAAGGTTAGGGGTGTTCTAAAAGTAAGGCAGGGCACAAATTTAGAAAAATCATTTAAAGATGGATGCATTAATAAAGTATCGTGACATTCTTTCAAAATAGGTCTGATGCTTTCAATTCCAGGCACTTAAGTAGTAACAAGGTTAATGAAGTTCTTATTAGAAGTTTTCGATTTGCAGTGGAAAGTTTTGTGTGCTGGGATTATACGGGATTTTAAAAGAGAGGAAGGATAATTTTGGTCTTGGAACTTTTGAGCTAGGTTTTTAATATACTTGTCAAGAGATGAAAAGTTGCTACAAAGACGATGACCACAGATTGAAATGGAAAAAGGAATAGATCTTTGGATATGCAAGGGATGACAGCAATCAAAATGAAGACACTGTTGTAAATTGGTAGGCTTAATGTGCACAGACGTAAGAAAAGAGCCATTGCATAAAGAAATATCAATATCTAGGAAAGTAGGAGCATTGGGAGAGACAGAAGAAGTGAACTAAACTGAAAACTTGGAGTTAAGATTAGTAAGGAACTGATCGAGAGATTCTGAGCCATGAGTTCAAAGCACGAATATATCATCAATATATCTCAGCCATAATAATGGTGCCTAATTATTACAAATAATTATATATTATATAATATATATTGTTACCTGCTCCGGCCAAAAAGTCACAAAATTAGAGAAAATCTTTAAATGTAGTTCATGAGTGAAAAGATTTTATATTCTTTCGAACTATTGCAAATAGCAATGGAAATTAATGAAGAAGAATCTACAGTCACAATGATTCATAACGAACCGGACTTAGCTGGCAATAAAGTCACTAACCACGTACTTTATGCCACTTACTAACAACAGTCTTTAGAAAACCCTTTGTTAATCTTATTCCGGGAAAATTTACACACAAAGCATATTTTTAAATTTGCATCCTAGAGCAAAATAATGCCTAGATAGTTGTTAATGAGTGATGACGGCATGAATGGGACGTTCTTTTCGTCGATTATGACAATGGATGAGACATGGGTGCCGTTTTTCAATCCTGAAACGAAACGCCAGTCTGCTCAATGGAAGCACTCAGATTTTCCAGCAGTCAAAACAGACTCCTACAGAAGCGCTCGCAGCGGTCATGGGACCATGGTGTCGACGTTGTGAAAAATGTGTACGGCTGCAGGAAGATTACGTCGAGAAGTGATAATAAGTCCCATAGTTTTCGTCTTATTAGTTAGCGAGTTGCTATAACTTGAATACACTTCGTACTATTAAGGATCCCAGCCGTTATGGAGTCAGAGGTTGTTTCACTTGTTATTAAGTAACCTGTACTGAGGATGACTAATATTTTTCCGGAGAGTGCAGCCGCGCTCATTGTGGGTCGAATGACTAAAGTGCCTATATAACGGTTCTTAATTTATAACTCCTGCCACAGTGTTTATGTTGGAGTTAGGCAAAGAGATGGACAAGGAGAGGTATAAATTTCAAAAGTTTTTACATCAGCTGCACCTTAAAAATTAAATTATGTTTTGTTTGTTTGTTTGTTTTTTGACAACCATTGAAACAACCATTCCTGCTAAGAACAGACGTGAAAAGCTTGGGTTAGTAAGTAAATATTATAAGTAACTTGAACCACATTTATGATAATTGCTAATAAATTATAACATTTTAAATTAACGAGGTTGTTTGCGATCTATGGTAACACGTTTAGAAGTTTACAATAGCTCCGCACTTCGGCAGTGTGAGCTTTACGTACGCTTATTTTTTGATTATCAAGCATCTGAGATTATCTCACAGAAAGGCATCTATCCACCAGCCATATTCCCGGGATTATTGAACAGTTAAGGTTTCTGGCTTGAATCCAGCAACACGGAGAGCGATATCATTGACATTGTGAAGGTCAAAGGTGATCTGGTTCAAGTCTTACGTCTGCTCCATGCGATCAGGTTTGTTTTCCGCCGGAGTGTTTTGCCCATGGGCGAGCACGCTACCCGTTAGCCGGGCCTCGATGATTATCGTGAGGGTAAAACAATAAAACCAATCAACAATTCACAAATCATTTTAAGACATTCATTACTTGCCGAAATAAGGGGTGTTGAAACTGGCGCCTTCATTCTTCACATATTTTTGGTATTTATTTAGGAAATGATTCATCATTATCTGTAGTTTATTTTGAGAAATCCGGATAATTTCCTGACGAATATTATTTTTGAGTATGGTGTACTAATTCGTCTTGTACAGGGATTTTTTAATTTACCCCAGATATAATAATAGCAAGTTTTGAAAATTGGGGACTGACGGGGCCACACATTCCTACTAATAAATATGTATCTTTTGTAAACACGTGTTTTTAATAGTGTTTAACGCCCGCTTTTACTACTGAGACACCACAGGCGGTGACACTGATGATGCATGAGATGAAATGGTATATTGGGAAATGATTTATTTTAAGGAAGGAAACGTTCCAGACCTAAGTTTAGGGTACCTCCCCGGCATTTGCCATTTATGAGGACTGAGAAAAGCGTGGAAAAGACCTCAATCAGGGA
Organism: Metallyticus violacea; assembly: GCA_030762175.1. Lineage (NCBI taxonomy): Eukaryota > Metazoa > Arthropoda > Insecta > Mantodea > Metallyticidae > Metallyticus > Metallyticus violacea. The sequence continues at coordinate 27,886,349 of CM060837.1, read as the reverse complement.
GGACGGTCCTGACGGGATTCGAACCCTAGACCTCCCGCTCACGAATGGGCGCCTTAACGACCTCTGCCACCCGTGGCGGTCAATAAACACGTTGTGAATTGCTCTTTTGGAATTATTCGAAAAGTACTTGGTTAAAATCATACCCGCGCATCCACCATAAAGTCGCAACTGGACAAAACTACTTCTTAAACCTACGCTGGCCTGGAGGGGGCGAAATCTGTCACATACACTTCTATAATTATGGCAATACCCACAGCATTATAAAACCAGAAAAGAATGTCTTCGGGATCATAAAACTATGCACACAGTGTAGAATAAAATCCAATTTAATAAAGAGATGTAATCTCCAACTTTACATTACCAAACTGTGTGTGTAGACTTAACTGCTGGTCGGATCGAATACATCCTGCTAATGTGACAACTCCAACTCGACTGTTTTCCCAAGCCACACTCATGGCTTGCTTGTTTAAAAACATCCAACCAACAATCCCTCTGCTACAATACTGTCTATCTCAAGAATGTTTCTACACTTTTTGTCGTATTATTTCTGCATTTTCACAGTATTTATGTTTTATTGATGCCGTTGGTTTGTTCACCTTTGCATTTATAGTAAACTAACAAACAGAATGGTAGATAAAACAATTACGAACTGAGAGCCACTGGTGCATTTAGTTTATCTTGACTTTGTGTCTAATTCACTTACAAAGTCTTTGCACGTGTGTGTGCTGAGTAAAGAAAAAATAGCTCTGTACTCAGTTGAACATGTAATGCGTTCTTCTTTTCTTCCGAAATGCCCTAGAAGTGAGTGGATTTCTGATGCCTTGTGCTTCTGTTTGGTGGTGGCACTGTGCACTGCAAAAACGATTATGAAGTTTTAGTGAAAGCTTTATGTGCGTATGTTTGTGTATGTGTGTAACGAGAGAGGGAAAGAGAGACTCTTCTCCAGCTGCTTACATTTTTTATCATGTTGGTTGCGCGCGCTGCTGCAATCAAGGTGTAAAGGTAATGAGAAGGAAGGCCTTGGGTAGTGCCGCCGACCCCAGCTAGCCATAGACGCAGCAACCATTCCCAGGTTTCCCATCCATTCACTTATCTTTAGACCAACCGACTACCCACCGATGGGCTACTCGTGTACCTTCTTACCGATTTAACTCCTACCCACCTACTTGCACATTTTCCTTCTTACCGATCCATTCCCTACCTTCCTAAGGACCAAGCTAACCCTATCCACCGACATACCTACTCACCCATCTATCTGCCTACCTCCTTATCGATTAACCTGTATACTCACTTACTTTTCTACCAATCGACCTATTACGTACTTGTGGAACTCTCCTTTCTCTAACTACCACATACTATTTACCTACCTAACTGCCCGTCCATCCTGCATTTACCTAACGATTACCAACAAACTTTCCACTCCTACCTCCATACCTACCTACAAAGCTGCACTTCTACTTGCTCCCTACTTGCTTATCTCCCCGTCTATGGATCTAACTGTCTGTCTTCCTACATTTATAGAGGGGGCCAAAAATGTATAACAAAACCGAATTCACACAAACAGAAAATGTTGAGTACTAATCATCTTACACATTTACAGTTAGGTACAACAGTCGCTCAAAATGTCCACCATCGACGTCGATACACTTCTGAGTACGTTGAACTACTGATTAAGCAACGTTTGCGAAAGTGTCCTCAGCTATTGCAGCACATGCCGTTTCAATTTCTTCCCGAAGTGTTGTCAGTGTAGCTGGTTTTTCTACGGTATACAACATCCTTAAGAGTTCCCCATAGGTAGAAGTCCAACGGCGGTTCTGTTCTGTGCACACATCTCCGTTGCCTTTGAACTTCAACAACATTCTCGGTTTTCCAATACCACTTCAAAATTGCTTTCCGTTGTTCAAACGATAATCTGGACTCCAATTTGTTGTAGCAACGCTATCATAATGTAATGTAAGTCATATCTGTTTACAGAACATATTACGATAATCTTGGCTTGATTTGTTCATTGTTGATTTACCTGTCACGTAGCAACGCTATCAAAATGTATGTGAGTCACATCTGTTTACAGAACATCATACTACACATTACTGTTGTTTTTCGGTCCAACTTTGAATATATTAAGTAGATATCTACTGTGAGAGTATGTATACATTTTTGACACTCTCTGTATAGATAAGATATTGCGCATTCTTTATAGATAATACATTGTATCTGTTCCATTGGCTTATCATTTAATATTCTTTTTATCTAATTGCACATTATCCTTTGAAAGACATTCTTTTTATTTTCAACCAAGATTTCAAAGTCGTGTTTTATTATACTACTAAATTGGAAGATAGTCAATATCCGTAAGTATTGGCAACCAGCAAAAATTACTTTATCAACGACAAAAAATAATATTTAGTATTACTTCTTACTTTATAAATATGCATTTGGTGATGAAACCATTTTCCAATTGCTGCGTAAATTATGTATAAGAGTGTTTCGGAAACACTTTTACCAATTTTGGTGGCCGGTTCCTAATACGAAAGCAAGAAAAAAAGATTCAAATAAACATATGCCCGAAAATCCTTAGTTTTTGAGTTATTAGTAAGCAATACTTCGACGCGTTTCAAAGTTAAATCTAACAACTTATTTTAGTAACCGAAAATAAAATGCATTTTGTTAAGTAATCGAATGATGTTGTCGATACAAGCATTACATTCTTATACGACAAAATATTATTTGCAAAAGCAGCAATAGCACGGTTGAAGACTAGCCTTTATGTGATTTGGTAATAACCCTATTAAAGATGTGATAGAAATAATACTTTTAACTCTGGCTAAACTTTTATTAATAACTGAAGAACTAAAAGTTTCTGGATATATATTTATATGTACATTTGTTCTTGTTTTGGTTTGAGGAACCCGGCACCAAAGTTTGTGAAAGTATTTGCGAAACATCCTGTGTATATATAGTAAGAAAATTATATGCGTTCTGGGTGAAGTAACTCTATTCACAAAGCAAAAACTTACACACTGTGATAAATAGAGTAAATAGTCACAAAGTTATACACACTCAGTATTTGCCTTGTGGGCTGATTCATTTCCAATTACTACATATTTGTTCGACCCCAGCATACTAGGCCCTATTGACATCTACTTTATACTAAAGACTAAACATAAGTAAATTACAACAGAGAAAGATTTATTTTAAACATTATAAACAATAACAAATCTTAATTTACAAGTTGGGTCTTCGGCATTGCTGATTGTGTCAAGTCGAGATAAAAATATTTGAAGCGTGTCCATTTCAATACATCTCCCCTTTTCCTTCTTGAGAGTATTTTCATACTCGGAGATCGCTTCATACTATACTAGCAGATAGTTCCAATATCTTACGAACGTTTTTACCTCTTCTAGCACCTTATCCCACTCGTGTTCTTTATCCCTGAGACATTTCAACATTTCTTCTTTGGGCAGAGAACTGTATTTCAATTACAAAGCTTTTAAAATGTTCACAATGTTCGATATTTTATTTGATATAAATTAAACAATCTAGTTGTTACATAGAGCGTGTCATAGCCTACCTTATTACGCACGGCCTCCGCATTAGCATTAATGTTTGTTCTAGTGCGCTTATGTCATTCATGCATTAAATCGGATGTGCTACATTTACATGTCTTTCTCTACCCATTCTTCAACTAATCATTCTTAGAAATCATATACTTCTATCTACTTCATTCTAATCGAGGTAAATATTTGTAAAAATGGTTTTATTATATATTTGGAAATAGTGGATTGCAGTAGGCTTAAGCGATAGTCAAATGTTTTAAGAGGTGGTTGCTATGTAATTCCGTTCTTTTTGCAATTAACAACTTCCTATTTTATGAAAAGTGTAAGTTTTTGAAAATTCAAATTAATAACAGGAAATATTTCGGAAATGTTAACTCCACAAAAAAAAAAAAAAAAAAAAAATGTATTTGACATAAATTGTGTGTTTTAATTAGATCTACATTTTTTGTTTACTAAGACTTCGTCTTACGGTTTACGATTTATTCAAAAGTCATTCAGAAGGAAAAGGACTTCAGAAACTATTTTCAGGAAATTCAAGATATACATTTTATTTGTCATGAAAGTATTTTAAACATACGGCATTTTAATCGCAATCGTTAAAGCCATTATTGAGAAAGTGAAAATTTTCGAAAAATGTTCCATGTAAAGGTTAATTTGGAGTCGGGTGATTTTGTTGAAAATGCAGATTTTCCACTCGAAACCAGCACTGTCTGCATTTGAACTCTGTCGATCGTTCTGTTTCCATGATAGGTGCTTAAAGCTTCCCACGTGCTTTTGCACAATAGACCGCTTTTCAAAACTGATACACACTCAAAATAAAGTATACAAAATCTTCCCCTTTTCGACCACAAAGCAATCCGTGAGTATTCAGTAGATGCGAACTAAAACTGCATATGTCAATAGTAACTGCATATGCTGTAATCTAATTAAAATTCTTTTCCTTTTCCTCACAGTTTTGCAATTTTATTGTTCATTTTAGTTCATTTTAATATTTGTTAACTCCCGTTTTTACTACTGAGGCACCACAGGCGATTCCATGCTTCGAGAAAACAGTTATGACAATGTTCTTTAGCCGTTCTGTTTACAAAATTGATATTTACGGATGTAGTTATTGATCTGGATAACAAGGTGAACCGAATTTCATCTTTCACGGATTACCGTTATAGTTTAAATTTAGAATATCAGTTGCCAGCAGTTGTAGGTGATAAGGTGGATGTCTGTCAAAGTTTTATCGGCTTTCTTTAAGTTTCAAGCTTTTAGAACTAGTGGGCTAAGTCTTCGCTTGTACATCCCTGCATACACACGCGTTCTTTAGTAGCACAGACTCTACAAGTAAAAAAAGGCTATATAATACACCTAGTCACAACTTCCGTTCATGAAGCATTAAGAGCTAACTAAAAACTTTCGCTATGACGCTCTCTTAATAAGAAAAAAGAATGCTTCTCTTGTACAGATAGGTTTTATTGCAGCTCCTGATAATGATAAAGACATTTAAATATGTGTTTAAAATTCTAATATATTTAATAAACTTAACATACGAGTAGTCAGTCCTGGTGGTGCAGTGGTAACCATACTTGCATCCTAAACCCAAGATTGCCGGTTCAAACCCGGTCAGGATCGATGAATCCTAAGTATGGCTTCTTTCGGAATAGAAGTAAAGCCGTAGGTCCCGTGTCGTACATTTACGGTACGAAAAGGAACTTCAAGCCTGAAAGAAGAGGCCTCTGAGCAAAATTTATTGGTCGTTTCACGCCGTGATTTGAATAGGACGCTGATGACCTGAAATGTTAAAGAACATACGAATAGTAACTGTAATTAAAACATAAAAAGAGCAGATATCTGTTTTTCAGAATATACATACAGAATGGTCCATTATAAGGTGTCACAAAATATAAGTAATATTTATTAAATAGATCGCTATATCTAAATTTATCAAACGTTTCGTAGGAAGGGACCTTCATGAGCAACATCTCAGCTAGTATTATCATGAGAGGTTTCGATGGGAAAAGTAATAAGAATTTTAAATGAAACAACAGTACAGTTTTTTTTAGATATTCTGGCTGTCCTCAATACATTAAGCAACTTTCGCTTAGAACATTTTCTTTTAAAACGAAATCTTGAGAAGTTATAAGAGCTTGAAACTGTGTTACAGCGCTTATCACACTTACAAAAAGAAACGTGATTAAAAAAGACAAAAGTAACATCTGAAACTATCAGTTTCAAAGCCACTTAAAATCTTAAAAGCAGTTTATGTGTTTGATTGTTAGATCTCATAGACCCAGAAACATGGCACTGTTTGAAGTAGAGGTAAAATGCTTTTAATGTTGGGTGAGTGCAGGAGAAATTATCTACTTACAACGGATGTACTCTCTAACGCTGTAGGATGATGTCACAAATGAAATATAAAACAACTGGAAATGGGGTAATTAATTACGGAAATGTGAAGAACAGGGACGCATGAGATGAAGTCAAAAATAAATGATGAGAAAACAATTAATTAACCAGTTGGATGGGCTAGTGGTAGCGTTTGTGACTACCAATCCGAAAAATTTAAGGCGCCAAGGGCTCCGAGCTCATCTTGCATCCATTAATTCATTTCATTAATTTCTCCAACTTAACCTATAGCATCTACAGATATCGCGAGAACACCAATATTGTCAAAGCGACAATAAATAAACATTTAATACATACGAGGATAAGTCCATAAGTTTCCGGCCTCGCCGATAAAGAATATCGCCTTCATAAAACCCTAATCTGGTGTCTTACCATATCTGTTAAGTAAATAAATGCAGCTGGAATTTCCGCTCTGCTGTGTTCATTTGTTCAGATATAGTTGCATAAAGAAGGCTATGTGTAGAAGATTGTGACAGGTTCAAAATGGAGAAATATGGTACTAGCAAGATAGTGCACCACCACATTTTTCAAGACGCTCACGACATGTTCCGAGGTCAAAGGAGTGGGGGCAGTGACCTGCTGCATATCATTCCGTTCCCCTGACATTAAATCTTTGGATAAAACAAAAATTCACGTCTCAGAACCTACAACCAAAGTGGATATGAAGGTATGAATATGTGAAGTTTTTGGTATTATTACTCCCTGTATGTTGGAAATGTAAAAAGAAATTTCAAAGAGCTCAGTTATTAATTAAGGATATTTTGAGCATTTTATAAAAGGATTAACTATAATAGCTTGGTTTATTATTATTTATCTTTATTTAGTGCGTCTCGTTTCAGACACCCCATAACTTCTCAGAATTTAATTTTATAAAAAAGATTTAAACAACAGTAGCTTAATTTGTTGAAAACATGTCAAAATATCTAAAACTGATACCATTGGGCTCGCTGAACTTTTGCCCATGAAGGTATCATTGCCCTTTGCTCCGAAAAGCTAAGAAAAAATCAATATTTATTTATACTTATCCATTTAAGATATATTAACTTTGTGGGCCTTATAGGTATAATATTTTTCTCTGCCTCATTACCAATTTTCTGTCCCAAAAATTTATGTATGCATTTATCCAAAAGAGTATGAATGAATTGTAATATGTTTCTGGATTGAATATAAGCCTTTAGATATCGATTTATTGATAAATAAAAAATTAAATAGAAAAATAAATAAATACTTGATCATTTTATATTTATTGTGAATATATTTTTAAAATGATGGAAACTTCCAAACGCTCGTTTTAGCCTCTTGGATGGCAGTCATCAATTGAAGTTTTTTCAGCACCATTCAGAGGGCAAAAATTAATTCACATTACCGTTGTACACATTCCCCCCCCCCTTTTACTTCTCTAACTCCTCTTAGTAATTACTGATGACCTTTGGGGCTCATCTTTCATATTTGGGTTCTACGCCGTCGCGCAGTCTTCTGATTGATGGGCATTAAAGAGCGCGGGTTTCAGGAAGAGGGACAAAGGTTTCGTATGTTTGGAAACATGCCATAAAAAACTCGACCCACTGGAGTCACGATACACGCAAGAATGGTGAAGGCAGGCCTCAGAACGGTATTCTGTCTATCTTCTTCTTCTTCTTCTTCTTCTTCTTCTTCTTCTTTTAAAGCATCTTGAGCATATAATTTGGTTTTAATTTTGTCAAGTGTTTTTTAGTGAAACTAAGGATGACGGTAATGTAGGAATTTCTTCTTTGCTAAATTCAGATGTTATTTCAGAGATATTTCATACAATTTTTGGTATTTACACGTTTTATTTTTGTTTGTCTCCTTACTTTTCAAAGACGGTCTCCCATCTTTCCCGAATTTTCACTAAATTCATTGAGGGTACCTCTTTCGTTAGTTGCCGATGGCTTGCGTAACCTCTGCAGAAGAGAAGACGATATCCACCCTAACTCTTTCAACTTATGGAACAAGTTGAAGTATGGAGGACTCAAGGCACATGATATAAAGCTTCTTACTTATATTTATGTATTAAATCAGTCACAATATTCCCGGCGTGGGGCGAGCATTGTCGTGCAGAATGAGTGACTGAGATCAGTTTCTGTGCATTTTTAGTGCAATTTTTGCATGAAGGTACAATAATATGCTGCTCTGATACTTTCGATTGCACTCGTAGATTTATTTATTTATTTATTGTCCACGCGGGGAGTTCACTCGTTTGACTATTTTTTCAGCTCCGGTTCCAAGTCTTTCATCCACGTTCCATCTTTAGCAACAATTCGACACGTGAATGCTTGATATTCAAAGTAGAATGTTTGTTTCAACAATTTTGCTATATCTAGACGGTTTTTCTTCAGCGGTCAAGCAATGAAGAACCCATCGCGCAGAAATCCTTCATGCTGCAAAGTAACAAACACTGTGGCTTCTTCCTTAAGCCTTCAACTGCAAATGACATAATTCTCCCTTGGATTGCATCATTTACTCCTCAGATGTATCAGCCAATGTATTTGTGTTACTCTTTTAACTCTAGAAGCGTACTCTATTTTAAAACCAGAATCTACGTATAATAAATGTGTCATTTCCTATTAAAATTACTACTATCAGTGCTGAAAAATTGTAATTTATAAGTTTAATAAATGTCCAATAAAAATTGGAAACAATTAGATTGAAATTATTAACAGAAATAATTATAAAATTACAAGCTACAAGAGAGTTTCGAAATACAAACGATTAATTTTGTAACACGCACTGTTTTTTGTTAATAATTCAACGGCATTTTAGTGACTACCTCTCTAAAGTCAAGAATCACAATAAAATGACCAAGTACTTCAAATAATACAACACACATATTTTTATGTTCAGAATGTTGGCTTTTTGAACCTGACCACTTCGTTGGTCTATGATTGGCGTTGCTGACTACTAGCTGGGAGGTCCGGGGTCCACCCAGGACAATTGGGGAGAGGAAAACCGCGTGATAGGCGACCGTCGGGATGCCGGAATACTGATCAAATGCCCTCCCTGCTCTACTGCTCTCTATCATTAAGCTCGCAAGACGGAGGTAGAAGATGCAGAGGTCACCGCGGCAGGATAGGGCTCGCCTCGACTGTAGCACCAAATGACAAGAAGAAGACAGTGTGTATCTTTGTGACTGTATTTTTGCGACTGTTTTACTTCGATAAGCAGGTTCTTTGTCCTATTTATTGATTTGTTCCTGCGAGAGCAGTTCCACCTCTTCTTCATTACATGATTCCATATTTCATGTTCATTTATCTGTTCACATTATCAGGAAAAAGACAAAGAACAAAGTACTATAACACATGACACAAAATAATTATGGAATGGGTGTATTTATTACGGACTTAAAAACGAAACGGAAAGGAATGTAAGAAACTAAGACAGAGAGAATACAATGCAATACAATCTTGGAATGAATAACTTAAATCGACACGGTCACTCCAAATCCTCCACATAACATTTTAAGTGTTATGAGGTATTCTTTATTTTGCAAATGTTTGTATCTTATACTGATACAGAATCGTACATACGAGGGTAGGTCCATTAACCATTTTGTAGGTATGATAAAGACAAAAACTATATTTCACTTTTTAGTATAAATATTCTTTATTGCAATACACTTCTCACATCTTTGAATCTTTGAACTAGCATTTCAAAGTTTTCTACACTTTTGTACTGGTTCAAACCAATTTTCAAAACATTTTTTCCACTCTGAAGTTTGTATCTCAATAACATGGTTTTTAAAGATGTCAACAACTTCTTGAGGTGATGAAAATCATTGTCCACGCCTTTTTTGTTTGACATTCGGGAACAAAAAAGAAGTCGTTAAGCGATAAATTAGGCGAATAAGGACAACGAGACATTAATTCCATGATTTTCTTCTTCAAATAATCAATTGTCTGACTGCTGTGTGACATCTGGCATTGTCATGATGAAGGATGATGTAACGTTTTCGGTTGTTTTTCCTGATTTCGTCGATGACTTCTGGCAAACAAATTGTATATCATTCAGCATTAACTGTTCTTCGATCCTGTAAGGAAATGGTTGCGACATGTCCAGTACAACCGAAGAAACAAACGATCATTTTTTTGGAAGGTTTCGTGAACGAACAAATTTTGTGTGATTCGGTTCATTCACAAGATGATCCAAGTTTCGTCACCTGTTACGATGTTATACACGGATTTTGCAGTTCCTCTGTGCAATTTGTTGAGTATTTCATTACGCCAATTACTGAGCTTAGGTCAAATTATGCGGAATCCATCGCATTCACAGCAAAATGGAATGTACTGCAATCTTCAATATGCTTAAGAATGTCTCAATCTCACTGTAAATCACATGCCGATATTCTTCAACCATGTTGCGCACAGCATGACAATCGATTTTGGTCAACCTTCACGAAATTCACTGACCGACGTATAATAAATAGTCTTTTCTGATGATGCTTCGTTACCGAAGGTTGAACTAAGCTATTCTATGCATTGCTGTTGAGTTAGGCCTTTAATAAGCACTTAAAAAATCATCAAACGAAAACCTTCACGTGAAATTTACATTTTTTCGCAACTTGTTGTGTTTAAACGCTTACTGTAAAGAAACTACGGGATCAATTTCTAAACTGCAGATGTTTTCACAATAACAAATGTCAATTGTTGCGAAAATAGTAATGACATCTCAATAGCGCCATGTAGTGTTCGTTTGTAAAAACTGAAAAGGTAACTCTGATATACTAAAGTGAAAACTCTTTATCAGCACCTCGCCAGGCATGGGTTTAAAATGAAATGGTCTGCATAGAGCACCCTTCTGTTTCAAAGAAAGATGCACTACCGGTGGATGGACTGATAGCATTACAGAAGCATTTCTGTTATAATTTCTATCATACTATTTTGTTTTTTTTTATGTTTTTACTCACTAAGTTTAGGAGCAGTATCAATCCTATTGTGTTTGGAGAGATAATATTAACGTAAAACTGAAATATGAGGATTTATGTGCAGCCATGGCATCTTATCCGAAATTTATGAAAATGGCACTTGCATTGTGAACGAAGGTAGCGTTGGGGCAAATGACTTGGTGACCATCGGCGCCTGAAGTTGCTTCCTTTTTTCTCGTGCAGAATGCTGAGTGGAATGCAAGCATTGTTAGTACCTTGCTGATGCTTATCAATTACAACATACCCAACCCTTTACTCCTTACCTCAAGGTTTATTTGGCCCATACTCTATACCTGCCTCCGGTAATGTGTCCCAGTTTTGTGCCGTCAATAGCTTAGCTTCCTTGGTATGGACGTATTGAATAAGAATTCCTGTAGTGTTTCTTCTTAAGTAGTTGTGAATGTATTATCTGTTAATTCAGATGCTAAATTACTATTTATGTCACATTCGAAATTGTTATGTGACTTACTGATGGCTATTTACATCTTCTATTTAATTTTTAGCCTTTCGAAAATTGCACTTCTCAAACAGATGCCAGTCATATCCATTTTTATTTGGTTCAAAGTCTCATATAGAATATTGTCCTAACCTAATCTAAACATGTCGGTCCTGGTGGTGTAGTGGTAACCATACTTGCCTTCTAAACCCAAGGTGGTGGGTACAAACCCGGCCAGGATCGATACATTTTTTCGGGGGTAAAAATCGTAAGTATGGCTACCTTCGGAAGGGAAGTAAAGCCGTGGATCCCGTGTCGTATATTTACGGCATGTAAAAGAATTTCATGCCTGAAAGAAGAGGCCTCTGAGCAAAATTTATCGGCCGTTTCACGCCGTTAATAAAAGGGGACACTGATGACCTGAGATGTTAAAGAGTGTCCATAAATAAACCAGATAAAAAATGGAAACATATCCTATAAGTATATCTTTCACGGCTATTACCATCAAGTTTTTTTTTAATAATATTTAACGTCCGTTTTTACTACTGAGGCACCACAGGCGGTGAACACTGATGATACATGAAATGAAATGATATGTAGGGAAAGGATTTTTTTAAGGAAGGAAACGTTCCAGGCCTAAGTTTAGGGTACCTCCCCGGCATTTGCCATGTATGAGGGCTGAAGAAAACCTGGAAAAAACTCAGTCAGCGAGGACGGACCTGGCGGGATTCGAAACCCAGACCATACGGGAGCTTACGAATCCGAGCCTTAACGACCTCGGTCACCCTTGGTGGTTTTTGTGATGTTGGGTTTCATATGTAGTAAATTTAAATGTTTTCGAAAAATTTAAGTCACATGATATGCAATTTTGGATTTTAGATCTGAATGCTAATTATACAAAATCAGCTATTTTCATTTCCATCAAAAACTGAAAACTAAAAGTTGTGGTTCAGAGCTATTTATATCTTCATGGTCTTTATCTACATTTGTGTGAGGTTTAGAAATTATTCAGATTTAATCTTTACTCGATTATGTAAACGTAGATAGAAATTGTATCACCAAAAGCAGGTCTACTTGTTTCTCATCAACACGACAATTGTTCTTTGGGTATCTTTACGTTTTAGAATGAGAACCCGAATATTGATTATCACTCTTTATCTGTAATCATACACTAACCTTAAACAGTATGCGCATGCGTGACTTGGTTCGTTGTTGCCGTAGCCCATAGGACCATGTGGGCGCTTCAGTATTAGCTCCATGCACCGAGTGAAGAAAAGAGAAAGAGGGGGCAGAAAAAAAAGAGAGAGAGAGAAGTGTTTATAACATCACGCTATGCCCCGCCGGTACGTTGCCAAATGTATGGGACGCCTACATGCATTAATTTTTTTTAATCGTAAAACTTTCGATTTGCAAAGCGCATTTCTTTGTTGAAGCTGCCAGCGTGTATGTTCAGATTTACTGCCCCTGTAGATGTTCCTTCTCAGAAACTGTAGTCTTTCATTGTTCATAACCCCGTGTTAGATCTGCCTCATGATTAAATTTTTTTCTGATAATTTCAAGCCTCTTTAATGAAAGACGAATCCGGGAAGCAGAAATTGCCCATTCTTTCTAATTATTGTCGCAACTATTTTACTATTATCTATTAGTTTTCTTGTTTAGTGGTATGTATTTCATGTTCTAATATCCCAGTACCTAACAATAGCGTCAGATATTATATTGTATTTTGTTTAACGATTATACGAAGGTCGTTTCACAGTAGAATGCTTTGGGAAGTAATATTGTAAATGTGTACTTTATTTTCTCAAGATAGGGTTTACAGTAACACCTTTTACGAGGGGCATTCAAAAATTTTGCAGCTGGCAATGATGTATCTTAGGCTATCAAAATGTTCATACGAGGGTAGATCCATAATTTTCCAGCCTGGCCGATAAGGTTTATCTCCTTCACAAAAGTGAAGCTGTAACTTCCGCTCAGTTGTTCGGATATAGTTGCATAAAGAAGGCTATGTGTAGAAGATTGTGACATGTTCAAAATGCAGTTTCGAACTGTTATTAAGTTCTTCACAAAAGAAGGATTTAATTTAAATTAAATTAAACAGCGATTGGACGCTGTAAGTGGGGAAGCATCCTCCTCATATTCTACCGTAAAAGAATGGGCCAAACTTTTTCGAATGGGTCGAGAAAGCATTGAAGACGAAGAGCGTGCAGGTCGGCCCTTGGAGGTGCTCACTCCTGAAAACATCGCTCTTGTAGAAATTATGGAAGTAGGCGGTTCAAAGTTACAGAAATAGCAGTAAGTTACGTCTTTTTAAAACAACAGTCCTTCGAAGTATTCACTAACATTTAAACATGAATAAGGTTAGTGCAAGATGGGTGTCTAGACTTCTTTCCTCAGTCCAAAAGCAGCAACGAGTTATCTGTTGTCAGGCATTTTTGAGTTCTGCCATTGCAATGAGAGAGAAGTTCTGCAAACCATTGTTACAGCAGATGAAACTATGGTCCTCTACTATGATCCCTTGACCAAAAGAGAATCAATGGAGTGGCGTAAACCTGGCGAAGCACCGCCTCTAAAGTCCAAAGTCACTCAGTCAACGAATAAGACCATGGCGACAATCTTTTGGGACTGTGAAGGAATATTCTTCATTGACTTCAGGGAGAGGAACACCACATAAATGGGGAGTACTATACTGGCCTAGTGCACAGACTACGTGCTTCCGTCAAAAAGAAAAGGCGAGAAAAGTTGAGTGGTTGTGTGCGCCTTCTTCATGACAATGCGCTGTGCACACAGCTCTTGTTGCAAAGGAACCTGTGAAGAAATGTGGCTTCAAGGAGATCGACCATCCACCCTACAGCCGATATCTAGCTCCCAGTGACTATTTGCTCTTCTCCAAAATTCAAAAACGACCTTTGAGGAAGGAACTTTAAGTGTGACGAAGAAGTGATTGATTGACCGCCACGGGTGGCCGAGGTCGTTAAGGCACGGACTCGTGAGCGGGAGGTCTGCGGTTCGAATCCCGCCAGGACCGTCCTCCCTGACTGGGGTTTTTTCCAGGTTTTCCTCAGTCTTCATGACTGGCAAATGCCGGGGAGGTACCTAAACTTAGGCCTGGAACGCTTCCTTCCTTAAAAAAAAAAAAAAAACATCCTTTCCCACCAATTTATCATTTCATTTCATGTATCATCAGTGTCCACCGCCTGTGGTGCCTCAGTAGTAAAAACGGGCGTTAAACACTACTCAAAAAAAAAAAAAAAAAAAAAACAAGAAGTTATTGAATGCTGTTTATGTCTATTTTGCAGACACAATTTCTATTTTTTGGGGGAGGTAGGTATTGAAAAGTTAGTTCAAAGACGTGAGAAGTGTATTGCAATAAAAGGTAACTATATTGAAAAATGAAATATAGTTTTTGTCCTTATCATACCTAGAAAATGGTTAGGCCGGAAACTTATGGACCTACCCTCGTTAAGTACTAGTTTAAATTCGCATAGTTATGCCGTACCTTGTTTAATTCGGTCCGCGTCATTAACTGATGAAAAATCACGAATATTCCTAAAGAAAACTTTAGATTCTACATTTACACAGGTTACGTGTAAGAGACATAAAACACACGACATATCTGTTCTAGCGATCAAGTATTTTCATTTGATATACTTACAAAAAGCATTTGATCATCTGAATAAGGGCGGCAGTTTTTGAAAGACAACCCTCACTCTGGCAGGCCTCGGGAAGCTGTGAATCAGTGAACAATTCAAAGAGGGAAATCGACATGTTGAAATACTGAGTATAGAAGTGGATACTGGTGTTGGCAGCATTGACAGTATACTCCATGAACATTTAAAGCTGCGAAACATCTGTGCAAATAGGTTTCACATTACCTAGTCAAAGAGAATAGGAGGGGGGAATGTGCTAAACATATCTCCACCAAATGTTCCTAAACGTTTAACAGATAACCTGTGATGAAAGTTGGTTTTATTTCTATACAAGTCCAAATAAAGCTCAGAACGCATTTTAGGTAAATGAGAATTACCCAAGACCAGTTTTATTTTCTGCTAGATTTTTGTTCTCGGATTCCAATGTTCACTGTTTTCTTCAACTATGCAGAACCATTAGTGGTTGACTGTAGGCCAGAAGGAATGACAAAGAATGCAGAATATTATGGCACTTATATTTTGGATCTTTATTTGTTGAACTAAAGCGGCGACGTCCAAAGACAGGAAATACAAGGCTGTTGCTTTTGCACTACAATGCTCCTCAAAGAACAGCTGAACTTTTGAGGAAATTGAAAGTCTCAAAGTCCAGTTTCTTGACCATCCACCCTCCAGCCCTGACCCTGCACTGTGCGACTTTTGGTTGTTTCCTCGAGTGAACTCTTTTATTGCAGGAAAACCTTTTAAACGAATGCAAGACCTTGCTCAAGCTATAAATTCAGCTCTGTTGACAATATCTCAACCGTACTGCTTTTGATAAGTGTTTGCACCGTCTACAACTGTGTGTGGGGGGGGAGACTATTTTGAAGGATTGTGAGGAAAAATTTTCTATTTCATTCCTTAGCTTGGGCTTTAGGGTGACATTTGCAATCTTTTTTTGAATGCCCTTTGTATATATGGTGATTGCAACACATAAATATGTATTTAATATATTATATTTATTTGTAATATATGTGTATATGTGTGCGTGTTTAAAATGTGCGCCATTATATTACTTTAAATGCGGTCTATATTTGATTAATATTATTATAAAATTTCATGTACAAAATTAATTAATAAAAACTAAAAGGAGTGAAAGAAAATTTAATAGATGAAAAAGTTATGAAACCTATGAAACGGACAATATAATTATTGGCATTATTGATGAAAATCAGACGATTGAATAATGTTCTGTTTCAGTGTGGAAGATCGTTAAATTTCTACTGTTATTGATGATGATGATGATGATGATGATGATGATGATGTTAATAATAATAATAATAATAATAATAATAATAATAATAATAATAATAATAATAATGTGATAAATTCTAAGGAAAGATACGACAATTAAATATATGTATTGCAACACAAGGAATCTAAGATAATATATTATTTCTAATCACATTATACGATTTCTTTTCAAAACTCCTAACTGCTCTCTTTGATATCCTGGTGGTGTAATGGTAACCAAACTTGCCTCCTAAACCCAAGATCGCTGGTTCAAACCGGGCCAGGAATCGATGAATTTTTCGGGTGTAAAAATCCTAAGTATGGCTTCCTTCGGAAGGGAAGTAGAGCCGTGGTCCCGTGTCGTACATTTACGGCACGAAAAAGAACCTCAAGCCTGAAAGAAGAGGCCTCTGAGCAAAATTTTTCGGGAGTTTCACGCTTGTAATAGAATGGGACGCTGATGACCTGAGGTGTTAAAGAGCGTGCGTAAATAAACCAAATCAAAAAATCTCTGATATCCTGGGGCAATGCATTCCAAATGTGGGCAGTGGTTATGGTGAAAGATGATAGTAGAGTGATGTTTGGTGCAATGATAAATCATAATTGACAACACATTAGAAAAAAATATAACAAATAAAAAACAGCATCTCTAGTTATGCTCTCTTCTGGGTTGAAACAATTAGAGAAACACTAACAGAGACAACAGCAAAGTTATTGGAACAAATATTATAAATTCTGAAGTTATGGTTAACATTTTTAATCACACTTTTATATTTATTAACAATTGTTGCCAAAGATGTGAAATGTGTTACTGTCTTAACAAAAAAGTTATTAGAAATTATGTAGGTATCAAATTACTGAGATATTACTTTACTGAATGTTATACACAAACTCAAAAATTCTCAATAAGCAACACACAAGGAAGTTAATTGCCTTTATTGGTTAACAAATGGCTAAATTAAAATATTAATAAACTATGGAGAAATGAGATTAATCATCTCATTAATGTAATTACATATTTATATAAAATATCACAATTAAAATATGTATATAACAGAAGCTGACAAGAAATTCTAATTTAGTAAGGGTGTGATTTATTATTCACTGTTTTTAATGTATATAAAGACACTTGAAAATAATACGGAAAATGGTTATGAAAACATAAATTATCACTAAACCAGGGAATAATAAGTGGTACGTATTAATTGGGGCTTTGTATATTAGTCATTTTAAAACTTAAAATATGAATATTTACCTATATATTTTAATTTTTTTATTTTAAAGTTTACACTTCGTATTTATTTACTAGTGTTACCATTGTTGAAAAGCATATTATATTTTATTACACTAAGCGTCTGGTAATTATGTATGGAAAACAGGGATTTTATAATTTGCTAGCTTGCTCATATCGTCAGGCAAACCGCTCGAATGTGTTATGAAAGTATGGGAACTTTTGAACCATAGTCAACCTTTGTTCAAAAAGTTCCAAAATGGGAATTTTAGCATTGACGAAGAGAAAATTCTAAGACGTCATTGTTAAGTTGGTAATCAAATCAGGGAAATTAAAAAAATTTAATTTGAACATTGCACAGTGAAGCTAATCATATATTAAGTTATTGTGTGAGTGAGTTAAACTAACACTCTTTTCCTCCACTTGTTTAAATATGTTTCATGAACCCTTCTTTCGTATCGTTATCCCCTAGTTGACTGAAGGATAAACCCTGTGCTGTGGGAATTGTAATCAGCTCTGGTGCAGGTGTGATGAACTTGAAGTTTATGTTTTCATCACTGCAATGTAGAAGTTTATTAAACTATTTTTGCACTTGTAAATTTAGATTTTCTCCCATGTTACTAATGCTGTAGGTCCTTAAACCGGTTTTAATAATTTAGTTTTATTCAATGTTTTGTGGTTTTCAATCCAGGAATGATATATAAATGATATGGTATCTTCAACTGTGTGTATTTTATGTTTCTGAAATGTTCTTTTAACAGTGTGCCTATGTTTCTGTTTGCTTTATCAATGTAGACTTGTGCAGAACGTGAAAAAATCTACATTGGTAGAACAAAGAGAAATACAGGCACACGATTGAAAGAACATTTCAGAAACATAAAATAAAAACAGTTGGAGAAGTCAGCAATGGCATACATTTCTGGACAGAAAACCACGACATATTGAATAAAACTAAATTATTAAAATCAGTGCATGGACCTACAGAATTAGCAATTGGGAGAAAATCTACATTTACAAGTACAAAGATAGTTTAATGAACTTCGACACTTCCAGTGATGAAAACGTAAACTTAAATTCATCACATCTTCATCAAAGCGGATTACACATCCCCACAGCATAACGGTTTATCCTCCAGTCGAATAGGGTTCGTGAAAACATTTTTAAACAAGTGGAGCAAAAGAGTGTTAGTTCGAATCAATCAAACAATGATTTTAATATCAGGTAAATTGTTTAAGAATGGTGTATGGTCTGTTATTCATTGCTTTTGCAACAAAAATGATCCCGTTTTGGATCGTATTCTGCGATGAAAAGCGGATTCTCTAAGACAACTACAAACGATGTAATGTTGATGAAGCTCCGAAACACTTCTAGAGGAAAGTTCTGGCGATTTTATGGTGGTCTGCGGCTGGTTTAATACACCATTATGTTCTGTATCATGGCGAAACAATTAATTTGGAGATATTTAGTTAAGAACTTTACAAAACGCACCAGAAGTTTCATGAAAAATAACCAGCACTATCCATGGAAAATGACCTATCCTTCTTCATGATAATGCCCAACCACACATTCAGCAAAGAACGCTCCAGAAGCTGAATGGACCTAGGACGCGAAACCTTACCTCATCGAGCTATTAACCGGACCTTTCAACAATGAAATTTAATTTGTTCAAACACCTAAACAGTTTTCTGAGGAATAAAGTCCTTAATAAGCAAGATGAAGCTGTAAATTCAAACATTTTACGCCACAATTTTTATCGAAATATGATAAACAAGCTTGTAACTTATTGGCAAACATTTATAGATGGCGAATTCTGAATTTATTGCTGTTTTATTAAATTTTAAATTACAAAGCTGTCTTTAAGTTTCGAATTATTTAGTACATATTTAGAGTAAAAAATAAATAAACCATATAATGACATTTCGAAGTAATTAGAAAAAATCCATGGCCTTTAAAGGGGGACGGTCAATAAAAAGTAAGATTTATGATAAAGAGTTTAATCAAAGAAAACGTTACTGATTTTCAATGTATAGGCTAGGCATTGATGTAAAACTAAGCAAATTTCATTATAAGGGGCGATTAAAATATTTTTAAGGATAAAAATATGTAAAAGAAACTCACAGTTTTAAAACAATACAAGCTTCTGAAATAAATATGTCAGGAATGTACTTTTAGAATAAAAATATTAGAACCCACCTCAATATTATGTTATTGCTGACACGATTGGTTTGGTGCAAAAAATATGAAGGAAAACAGATTGACAAAATTGAAGAGGAAACAGAGATAACAGGAAGACTTGTTAAAGTGGATAATAGGATATAGTTACCATATTTTATTATTTTTAATTTTATAATAAACGTTGAGTTTCAAGTCTTTTGTGTTCTTTAGAGGCATGAATTGTAGAACTTTACTCTTTTAAGCAATAGTTTCTGGCATAGAGACTCATTCATAATATTTTTGTTACAACATATGCTTACATGAATTGAAAGGATTTATCATTCATTAATTGTTATATAGTAAAACACGTACAGAGCTTTAATATGAGAACATCCCATTTGAATAACTAATTATGTGACATAAACTTAATTCAAACAAAACGCACGTTAATTTAGATATTGAGGGAGAAGCTTAAAACTAATGTTGATTGTATTTTAAACTTCGTTCTCTCGCCCCAATGGTAACTGTAACTTTTGAAGTTGAGAGCAGCATGACTGCTTGCCAGTGTTTCTGGCTACTACTCCTGGAATCCAGTAGTCGAGGGAATTTTTTTCAAATTAAAAAAAAAAAAAAAAAAAAAAAACTAAATACTAAAAATGACGCATTTAATTATCACATGTTTTATTTTTACTTTGTCTGGCAAACTGAACAACTGTTGTTGTTGTTTACATTTTGGTAGATGATAATATATCAATAGTAAAATGAAAAAAAAATTACAATGATTATATTCCATTAATACAGCTTATTTCCGAACTCCTAACTAATTCGCTTACTTTCTGATCTTTCTTGTATGGTATACATAGCTTTAAAACAAATAATTACCAAACACAACTATTACAAATGCTCAAAAGTTTTTAACATAATTACGTACAAATTAAAACAATAATAACAATCCAGGTTGCCGGATAGCAGTAAAAAAGATGTAATAACAATTTAATTTCTATAAGATAGTTCAGAGTGAAGTAAGGGACGAAACCTACATTTTAACGAACATTGATTGAAATTATTCAGACAAGTTTTAAAATGAAAAATTTCATGTACGTTGTATATAAGTTATCGGTTAATTTGCAACGCAATTTAAAATTAAAATTTTGCACATGTATAAAGATTATGAGTATTAGTATTAAACATTCAACATATTAACATAAAGCACATTAATCACCTAGAGGTGGAGAAACTATTAAGCTATTACTCAACACACGTCCTTTCGCACCTAACGGTATTTAACGGCGGTTGCTGCATAAATAGCTGCGTTGCAGTTGTATTGCTTCAAGTAAATGTAAATGTTGCTTAAGATTCCATAATATAAATATATAAAGTCATAACAATAACATAACTGCTGCATAGCACATGTTATATAAAACATAATATCTGACGTTCTTACAATCATTTTCGAAATGATTTGTTGGGGTTTCTACGGGGGAGAAAGCAAGCACTTCAGCGTTGCATGAAAATACACATGACTAGATCATACGAAAAGATCTGTTTTATATAGCATTAAACAGCGAAATTTGTGGAGAATGATTTGTCTTCTTAAAGCCCTGCTTTTTGCTAGCTGCAAAAGGACGCTAGAAAGAGCAGTAAAGTCACAAGTTAAATGCTGCCTGCGACTGAGTAATTCCCAGCCACCAGGGTAGTATGCTTTATGGATTATTTCTTCCGCAACAACACTTCTAAAGATCGCATCACTATGTCTACTTTGCAATGGGTAATTGTCATCGATTAAAAATGATACTTATTTTGTTTATTTGAATGCGTCAAGTAAGAAGATATGGTTGCCCGTTTTAGAATAATATAAAACGCCCAGATTGTTATTTAAGAGAGAAAATGTATCTTAAAACATTATTATATGCAGTCGATCAGGTTATTATCAAAAGAAGAAAATTAATTGCAATTTAAAAACGTTAAACTCAATCAAATATACGCAAAATAACTTCAACATTTCAGTTGAAAAACTAACATGTGGCATTCCAAAGAAAATAAGATAAAAGTGTTGTAAATAACAGTATAACAGATCAGGTAAATAATTTTAACTATCTGTGCTTTGCATATAAAGATTTAGATATAAATAACAAAATTAATAAATTCAACCAACTATGTAGAAAAATAATATCATTTTAAATAATAATAAGAATAAATAAACCGAATTACATTCTACAAAGCTTTGCCAGTTCCAACTTTCATCCATAATTCTGAATTCTGGATAATAAAAAATCTAATAAAAAGAAAGTCGCAGCATACGTAAACAAATGAAGTTGTAAGACAGGACATTAACATATTTTCAGTGAAAAAAAAATGTTATACTTTAAATAAACGTGGGAGGACCGTGTTAATAGAATGAACCAAACAAATAGGTAAAAAGGTGCCGGCGGACCCATTGAAGTCGAAACAGGTTTTAAAACCTAATCCATTGTTGTAGATGATGATAAAACGCCTACCTTTATTGATTTTTTTAAATATAACTTCTCTACATACAAATATATTTTATATGTTAAAGAGCATCAGAACGCTTATCTTTTGCGTTATTAAATGTTTAAAATGTGTAATTTTATAGTGCATGTAAATGCCTATTTTGACGTTAATGCCTATTCATTTAATTTCATACTTAAAATTTGCTTATTTACATATAATTCTGTAAACAAAACTAAATCAAATAGTATAACAGGATCATTTTTAACTAAAAAAATCCTAAAGATAAAATCCGTATTATTAATTCCAATTGACTTAAAGTAGATAAAGCAATAATCTTTTTAAATCAAATTATTTAAGAGGTATGTTAGTTTTTAATATATGCATTTTTTTATTTGTATTGGAATGGGGGTTTACACACGCACACACACACACACACACACACTCATATTTCATGATTTTTATGCTGAGTGATTGAATTCCGGCTGGCTAAATTGAGCACTTAGGCAATGCAAATCTTTTTCGTATTTGTGTATAGTGGCAAATATTTTGATGGGAAACAAACTATATTTCTCTGTGTTATTCTCATGCATATACCCAAGACAAAATACACTCCAGTGATAGCTGTAAGTGCGGAAAGCTCTTTTGCCGCCTTTGAATTTATACTTACTGACAAAATATACATTTTTAACAGAAAATTTGTAAAAACACTAGTAATTTATCATCGCTTTTACTGGTTATTAAACTAGACTATGTTTTCACAGTTTATTTCGAAAATGAAATTTTTTAATTTACTGAAAAAATGAAACAACTATAAAACATGTCACATAGACAGTGAGATTGCTTTTAAAATAATGAAAAACCTTCATATTTTCTAATTGTCTGTATCAGGTATTGGATTTAAGTACGTAACTTGTATGGTTATACTTTTCAAGCCTACTACACCTTCAATATTTTCTTAGGAATTGCTATGTTGATATGTGTTTGAAATTTAATGATCTTAAGTAGATAATTAAAAATATACCACTTTAAAATGTATTTGTAATGTCTATTTTTAGTGTTATAGTGTATTTTTTTTATTTTTAGAGCTTATGTTATATGCTAAAAACTTTTTAACGCTTAAAAGTCCAATGTCTAATAATAACACATTTTAAGGCACCTATCTACAAAAATATAAAGCGTTACGCAAGAAAAAAGCTGGTGATTTCAATGCGTGGTTTGACCTCGTTTTAAAGAGTACCTGCATAGAGTACAAATGATAACACTTTAACAAGTTAATAAGCAATACCGTCGATTGCCTACCATAAGAGAAACGGTATTTATGAAAGTGCTCATGAATACGACGTTGCAGCATTACTATTAAGTGAGTAATGTGTTTCCTTGCATTGCAATTCTTGTTTAATTTGTTATTATTATTATTATTTTTTTTTCGTTGTGGCACAATCGTTAAAAGTCTCATGACGAAAGAGGCTATTTGCATTTCTGCTGAGAGGACGCATATGCACAAGCTAAGGAAAATGCTTGCAATCTGTTCCAATTGCACCTGAGCCACTCTTGCACTCAGGCTTGATCTATCCTCTCATCATCTCTGGTTGTGGCGTGCTCCACCTTCTTGGAGCTTCTCCAGTCTTATTTCGCTTTTTCTTCTTCTACCTGTTCCCTCCACCTTTCCCTGAAAGGTTTTCTTGGGCCCCTGGTGTCCTACTGAAGAACTCCTCTTGCTGTTGGAAATCTCGACAACCTCCTTTTCCATGGCCGCATACCAATCCTCTCTTTCTTCGGAAAGTAATCTTTGTCTTTATGTTACCTGGGAGGTTTTTATAGATGGAAACGCTTGGAGGAGGAAAGCCACATTTCATGTGTTGTGGCATTTACATCCTTAGACCTTACCGAAGAGGAAATTTAACAAGGCACCTAAATTTAAGTGACTCTTTCACTTTGGTTGTCATGTTCTGTTAATCATCATGAGGTAACCCCATAGTTTTCTCAAATAATTCCGTTATAAACGGATATCACGAACAGCCATTATCGATTCCTGAATATTTCAGCGTGGCTACAGTCTGAATGAGTCAAGGGTAGAGGGAATTATCTCTGCTCTTTCTTGTATGTACGTGCGGCTACAGAGATTACTTATTAAAGTAATAACAATGAAACAGTTGTCGTACACAATTTAATTCCGAAAAAAGTGGGTGAATTTAGCAAAGGCTTCTGGTTACAAACCATTTTTACATATCTACAGCATACTCCTTACGAGATTCTCTCTTTGCTAAGCTTAACAATTTTTTCTTAATTTGTGTGTTTGTTTTTATTCTGCATAGTTTCTATTTTTGTGACAACTGAATGCCAAGCATGAACGGATTGTTTACGAGCTGGCACACATATAACAGGTTTCTCTTGTTTTCTACAGCTGTTTATTTGTATTAAAACATATAATACCGAGAAGTACTCGGCAATCCGACAAATTAACCTATAAGTAGTTAATTGTGTATTTACAGCAGTACACTGTTGCTGTAAATTCGCTGCAGTGAAGTTATTGAACGTGAAAGTCGGGGTAATTGGTTGCCATGCAGGAGCTGGCGTAGCGGCCTTGACGAGCCTTCCCGCGCATACTTGTCAAATAAATGACCTATGTGAAGGTTGCTCAGGAGACAGATAACGTGAGTTTGCCGAAAAATGAATGTCTCGTGATGACAAAACCAGACAGATGATGTGCAGCATCCTTCGGTCCAGTTATGCTGACCCGTCTGTCTGTCCACACAGAACCTGTTTGCCGCGACGGATGTGCGGCCGCGCGCTCTCGGAGAACACCTGTTTTCTTTATCGCTAAAATTTCTCCCACTACACAAAAATTCCGACTGTCGCTACAACAGAAAGTGAAATTGGGGTCTAAAAATAGCCGGTTGCTGGCGAAATAGTGCTAGCGTGTCACGCTCGACCGGCAAATCTGTAACGGAAAACTGTTTGCCGCTTACTTGTAACTTCTGAAGGTTACGTCGCGTCGTTTCTGATGAATGAACTGGTATCTTTCTCCAAACATGCAATATCTATAATAACAATCTTCTGTAGAGAAAACGACATTAAACATTTTGAGTGAAACTGTGAGCATTTTTCCTCGGAATTTCTTTTTGAATCACCGATACGGGAACAAAAGTAGAAAGTTAGGGCAGTAAGGCGCGAGACAGTATTTATGGGCTGCCACCCTCATATTTAATGACAGTAATTATTACAAGAAATTTTATGTAACTTCGTTATGGCCATGAGTGTAATGTCATTTTCCTGTACAAGTACCGTGGTCGAGGTTGTTAAGGCGCGGACTCGTGAGCGGGAGGTCTGGGATCGAATACCGCCAGGACCGTTATCCCTGACTGGGTTTGTTTCCAGGTTTTCCTCAGTCCTCATAAATGTCAAATGTCGGGGAGGTACCCTAAACTTAGGCCAGGAACGATTCCTTCCTTAAAAATACATCCTTTCCCAATATATCATTTCATCTCATGTATCATCAGTGTCCATCGCCTGTGGCGCCTCTGTAGCAAAAACGGGCGTTAAACACTATTCATTTATTTATTCGTTCCTGTACAAGTGTTGAACTATTGTGTCTAAAATGTTATTTTCTCGCAAGGGCGCAGAAAGCTACCCCAGCCTTAAAATCTGACTTGGGAATTTCTGTTGTCTGTTGTAACAATATTTGTAAAGAATCCTCGAGCAAGATGTTTATTAGTATTTTGTTAGAGTATTTCTTAAGCAGGGGAGGCACCATAAAACCTTTGGGATGAAAATACTAATCTCTTCAAGGGAAAAAGCCAAACACTTGAGTTGGAAAAAGTCACATAGACCAGGTTTATCTAGTTTGCAATTTTGTGGCCCATAGTCAGTTTGGCAAGAGTATTCAGAGGGGCAATGTCAGTGGAAGGACTTTCTCAGTTCAATTAGTGGAAAGCGATAGTTAATATTGCAAGAATTAAGTGGACGCCCTTTATTAGCTAAGTGCATTAGTGCAATGGTGTATGAACAATAAATTGTGTCATCTTCCTTAACTAAAAAATACTATTAATCTCTAAGACTCCTTCCCCTATGGTCATAGGACCATAAAAATATCCTGCACTAGAGCCTCAACAGCCGTGGCAAAACTGTAAGACAACAGTAGCCAAGAATTATCATTATCCTAATCAAATTTCCTTTTTCCAAATTCTTCCCTCCACTCTGCCTACTTAATAATTTTCATTAACCCCCTTTCCTCACATAAATACCGCTGCACATGTCCGACTTGTTAAAACAAAAATATTATTAGGAACAGATAGACAGATGTTTGCTTGTGAAGTTTCTTTAACGGTAAAGTTTGTTACACAAAACTTATTAAAATATTCGAACAATGTGAGTGGTGAACATTGTATACAGCGGCGGCTGCCAGACAGCCATGTACCTTTATGCACCGTGGTTTATGACGCTTGTTCTGAGTCAACCGTGACAGTTCCAAACAGCAAACTGCAGAAGGTGTTGCTGCACAAAATAAAAGTAAGGAACGTTCATCATTAAAGAAAGAAATGGAACAAAAAAGTGTGTATTCTTCAGCATTCAATAAAGCTCAAAGTTTCCCTAGAAATCTCATTCAAGGTCAGAATTATCATGACGTCTGATATAACGCCGAGTGTTTTTTTTTTTTTTTTTTTTTTCCACAGTTTACTAATGATACTATTGTATTAACAGCTGTTCTTCCTTATACAATAACATAGATGCAGAAAATATTGCGGAAAATTCAATAGAAGGGCACTTTTAAGGAAATATCCTAAAATGCAATATAAAAATAATTTATTAAACGAAATAAAGAGCTTTTATGTAACTATTTAAAGTTAAGCTAGAGCATGAAGGGCAGAAATATTTTAAAATAATCAAGTAATGGGGCAAAATATATCATTCTAGACTCTAGAGTAGACAAATTGAAATTAAAACTTGAAAACACTACTGACTCCAAACAACGTTCTAACCGACAATTTTCGTCAATGTATAAAAAATGTGGAATAATATTCAATCTCATTTTTGATATCATTGTTTTAATATTGAAAATGGCGTTTACAAGAACAACATAGTAAATGCAAGAAAAATTATGGACCAGCTACAACTATTTCACTCGCCGGCTGACAAAAAGTCCATATAACTCCAAAAGAAATCAGCATTTAGCTGGGAAATTGCTTCCAAATGTGGTAAGCAGAACAACGTTGTAGCTAACCTGCAATATTCTTTGCTAATTCTGTATTGTAACAAACTTAGCTTTGTGGTTAAAACTACATTTAGATTTGTTACGGAAATTATTTACTTGTGAATTTCAAAAGTTGAACTATAATAATCAAACCAGACTTGTAGAGATACTGAACATTAACCATTGCGGATAAGGGTTCATTCAAGATAAAATATGTCTGGTTCCAAATACTTTATGATGTTCCTCCAACTATTTGTGGAAGATTAGTATAAACATTCTCTAGTGTTAGATAAGTCACAGCATCGCTTGTAGTTTGTATTTCCAACACTTTTTGGTTTTTTTAATGAAAATTGTGCTTGGAATGTAAATTTATATAATTGTCTATTATCTTTGCAATTAAATTGTTAAAACATTGACTAAACAATGTGGTATATATCAAAATAATGTAACAGCGTTGTTCCTATATATATTTCTAAACAAGGTTTGAAAATGTAGTTATGGTGTATACCAAATAGTTAGTGCTTAAATATATGTATGTAGAGTGGAGGAAAGGATTTGGAAAAAGGAAATTTTATTTGATAGGTTTTGGATGTAATCCCAGGGATAAATAATAACTTATTCCTCTCCGACGATGATTACCGCTGTATTACAGTTTTACCACCGCTGTTGAGACTCTGCTGCTGGATATTTTTATTGTCCTGTGACCATAGGGAAGAAGTTTTGGAGATTGATAATATTTTTTGTTATGGAAGATGACAGTACACTATTGTATATAAACTATTGCACTATTGCGCTTAACTAATAAAGCTCATCCACTTAATTCTCTTCCAAAACTAACTGAGAAAGCCCTTCCAATGACGTTGCCCCGCTGAATACTCTTGCAAAACTGACCGCGGGCCACAAAATTGCAAGACTAAATAAGCATGGCCTACGTGACTTTTTACATGTAGATATCGACTCAAGCGGTTGGCTTCTTCCCTTGAAGAGGTTATCGGTCTATCTTTTCATCCCTGTAAATGCCTCCATAAGTTTTATTGTGTCTACCTTGTTTTACAACACTCTAAAAGAATACCAATAAATATATTGCTCAAGGAATCTTTACAAATATTGTTACAACAGACCACAGAAATTCCCAGATCAGATTTTATGGCTAGGGTAGCTTTCTGCACACTTGCGAGAAAATAACATTTTAGACACAATAGTACAACACTTGTACAGGAAAATGTCATAACTCTCATGGTTATTACGAAGTTACATAAAATTACTTGCTATAATTACTCTAAATATGAAGGGTGGTAGTTGATAAATACTGCCTCAGTACTAACTTTCTAATGAAAAATATGTACTTGCTTTTTCAATTATAAAAGGATTAAAGTGTTTTTTTTTTTTTCCTGCACATTTTAGTTTTTGTTGCTTATAACGGATGAACTATTCAATTATGCAAAGAGCAATTTAAACCAATAAAGAGATACTGGTTGCAGAAAGTGAAAACGATCCATTATTACTCTAGTTCCTGTTTACAAATATAATCAGAACATTTCCAAAAGCAGGGTGAATTGATGGTAGTGACCAGTGGGAGAAAAAAGAACTTCTATAAGTATAGTATTAATTTGGGCATAGTGACAAAATAATGATAAACAACTAAGTATTGACTTCCTTAATTCTTTTCTAATCTTTTGAGCACAAAACAACAACAACAACAATAATAATAATAATAATAATAATAATAATAATAATAATAATAATAATATCTGCATTAATATTATTAAATATCACATATTAAAATAAATTCTGAAAAGAGCTTTAGGGAAATAAAGTAGAAGAAATTCATTACAAATTTCATAACATACTGTCTGTTTTTTTCTTTTTTTTATAGAAGCAATTGGTAGACTCTTGACCAAAATACAAGAATATCAAATACATTGAGGATAACACGTTCTTACAGATTCAAAAACTACAGGTAAGACTATCATAGACTATCTGATGAATTATGCAGTGTCAAATTGGGCTATTGGCGCCTAAAACTTTTAAAAATAAAACATCACACCAGAACATTTGCATTAGATAAGTGGGTTACATTTGCGCTGTGTGATTTAGGTAATAATTGAGATGTTACTTCCTAATTTTAGTTTTCCTTTTTTTAGAACTAAGGAGTCATACATATTATTACAATGACCAAAAAACAAGCTTTCCTTTAGCTTCGTAAGCTGGCATTAGTTTTCAAGTAAGGAAAATCAAATTAAGGTGGGGGCAAACTAAACAAACTAAGTCATATCAGATATGATTTCTTTAAACGTTTCCAAGAGGTTTTATGTTGTTATTCAATTTTATAATTTTCATTGAGTAGTTTTCAGTAAATTTATAGTTCCTAAGTAAATTATGTGTTCTAAATTATTTTATAACTTGCCTGCATTCATTTCAGAACTTTACATTCTGAAAAAATCGGCAATTTAGATATTGACAGAGATTTATACAGGGTAATAAAACTATTGAACATTTAATGTAGATAATGGTTGTATTATTTCAAAATACTATATATTCTTAAAGAATATAAGCGAATTAGTCAGAACTTAGAAATATGCCGGTATTATAATATTAATATTTTTTTCTTAGTGCAACTAACTTGATTTACTTTTAATTCTGTCCCAATTTAAATATAAATAATAACAGTCTAGGCTGCCAGGTAACGATAGAAATTAAAAGATGTGATAACAGATTAAAATTTAAATACAAAGTGTAGGGTTTTCATTTGAAATTTCACACTTCGATAGCTAAATTGACATGCTTTTTAAATTAAATTTACATTAAACAAATGTAAATTTAATTTAGGCTTGCAAATTTTGAAATTAATAAAATTAAACATAACAACTATTGTGATAAAACTTGCATGTAAGTATTCAAATCTAACAATTCTATGGGGAATCGAAGAAATCGTTTCCCCCTTTCCTATTTAGCGTATCCAATTTTGTCGTGTTGAAAATGAAAAAATTTAAAGGAATGTGTAGTTATCTGGAACTATTTAGCTATTCTTACATGGGGACCACTTATTTACTTTTTTATTTTTTTATCTGTCTCTCTCGTTTTTTGGAAATTAGAACTTTAGAATAACACCCAATAATTTTTCTGTTTTTTTTTTTACATATTTTTTAAAACTATACAATTTTGGATAATGTTTTTCTAATGCCTACATCAAACTATGGGGAATTGTTTACTTTGCACCCAAGTGAAAATATTCAGTGCATTTTGCCTACATCGAATGCCAATTTAACCAAAAGTATAATTCTAAATGCCGGTCTTTCTAGACTTGCATTGCACTGTGTCATATCATTAATGAAGACTCGGCGCTGTGGTTTTATTTCTTATAATTGTAGGCTTCTTCATTTCATTTTATTTTTTACTCATTCGTCTCAAGAAAGAGTTCAGGAAGCGCAAGAATGTAAACATTGGCTAGATTACTAGTTATGTTCTATAACGTAACGTTTGAAAACAGACCTTCCTGGAATTGAGGTAAAGTGCAGGTAACAGTAACATACTTAGTAAATGGTTTGAGCCTTGAATAGGCACTAGCTTCACTAAGTATTGCTACCTATTTCCTCACAACAATCTGTTCCTATGTACTTTCAGCCAACGGGAACATAAGGAATCATTTGCTTATGCATTGGGGATATACATATTTGGGAATGTAAACTGAACGATTTGTACGGACGACATATTAGGTAAATTTCTGAGATGATCGAAGGACATCATGCATCATTATTGTACCTAGTGCACCAGAGATGAATTTGGTTATGCAATGATTGAAAGCGCTTTCCCAAAACCAAAGATTAATGGTGCGAATATTCAATTGGAACCTTCATTTTTCTATTTTAAACATTAACGCAATGAGCCTTATGGGCCGAAGAAAAACACCGGCCTAAATTAAGCAAATTACCAGAAGTGATATTTAAGCCCAATATATTCAGTCCCGTGTTTTTAAACGTTCACCAATTTTACCCACAATTAAATGTATTCCCATGTCTTTAAACTGCTCTCCTACCTGAAACTTTGTTGTAGGTACCCTAAAGTCAGGGCTATGTTGAAATTTAGAAACGGAAGAATACGCTCGCATTCAAAATAGGACTATATTAATGGTTTATTGATTTATGTTGCTTGCATAGTGTGTCCTGCCAACAGTGTTTGCGAACTGTAAGTCAACACAACGTATCTAGAGGGCTTTGACTCTATGAAATATCAGAGATAAATGATTAAAAATGGAGAAATGTCGAAAAAGGTATTCGATGCATTTCATATGAGAGCTGCCACTCATAATATGACACCGTCCAAATACGACATGAGCTCTGCAGATCTCCATTCTGTGTTTAATATTCTTTTCAATCACTCCATTTTCTTAACGTAAATATGACTGGAGGTAAAGGTGCCCATATCTTCTCAAGTTTTCCAGTAAATTTACGAGCATTTGGGGAAAAGTTTAGTTATTTATGATACGAGTGTTAAACGTGGCATTTTATTTTGTGTGTAGGATGTTTGCGAAACGAGGCCAAGGTCGAATTAAGCAAATCTACAAACAAAATAACATATGTGCTACACACTGTGTTTATAAATGAATTTGTAATGGAAAATAAATTTATTCCACACATTTGGTAACGTTCCTTGTTTCAAAGAATTAGTTCGCGTGTTTTTCACCAGGACTTGCATTTAACGGTGCCAATTTTAAAAAGAATTATTACATTATCTTTGTATATTAAGTTGTAAGAATTTATAGAATATATTCTTAGGTAGACGCAATGATGAAAATAGCTGTTGGTTTTCTTATAGTTCGACATGATTCCAGGGCTACCAACATGCTTACTTATGCAAATATATATCTTAGAATACTACCAATTGCACAATAACGTGTTTTGTAGCCGCTTAAATATAGTAGTATTCATCGCATTCCGTCTTAAGTTGGTAACACTGGAATGTCATGTTAACTCTGAGTGTTAAACATGCAGTTTTGCCTTGTTTTAAAATTACTACTTTTAGTATGAACCTTGTTAAAAAATATTCTGTAGAATAATCAACAGGTAGCGGAACATAAAATTGTTTATAGTTATATTCAAGAACGATTAACTACCAGCATATGTAATAGGAAATGGAACAAGATAGAGGGATAATTTTATTTCTCATAAATTCATCGTTTCTCTAACTAGTGAATATTAAAAAAAAATTATTATCAGATTTGATTAATTCATGTTCTATTCAAAAGAATTTTTTGAGAGAATTAGTGTTGAAAATGAAAACATTGCAATTGCATTTTTATTTCTTAGTTTTAGAGCAACGACGCTGAATGATGCAGTAATTATTGTAGAGCTCCAAGCCCATTGGCGTCTACATTTGACCTTTGACCTTTTCTATTCAGTTGTTTGTAGGACTGTCTTGCATGTGTTATGCGTGTTGTTGGTAAATCAATGAAAATTGCATTTTAATGATGTCTAGTTCTAGGCGAAATGAATATTTTGATCGAAATGTTCGATTAGTCCATTAATTTCTTTTACATGGCATTCGCCTTCCCAAATTGAAAAAAACACAATTAAGGAAATTTTCAAATCGAGGCCGAGATAACAAACGAAATAGAAAAATGCGCATAGGTTCCTTTATCCAAGACATGGAAGACAGGAAAGTCTTTGTCTGAAATCTGAACCAATTTATGTCGGCGCGACAACGGAAATCTGTCTTCCAGTTTTTGCATAGTGTTTAGTTACTTCCTATGAATAAAACAGAATCTCTCGCGTGAAAAAATTACCTTAAAAAACCACTGAACATCAGCAGTTTTCGAACACGTTGCTGCATGAGGTATTCTGCAGCGCACCAGGTAATGCGATCCACGCCATAGTTAAGGGGCGAGGGAGGAGGTTCAGAGACATGCCAACAGAAAGAGAAGGAGAGAAAAAAGCCCTCGAGGGGATTTCTTGGTTGTCTGCTGCTTGTAAAGGCTTTTGGTTCTCTTGGCCTCGCCTCCTCCTCCTTCTTCTTCTGCTTCTTCGGCCGCCATTATAACTTTTAGAAGTCGTGCCTGCCTTAGCTTGGCTTCGGACGGACGGACGGACGGGCGAAGAAAGAAAGGAAAGAGAAGGCTGCGAGAACCAAGCCAGCAACCAGTAGAGCTATAGTTAACAGTGGTTGCACACCGTACGACCTGGCCTCGCTCTTAATCTTTTGTATTTCATGCATGTTACGCAGAAAAAGAAAAACTCCAGACACAAAAAAATTGACACTTGAAACTGTGTTTTCGATCGTGAAAAACTGAGCGGCGATCGCGATGGAATTGAACATGTGATGCTTGACAGTTGTGCCTTTGTTTGCATGGGATGTTTTTCGTGAGTTTTCCAGTGTCAGTGCCGTCCACGTGAGGACTCGCCGAGTGAAATCTCCCAAGTTCTCGTGGTGCGCGTGTGTTCATCTTCCACTGCGTCACACGTTTTAACAGAGTACTTTTGTGATCTCCGGAGCGCCTTACAGTTGTTGCCGACGTCCAGTAGCGCGATTGTGCACGGTTTTGGTCAACTTTGGCGTGAAGCAGACGTTGACGAAACGGAGTGCGCGGCTGAACTAAGTGGAAAACGGCGGATATGAAGGGAACTGGTTGTTGGAACTAACACCGAAACAACTAAACCGGTGTTACTGGGATCTGGTTGTACCAACCTGTGCCTCTATCGAGTAAAACCAGAAAAGCTAGCGGGAGAAAAAAACCACACACACAACAGAACCTCCCTCCTTTTTTCCCCCAACCTGTTGCACGGTATACCCTTCCGTTGTGCCCTCCCCCCACCTCCTTTCCTCCCCCTCTTTTAGAAACAGTAGAAACAGGTTCATCATAAACACACGCACACACCTTACTACTACTTCATTCGGAAAGTTGGGAGTTATTTTAAACAGAAGAAGGCACCCATTCCGGTTCCATTCGGTATTTATACCATAGACAAAACCGGTCCACGGTGCCACGTGCCATACTGGTTGTCACCGCATACATTTCCCACTCAGCTTCCTGAAAACCTTTTCAATCTTGTCAGTGTGAAAAATGAGGCACGTGCTTAGCTTCCTCGTGGTCCGGCACGATGCTCCGTGATGGATGTTGGGGAATTCTTCTTCCCTTCAACCCTCAAGCTCTCTAATAAAGCGTAGCAGGTGGAATTGATTCTGTTTCTGTAGACTTGACTGTACGAGAAACAAAATGACAAAAAGAGGCATTGAAAACCCAGGGTCCGTTCCTCAAGACACCCCTCCTTCACCACCACCCCCAATGGCGTCTCCCGCACCCACATCGACGCCGCCTCCGAACCAAGACTCTAGTCCTCCGATAATGCTCGCCACAATGACTCCCGTTAGCGTCATCGGCCTTCCTCAGCCTAAAGGCTACGAAGATTCTCCAGAAGCCGAACATAAGTCCATTATTTTCGAAACCCAGATCATTAAGACAGAAGTACAACAGCCCCCTCAACAGCAGCTGACGGACGAGTTCGTGTCCGGAGGCGATGACGACGATCAGCCCAAGCAACAGGTCCTGTACGACGAGCAGGCCCAGGCGGACACGGCTAATGCTGCCACTGAAACGCTACAGGAAGTGCATTTGGTGGACCCGGGTACCGGGGCCACCACTACGGTCGTGGCCACCCCTGCTGCAGCTGTCAGCAATGCTGCTACAGTGTCCGTAGTGGTGCAGCAGCCCGGCCAAATCCTGAACCAAGCCTACCAACAGCAGCACGGGACGACGGGTACGACGGTGTTGGTTCTTTCCGAACTTGTGGAGGACATGTCCCCAGTTATCGGCATAAGGTAGAGTACGTTGCTGTACATAAAATAAAGAGCTAATAACGCATTTCAAAATAAATTACGCTGTCCCAAACTGATATGGGCAGAAGAAGCCTACAGCTTAGTGTCATATTCCTAATGCTGACACCATCAGTAAACTTCCATCAGTAATCTAATCAATAACCGAAACGACCAGGCAGCTGTTTCAATTGCGAGAATTTGATCTTTTATAGAATCGAGGCCAAATAAGGAACTTTTGCCTTCCAGCCGTTTCCAACTTGTTTCAAATCACGGCTCATGGCCAAAGTTGTCAAGCTATATCGTAATTTTCCTTGCAAGAGATATTATCATTAACCCGAATAGGTAAAGCGTTTATCGTGCTATTTTTAAAAATAACATTGAAATACTTTCGAAAAAAGAGAGTTAGGTGTAATTCCTCTGATCTCACTGTAAATTTTTATTAACTATCACTGTGTTCATTTACTTAATATTTTAATTTTAAACGGTTAAATTTTGCTCAATTTTAAGTGAGGTATGAAGGAATACTTTTCACCAGTCATTAATAATTCCTGTTAAATATACTAATTCTTTCGGAACATACCTAGAGCTTCAGTTTAATTCGTCCAGCAGTTTTTTTTTTTAAATCTTGTCACAATTTATATAAAACATACCTCGTTAAACTGTACCATTAAGTGTTAATTGTTTCTTTGGTATGGAAAGAAGTGTAAATTGATATCTATTTACATTTGAAATTCGTTTAGATATTAAACAGACTCTTTTCATTCTTGGAATTATTAAATTCCATATTTAACCTTTGGAAGTGTTTACTTTTATTTTCAGATACCGTAGATGTAGATAATAATATAGATATTTATGTTTTGCATACTTAGTATCGTATTATTATTATTATCATCATCATAATCATGTCGGTCCTGGTGGTGTAGTGGTTACCATACTTGCCTCCTATGCCCAAGATCGCGGGTTCGAACCCGGCCAGGACCGATGGATTTTCGGGCGTAAAAATCCTAAGTATGGCTTCCTTCGGAAGGGAAGTAAAGCCGTGGGTCCCGTGTCGTACATTTACGGCACGAAAAAAACCTCAAGCCTGAAAGAGAGGCCTCTGAGCAAAATTTGTCGGCCGTTTCACGCCCTGAGTTGAATGGGACGCTGATGACCTGAGATGTTAATCCATAAATAAAAAAATCATCATAATCATCATTATCATCATAACTTTCTACATGAACAGCTTCATATTTCTGTGATTTTCAATAAAAAAATTAATGAAAGAAAAATCAAAGGGGGAAAATGTTTTATAGCCTTGATCGAATCTGGATAGAACACAGAGGTATATATGATAATGTTTTATCATTGACTTTTAGTATCTTCCGTAGTCTTATTATGCCAACTATCACGTGCATAAGTTGTTTTTTTATTTTCTGGCGTTAAATTGCTGCCGATGGGTCTTCAAAACACAAATCTTTAAGCTAGATTTTAGATATAAGGCTGACGTATGTCTCGATGCGTGTTTGAATGATATTTACATCCAGTAATGCTTGCAATAACCGAGTAACTTTCATTTAGGTATTGAATGTTCCTCTTATTCTGAGAATACACTTCATGAAAATTGTTTAACGACACAGGTGGCCGGGATCATTAAGAGATATGATGGCTGGATTCGTTTCCAATCTTTTTTGATTTAGATTTTTTCCAAGTTTTCCTGAATCTTTATCAAAAGCAAATGTCGGGAAGCTGTCTTAAACTTAAGCCAGAACGCTCCCTTCCCCCGAAAAAATATTCCTTTCCAAACTTATCAAGTCATCTTGTGTATTATCCGCAGGTCCCGGGTTTTGGTCATAGGTCATATTGAGGTCATTTTGTACTAATTTTTTCCATTTTTTTTAAATGTTTATGTCATTATTTTCAATTTTGAATAAATATGTTCTCATTTTTAGAATATTTATTAGTCTTTTTCGTTTTTTTTGGAATTTTTCTTATATTTTCGTATACAATACTTTTTCCATTTTCTAATTTTTTTGCCATTATTTAAATTTTTAATAAATATATCTTATTTATACGATATTTTTAATGTTTTTTTTTTGTTTTTTGAATTTTTCTTATATTTTCGTTTATTCTAATTTTTTTCATTTTTTATTTTTGTCATCATTTTTAATTTTAAATAAATATTTTCTCATTTTTAGGATATTTATTAGTTTTTTTGTTGTTTTTGAAATTTTTCTTATACTTTCGTATACAGTAATTTTTTCCATTTCTTATTTTATGTCATTATTTAAATTTTGAATTTCTCATTTTTAGGATATTTATCAATCTTTTTTATTGTTTTATTGAATTTGTCTTATATTTTCGTCATTATATAGTGGTTTTCATGCTTTCACATTCATTTGATATAATCAGAAATCCCACAAATCTGAGAAATAAAGTAACTCTCGAAAATATTATTTATTGGCTTAGAACAGCCATGACTGCCTTAAAAATGTTGCACTGATATTGGTCTATTGGTATTAGGAAAAAATGGAACAAGTTTTTGACAAGAATTCAGGAGATAAAACGTTGTGTTCCATCACTCGGGGTTGATTTTAGTATGCTTAGCTTAGGGAAATTACATCCAGGAATTGAACGCATATCAAGTAAGCTCCCATTTCATTTTCAAAGTTGATGAATAAGAACGTATTTGCGACATTTCCTTCTAATTCCTATGAATTCAATGAAATAAGAAATGAAGCCTATACACCTCAGGAATATTCTCCGTTCTATTTTCTATTTCAGGATTGCTTAACGGCCTATTAAAAACAGCTTATATTATATGTGCTGTTATTTAATTAAATTCTTTTGCCTGAAAGAAAAGTGAATAAACCAGAAAGATTTAAAATTTAATTAATAATCATTAACCATTATAATGCTTAATTATTATTAATTTTTACTCAAAGTGGGATATTTGAAAATTATTTACAGTTCATTGAATACCATAAATGATGTGAACAACATAAATATATGTTTCAATAAGTAGATTATTACTTTTGCTGAAATGTTTGGGTCATTTTTTTTAAGAAATAATTTATTTTAACTGATTGTTGCTTTCATTTTAAAACATTTTTAAGTTTTGATCACCGCTTTTGACGTCTCAGTATCAAAAACCCATGATAAACAATATTAAATGTTTAAACAATTCTTTATTTGTTTAAATAAAATCACTACAAACAAAAGTTGGTCACTGGGTTGAGAATTTTTAATTTTCAATTCTTAATTATTCCATTTGTCTTTGTTACAAAAACAGATAATAGTAAACATCAACGCACTTGTGCCACATTATTTTGAAAAATTTCAGAGCTCTATTTGTACACACTGCATTTTTGAAATTATGAAATGATTGCGCTTAATAGATTTTGAAAAAATGCAAGCACATGTACTCACGGCTTTGTTTGGTACCCATTTATTACTGCCTAATCGTTTTATATAAGCAGTTTTACATCCACTGTAAACTTTTTTTCTCTGTTCTACTTTGTCTAATTACTTTGTCCGCTTGCGAATTTTTAATTTATTTCTGTAATCGCTAACTTTGACATTTTAAGTCACATTTCTCAACACAGCTGTTAGGTTTCTTTCATTAATGTTAATGGTTTACATAAATTTAATTGGTATGTAAATATATTCTTTAAAATAATGATATAATCTTTATTTGGTAAACATAGGCTTTTTCGCAGGAAATTCCCAATTTTTTGCCCCTTTGGAAAACGTGCCATCTGAAATTCTTTCTTTGTCTACCGGTAGCGGAGCTCAGAAGTGAGTCCATTGCATGTTTGGATAAATTTTACTTAGCTCTAGTGACTTAATGTATGAAGTCATAATAATAATAATAATAATAATAATAATAATAATAATAATAATAATAATAATATAACTGTAAAAATTTGACAGAAATTGAAGAACTACAATGTGAAAGAATACAAAAAACATAATATATGTCATAAAATAAGGATAGGTGTAATAAAAATGAAGCAAAGCGAAAACAGTTACTATATACAGTATAGCCTGAAGACCTAATAATTCGGACATACTGACAAACTTAGATTTAAGTGTGGAAGGAGATGCACTATGTTTTAAATATTATTCTTCAATTATCCCTCTCTTCCTTTGCTTCTTATTTTACTTTTTCTGGTATAGCTTGTGACTTTGTTTTATGCATTATGCTTTAAGGCTACCGTCTTTTATCTTGCTTTCAACTGTTCTATTGTTGATTTCTTACTTGTGGGTTTTGAGTTATTTTTATTGCTCTCTCTATAGCTTCCTTCGTAGATTTTTCCCTGTCTATTTTTTTTTCCTCGCTATCAATTTTGCCTTTATTTTGTGCGCCTCATACTTCACTATACTTAAACCCAATTTCTACTTAATACAAGCAGCTATGAACATTTGAAAGATGCTTAAAGAAAATTTATGAAGTGGAAATTTGCAAATCAAATTTTTTGACATAAAAGACTGGTCTGAAAAGTTGCAGCTCAACTGGAGAAGCGAATTTAAAGTTGAATATTATTTTTATTTTTTAACATAATCTCTTGTATCCCAGCAATATTCTAAAATCTCATCTCTGAGGTGATTTCCGGAAAGCTCTGTACTGCAATCTCCTCTTGATTTGACGAAAAACGCTAATAGTTTTCGAGTTTGGAACAAATAAAACTGAAGCGCAAAGTAAATGCTTAAAATCTCTCAGTTTCCCATCGCGATAACACGTTTGTGTGGACAAAAACGATTCACCATTATTAAATTCACAATTTTTCTCCCAAATGTTACTTTAAAAGATTTTAATAATACTCTCGTTGTGGTTTTATTCTTCTGAACACAGTAAAATTCCTTTAGCGTCCCAAAAAATGATGCCATAACCTTTCCTGTACATAGGAATCGACTTTGTCTTCTTTAACGCTAACAGCCGGCTTCTGTCTAATGTTCTGAGTGCTGTTTCGATTCTGGAGTCCAATCTCAGCCACAGTTATAATCTGACCCATAAAATCAGTTCTCTTCCCGTCAAAATACTCAAAATGAAAGCGTTTTTGACAAGCGCCACACTTAGCAATTTCACGCGTTTCGACTCCCCGGTCATATAACGACGCTATTTGTTCATCAAATTTTGTTATTGCTCGTTTTGGGCGTCCTTCACACGGATGATTTTCGAGGTTGGTACATTCGTGTTTGAAATCAACAGGCTATTTTTAATAATTGAAAAAGGAGAACAGTTCGTATAAACTTTGTAGATTTAGTATACTTTTGGGGGACGGGGTGTAGGCATTAAACCGTGTTTTACAAACTACTTTTATCACTGAACGATATTCAGTTTTATCCGTTTTATGAAACATTCACAAAATGTCTGCTTTAGGAATTTGTGTTAAATGAACTATTTGAAACATGGTTAAGGCAAGAACTTTACACACCGGTCCCATAATATTATTACTATTACATTGTACCGTACACCACTTTACTCATTATCACTGCCCGTCTCTGGAATGCATTGCTACGGGATGTCAGAGACTGCCGAACTTTAGGAACATTTCATAAGAAATTATTTAATATTATTAGAATTAATAATTACCCTTTTGTTATAATGCATGTATTTATTTGTTTTACCTGCTGTAGAATTATTCATTTAATTATTTTTATTACTATCATTAATGTTTCTATCTCCTTCGTTTATTGTTAAGGTTTTTAATTTTATGTTTTGCTTGTATCTTTATTTCCACTTTCAGGATTTACGTAGGTTGATATATGTATAAATTGTTATTGCTGGTGCTTGTTGTATATTATTGTTCTTTTATTTTCTTATTTTTTCTTCTTAATAATTTTCATTGTACACATTTATGTATTAGCATACATTTA
The DNA here is from genome assembly GCA_030762175.1 of Metallyticus violacea. NCBI lineage: Eukaryota > Metazoa > Arthropoda > Insecta > Mantodea > Metallyticidae > Metallyticus > Metallyticus violacea. The sequence continues at coordinate 27,845,391 of CM060837.1, read as the reverse complement.
TTTATATACATCATGTTTTACATTGGTTTAAATGTGTACAAGTATTGTCAACTTTACTGTCAATGTTGTGACTGTAATATTGTTGCTATAACTTTAATGGCATTAGCTCTACCAGAATAAATAAATAAATAAATGATATGGAAGAAAATTCCGAGAAGAGACCCCACCTAATTAGTCCCAACTAGGAATGGAAACTGAGGCCATTTTGTTGGTTAGCAAACATTATGTTTATTGATCTTATTCTACTGCATTTTTTCACTTTATGCACCCCTTCCTTTCTTTGATAACTTTAAATTCATCTTTCAATCGTTTAGCACTTCTCGTGTTTTCGCCTTTTTCCAAACATTTTGGCTTCTTTTCCTGTTTGGAAACAGCCTGCAAATCTTTCTCTACAGAAGCTGTTGCAAAGGTGAAGCAACATTAAAGTTAATGACCATTTCCCATTTTGTAACGGTCACTCTATGCACATTGAAAGCGGCCATTATCCCACATTTCCTTGTTCTAAGGGTCTAAGGGATTTCCCTTTAGGTGCTTTCAAGAGCCTGAATTCCACGAAGATATTATCCCGCTTTTTTTTTTGTTTGTTTTTCTTTCTCTACTCGAAATGATCTCCTCTTGCACTCAAGGCCTTTGGCGATTTGTACAGTCATGCTAACCCGTAAGAATTACATCAACAGCGCAGGGTGAAATTACTGATGTACATGGATCACTAGTTTGTAATGTAAAGGCATTCTCAGAAAACACTACATAATATATCCCTTTCTCTCTGCGTATTGTATGCACTGTGTGGTTCACATGGAAACAAGGTGTATCATCTCTTCGTTCGTCTTTTACGTGCATTTTATGTTGGGTTCTACTCACATATTTTGTTTTATTAATCAGACATCAATAAAAATCCCAGCTATATCAGTTCTACACAAGTGATACGATATAATTAGTGCTACTCAAAATTTCTTCTCAGGCACACTAAATACAGGGGGTTTCGAAAGTTAGAGATAACTTTAATTGCTTATATTTTCTTACTTTTTTTTTTTGCATAAACTTAAAACGTCTTGCACTTTCTTATTATGCAACAAATGAGATTTTTGTATCATTATCCATCCCTTGCCTACTAAATGTTGTAATTTAGTTTCTGCACTAATAACAGCCTGTTGTTGTAAGTCCGTCTTCTTATATATCTGCTACAGTTTGTACTATGGAGTCCTTCAACCCATCCGTTGAACAGAAACATCCTTTTCTTCAAATAAATCAAATTCAAAAAACCTGGAGAGTTTGCAAGTCAAGCTACAGGATGTTGTTGTTTAAAATGGTTTAAAGATGTAAGGAGGTGCACCGTCTTGCACGAATTTATTCGATTTCTTAAAACACATTTTATTTACGTTAAACATCTGTAATTTAATCACAACGACCAGAAACTAACTCGTCATAGTGATGCAAAATTCATTAACCATTTTTTTTCCCTTGGTTTATTTACGGACTCTCAGGTCATCAGCGTCCTATTCAAGTAAGGTGGTGGATAGGTCCTTAAATGTTCATTCAGGCTTTTACGTGCTTCTTTGTAGTTTTACGCCCAAAAAATTGCAAACACCCTGGCCGGGAGTGAACCCGTGATCTTGGGTCTACTAGACAGATGTGGTTACCACTAGACCACCAAGACCGACCTCTTAGTCAGTACTAGAATTTTAATGAAAATATGAGAAATTAAATTTACTTGTTACTTATGAAAAACGCATATTCAGAAGTTAGCACTTTCACGTAATATACAATGAGGTTATTTGAGTTACGAGCCGTCTGCAGCGGTCGCTACCGGGGGGAGTAAGAATCGCTGGACGCTAAATTAATATTTTATTTTTAGTATTATATATTTACTAAAAGCATAATATAATACGGTATTTAAAACGAAAAATAATAAGCTTTAGCCTGCGTTGTAAGACATGTTGAAAATGATGCCCCTCGGCGGCAATACATTGCGTGTATCTGCGTAGAAAATTCCTGTATTTCTTCTAATTTTCTTCAGTAAGAACACTACGGTTTAGAACATGTTTCCTGCCATTGAAAGATTCTTCTGTCATACATTTTTAAGGAGTTGATGAACTATCACCCTACATAGAACACGATTGCCTGGATTTTTTCTTTGAATCACCTTACTACTTCTCTGTTTTCACATATATACTGTGCATAAAAATTCGTTCTTCAGGCTATATTTATGTAATAGAATAACCAATGAAGATTTTTTTGATTGGTTTATTTATGGACGCTCTTTAGCATCTCATATTCAAACCCGGCCAGGATCGATGGATTTTTCGGGCGTAAAAATCCTAAATGTGGCTTCCTTCGGAAGGAAAGTAAAGCCGTGGGTCCCGTGTCGTACATTTACGGCACGATAAAGAACCTCAAGCCTGAAAGAAGAGGCCTCTGAGCAAAATTTATCGGCCTTTCTGCCCCCTGATTTGAATGGAACGCTGATGACCTGAGAAGTTAAAGAGCATCCGCAAATCAATCAAATCAGCAACACTTTCTGGTATCGCTGTCGTACTCATATTTTCGATAAGTGATACTGGTTCCTTCTGAAAGAATGCTGAGTCGGTTAACGCGTCTCTTGTTGGCGTGGCGTGGGTGTGGCAATTTTAATGGCCAGCAGTGTATTTTCGTAGACATTCAAACTTCAGTTTGATATCTACTGTTAAAGTGATGACACCTATTATGTTTATCAGAGTACCTATTTGGGTTTCTGTTTGATCGATAGGTTTCTTGTGCTAAGAACAAGAAATTTTCGCATTATTTCCGACATTAGAGGATACTGTTAAGAAACTTTGCAATGACACTTTAGACAAATACTGTAATTTAGATTTGAAGATAGTTCATTCATATTTATTAAGCGGCCGAAGGGAATAAACACGTATCCTCAATTGAGATAATTTAAGTATTATGTATGACCATTACTATTTTGAAGTGATGTATTTAATTTAAGTTAATTTAGTTCAGAAAGTACAATTATTCATAAAAGCTTGTATATATATTACTGAATCCGTGAACTATTTGACTGCTGTATAAGTAATAGACTGCAGTGGCCCTAACAAACCAGTTTTATACATTCACATGAAGTTTTTCACTAGACAATATTTTTGAGGCAGATATGAAATAATCACAACAGCGAGGAGAGGAAGAAGTTACCAATTGCTCTGCATTTATTCATAAACATTGTAATTCCTATAGCTGCCATATTTATGCTCTACAAATTGGCAAAGTATGAAAAATGAAATAAGCATTTATACCTAAAAGTTTCTTTGTAATATAAAAAAAAAAAAAATATCGTAATACAGTAGAGTCAAAAGTAAAATTTAAAGAACTTCAAGTAATGTAAATTTTATTCAAAACAAAACACTGGACAGACCGATAGATTACAACGCGTTCATTTCGTCTTCAACTATGGTAAATTTGGTCATGTGACATCCCTAGGCAATCGACTGTTATGGCTGCCTCTAAAAGAACGTAGGCTTGCGCTGCTTTCAAAATCTTCCATTCCTTGCTTCGTATATCTGTCCCTACCTCGAACCCTGAAAATGACTTTACTGCCTATCCCTCGTCACCGAACACATTTCTACTCCACCTCATTCAGCGTGTCAGTTCCCAGAATCTGGAACTCCCTTCCTCCTGAAGTCAGATATTGTCGGACAATAAAACAATTTAAATGCAGGACTCAGACAGTTTGACTCTTGCTTTTCTTTCTCTCTCTCTCTCTCTCTCTCTCTCTCTCTCTCTCTCCTCTTTTACTTCTTCACCTCCTCCTCTTCTTCCCGTTTCTTCCCTCTTGCACTTGAGAAAAATTGTTGAAGAACAACTGGAATTCTAGCATAATTTTTATCAACTTTTTAACTATATTAAAATATGTAATATTTACATGCAGTACATATCTTTAATTTAATTACATTTCGGTATTTTATATAACGATATATATTGACTTTTGGCCTTAACTTTTTACAGGGTAAATAAATAAAATAAATAATTGTGAGGTTATTTTCACAGACTCCTTATATTGTATCTACTTTATTATACTTGCACTATACGACAAATTGTGAAATTTTGAATGAAAACAATTGCCCATAGTCAGATATCAAAGCCTTGTATACAGAAACGCTTCTTTCTACTTTTACTGATACAAGAGAGGAAATTTAAAATGAACGGTATTTTTTTCCCCCTTAGAAAACTGCCTTCGTACTCTTGGACGTTGTTTTTACCACTATTTCTATCTCTCTAATCCCTCTCCCTTTATCTCTCACATATTTCTTCCTCTTCATAAATAAATCTGGCAATATACACGTTTTATCTACTTTCACATCTAGTTGCCCCCGAAGAAATGCTGTATGATTACCGAGAAAATATTTCAGGTGTATGCACATTACATATAACAGAGAAAAAGAACTCACTTCTAACAAATGCAAAGGATTTAAACAACGAAATTCAAATACTGAAAATTTTTAAAAAACTTCAAAACGAAAAATATTCGTAATAATATCTAAACATTTGACTTATGCCCTATGTGGATAAAACTGCCATATATGCACAAATATTACCTAACCAAGTACCTCAGTTTAAATAGTTTTTCGTGCAATAAGCTTATATTCATGAGGTTAATGAACAACACAGATATATTTGCACTCTACAGACGGTCTTAGATACGGAATTTAATATAGGAAACCAGGATGAAAGGTTTTAAATTTATGTGTTAGATCTTAAAGTATCAAACATGGCAGGAACCCTAGTATTTATAATTTTACTTGCACGTTAATGCGTCATAGTTTATACAAACGCCTATCAACAGATTGAAATATGCTGTGATAGCTTCTGTTAGGGAACCATTCTCTATAGATCTCAATAGTCCTTAAGGTATAACCTCTTGCTGCCCCATAAATCAGGTTCGTATCTTGGTGTTTTAAAACATATCATTTCTCCATTTCTTCAATTTGTAATTTGAATTATTTTCACATATATTTTGGTTGCAAAACAAACAACTTTTTCATGAAACAATTGACAGAAATCTCACAACATTAAGAAAAAACAGAATCGCGACTTTTTTTCTAACAAATGAATTACTATTAGCACTCCAATGCAGTGACCTGCAATCATGTAACTTAGCCTGAATTTTTACAGATTATTTTAACACAGAATTCTGAAAACGCTGTTTATTGGTTGTTAACAAACGGGTTTATTTATATTATTAAGAAGGTGAAAAGTTATTTAATTTTAGTTTGAATTTCTGAGAAGCAAACGGCAATTATTTCAATAGTTCACAACTTCAACATTTCACATCTGTGACCTCAGATTTCCTATAATGAATTACGTGCTTAAGACCGCTTTATGTTCAGAGAATATATTTCATTATATGTTGTTCACCCACACTTTGCATTTCAGCAGCTCACCGGCCTTATAAAATAAAGATAAAGATAAAGATAGCCTATTGTGTCCCTTAAGGGCAAAGGCCTCCTAACAAGTAGGGAGAGCTCGCTTTTTCCTAACGTGGTGGGCTATTCAACTCTAGTTGTTCGTGTTTTTTTTATTTTTATTTCGGATGCTCATTAACATCTCAGGTCATCAGCGTCCCATTCAATTCAGGGCATGAAACGGCCAACAAATTTTGCTCAGAAGCCTCTTTTTTCAGGCTTGAGGTTCTTTATCGTGTCGTAAATGTACGACACGGGACCCACGGCTTTACTTCCCTTCCGAAAGAAGCCATACTTAGAATTTTTACGATCGAAACAATCCATCGGTTCTGGCCCGGTTCGAACCCGCGATCTTGTGTTTAGCATTAGTTATTCATATACTGTTTAAGACACTTTGACTGATTTGTTCTTTAGTTACTCCATTTCTCACTGCACAAATTGCTTCTCGAGAGATTTCCATTTTTCAATTTCTCTGATGCTCTTGACCTGCATGTTTCTTGAAGAGGTCTGTCCACCTTCTTCTGTCCTGTTTCCTATCCGGGGGTCCCACATTGTCCATCTATTGTCCTGCATTCTTGCGACGTGACCGCCCCATTGCCATTTGCTTCTGGTAACAATTTGTGCGATATCTCGTCTGAGATAACTGCGTTACATTTTTTCTGTGGGATATTTGAATTTTGTTCTTTTGTGTTTCTGTTATTGACCATGTCTGGCACCCATATGGTAGTACAGGGTACACTCAGGCTTCAAGCGTCTGGAATTTGATTTTCTTAGTTAGTGTTTGGTCTAACAATATAAACTTAAGGATCCAAAATGCTATTTTATGCTAAATTATAAAAAATCCTAACTCTATAATCTCGAATGGGAGTTCGTTCACTTTGTCTATGAAAATGAATTATTGCAGAAAATATTTTGTTTAGTATTTAACACATTTTGTAATAATTTTGTGTTTCTTTCATCTCCTAGTTCGCGTTTAATGGAAATATTTTCAAAACGGTTTTCATATGAATGTAAATGTTGGAAATTATCTTTTACATATGTGTGTATGTGTATGAAAGAGAGAAGGGCAGAGAGGGGTCTTTGTCGTATGACAAGAAGACATTATAGAAATTGCATCCTTGCCTGCAACCTTTCCATATCAGCAGCAGCAGGTACAAATTAACTACATCTGGCAAGTGATACGGCGGTCAGAAGCATAACGCGCTTGGCTAGCCTTTATTGTGCTGTTAATCATAAACTGATGGCGGCAAGTACCACACTGTTTTATGAATGTGGAAGAGTTATGAATGAATAAGCAAGAATTTTATTGCCATCGTTACGCATGTATGAAAACACTCTCCGTCAGTTGTCATGACAGGTTTGTTTTGAGCACTAGAATTCCCATTACTTCAGTTGCCATTCACTGCAGATCATGGATGCGGAACGGGTACAAATGAAGTCATTTCGTATCTTAAGGATATTGAAATAAAAGAGACAAATAAGGAAAATCATTACACGGTTAACCAGGAAAAACAAGGAGAACGCTATAAATTTGAAAGCTAAAGATGCCTTAAATGCCTTAAATTGGGAATAATGCACTTACTATGTGCCAAAATTAAATACATATACATTACCTGACTTGATTTTGGCATTTTTTACACAATGGAGAGGGAAATAATTGTTAATACTGTTATATTAAAATTTGAGGAACAAAATAAATGCTCATGATGTAAACATATAAGAACAAAAATACTTAAGGTGAGAAGACAAACACCGGTGTGTACACTCTGTGCTCCAGATAGTTGATTGGGGTTTTAAGTTCATGCTCAAAGGTTGGTATCTGCTCCAAAGCAGCATATAAATTATTAAAAAATATCCTTTATCGTTTTCTTGGCAATAATAAAGAAGAAAATACAAAACTATGGCATGCAACATGTCGTTAAAAATCATTCCTTGGACTTCCATTTAAACTCCTTCCCAGAAAATCTTTTGGCTGTCTATGACGAGCATGGTAAGCATTTTAATCAGCAGATTTCTATTATGGAAAAGAAATATAAATGGAGTTCTAGTAGGCTGGCCGACTACTACTGGACCATGGAGAGACATCCCGGAGGCAAAATATTGCCGAAAATCATCATAATAAACTTTTTAGGTACGCTAAAATTTGGTGTATTTTTGTCATTATGTTCTGTAATTACTATTTTTTTTAAAAACTTTAAACTTGTGCCAAAAATAAACATAAAAAGCTGTCTGATGGAAAAAATCTGAATGCATATTTGAACTCAACAACTTTTATTTCTTTTTTGAATTTTTAGTGCATCAGTGTGTTCTGAAACGTTTAAGTTTCAGATAAGTTTAAAATACTTTTTCGGGATTTAGGGAGTGCAGCGATTTAAATTAGGATACCATTAAATAAGGTTTGAAGCATCTTAGGACGTTGAAACTCTGATAGTACGTAAAGCAGAATTGATACATTTTTTTTGCAAAAAAATCGAAAATTGTGTTTATTTGCTAAAATTTATGCCTATCCTTAAGTTACTCTTCAAATTATAAGATAACAAAATTAATATTTTGATAATTTATTGTTTTAATATCAAGATAAATTATGCATTAAACATTATGCGCAAATTAATACGTAAAAAGTAAACAAACGAAGAACAAAGTATAAAAATGAAAAAAATTTCTTATGGGGCAAAAATTAGCACGTATTTCTTTCTTACTGCTTAACAAATAGACAACAAATGTTTTAAATTGGTTGCACTTTTCATGTTGGCTATGGAATAGGAACTGGGAAGAAACATAGAGCTAATTAATGTAACATAGTAATTCACTTACCAACTAAGTTTCTGGGAGATATAATGTATTCTCTATATACTTCCTGCCAAATAAACACAGCCGAAGGTAGAAAAGTGTGTCGGTGGTATTTGGAACGCCTGCTGTGATACCCGAAAATTTGTCACTTGATCATGATAAAATAATGTAACATATGCATAATGACACTAAGAGATTGCATTAATTGAAGTTTTAGTGTGAGAAGTTTGTAAGTGTGATTCAAATTCATGTTTTCAATTTATTATCACAAATAATTACAGAAATGTAGCAACCGGACATAATTCCATTCTAAAGTTCCTGGATATTCCAGGACTGAGGATGAGGTCCGAACTAATGACTTCTCAATGCTGTACTGTCGGGTTACTGTCGGGCTACTGTCGGGTACAGGAATATATGGCCGATTTCTAAGGACTAAAATCAATACCAGCCTTGGTAAACATTGTGCAGTTTTTCAGACAGAGATTTACGCCATTCTGAACTGTGCCTATAGAGGACTAGAGAATGGTATCCGAGGAAATGAATTCATCCTCTCAGATAGTCAAAGTGCACTAAAAGCACTTTCCTCTGACCAGGTGCGATCTAAACGGTATGAGAATGTCAAAATGCCTTGTTTTCCTGGCATACTACAACAGGCTCGAACTGAGGTGGGTTCCAGGTCATCAAGGTATTTATAGGAATGAAATGACAGATCAGCTGGCAAAAAGGGGAGCTGACACGCTCTTTTTGGCCCTGAGACCGTGGTCGGAAGACCACAGTCAAAACATGGATTGGGGGTAAGGTGGCAAATCTATCCTGAATAGATTCAAATTAGGAAATTGATCCAAGGCTCTTGCAAGAATCTCTCCTCATCTCTTCTCCAATTGGATAGAAGATGAACAAGGAAAGCAATTGATCCAATTACTGAACATTGTCACTTTAGAAAACATCTAAGTAAAGTGGGTATCTATAAAGATGAACCCATTTGCAGGTTGTGCAAACAGGACAAGGAATCTGCCTGGCATATCCCGTTTGAGTGTCCAATCCTGGAAAGAAAAAGCCTTGTTCTGTCTATAACCAGGGAAGATCTGGGAAAAGATGCCAACATTGGACCCAAAATACTGAAACTTATATAAGGAACGAATCTTGGTAAACATTGAAGGCAGCCCTCCCAATGGGATAAATTTTGACGTGCTGGAGGATAATAAAAAGTCCATCAAATCCCTCCCGATATCTAATCTAATTTAACTAAATGCTCACTTATGAAATTATTGCAGTTTTCAATCTATGGACGTAATTTTTCAAAGTGGTAAATAAGTGGCCATCTATGAATTTCAGTTCTTAAAAAAACACAAAGCCTGCAGCATCAGTTGAGCAAATTATGGAACAAACTGCACGGAAGTAACATGACACTTTAACACATTTGCTAGTGGGAAGAACTACGAGAATAAATCTGACGCAGAAACTTTTTACAGATATACGCAAATCATTGATGCAAAGAGAATCTTATGATGGATAATAAAACTTACATGTTGGTACCCAAATTTTTTGTGATAGATGCCAATTATTTGAAGTTAAAGCATGCACGTATAAAAAAAAAAAAACTTGATGGTATTAGCATTTTAAACGCAGGATGATCAAATTACTATTAATCAAAAAGAAAACATTGAGACATGACATGTAGAACAGTTTACCGAATATGTAAAGAGTATGCAGAATATGTATAATATAGTTGGTGTCAAAATTACATACATATATACAGGATGTAACAAAAAGATATGTCAAAATTATGGGCAAACATTTCTCACATATACAGGATAAAAAATAAACACGGGTGCGGAAATATTTTATTTCCTTGTTACAGTCATTTTTCTTACCACATAGCAGAATATTCAAAAACAGAAATGTAGGAATCACAAAATCATATGAAACGTTCAAAATATCTTCTGTTATCATGGATACATCTATCAACCTGTCATTGTATGAACCCCTGGAGTATTTTGCATTGTCTGGCAGACTTGTAGAATACGAGCACGAAGACTCTATAGTCCATAGATCATATGAGCACCTGCCAACTTCGCATTTGAATACATAATTTTACTGTACCGGGAACGAGATCCGTAAACACACAGAACTGACACTACATGTTCGGTGCTACGTCAAGCATAAAAAGCGGCTTACGTGGTACAGAATGACCACAACAACGTGAACCTAAGAACTAAGAGTAGTTACAACACCCCCACTCCATTGAACCAGAGGTAAAATCTAATGTTTACCTACTTTACGCAATAAGCGACTGTTCTGTTGTGATCACTGTGCAACAGAATAGTTATGCTGATATTCTAGATTGAATATCACATTGTGTAAGTGGATTTGTAGAAAAAGAGTTCTAACAAGGAAATAATGCATTTTCGGACCCATGTTCATACAACATATCTGCACCCTCTATGTATAAGGAATGTTTCCCCAAAGTTTTGACATGCATTTTTGTTACATTCGTTATATATAGAGAAGGTCAAAAATATGTATACACACTTCAAACAAAGAAAAAACTGTGTTAACATAACTAAACTGCTTTCACGCAAACAGAAAATCGATGGGCACTAATCATCCTAGACATTTAGAGTTACAAAGTTGCTCAAAATGCCCACCATCGGCGTCCATACACTTCTGAGTACGTTGAACTACTGATTGAGCAACGTTTGCGGAAGTGTCCTCAGCGATTGCAGCACATGCGGTTTCAATTTCTTCCCGAAGTGCTGCCAGTGTAGCCGTTTTTCTATGGTAAACGGTTCCACGAGTCTCAAATGCATGCAATTGTTACTTCTGTTCTGTACACGTCTCCATTGCCTTTGAACTTCAACAACATTCTCGGTTTTCCAATACCATTTCAAAATTGCTTTCCGCTGTTCAAATGATAATCTTGGCTCCATTTTGTTGTAGCAACGCTAGCATAACGTAATGTGTCACATCTGTTTACAGAACGTCATACTACACATTACTGTTGTTTTGCGGTCAAACTTTGAAATATATTAAATACATATCTACTGTGAAAGTGTGTATATATTATGAAAATTGGAATAATTATTTTAATGTATCAAACAAATATTGCAGTTGGCGTCATACCCTGATCAATTGAGAGGTAATCCCAAGCGAATAGGCATCATTTATGTGGAATAAGTTTTCATACAGTAGAAACTATGAAACGATGAATTTCTCACTGGCGAAATGAAATTACCAAAACAAAGCTATCTTTGCAATGTCTCAGAACCAACTCATTTTTAAATGTTGAGAAAAATAAAAGATGATGATCAATTCTTAGTAGAAACACGTGCTCTTACCAATAAGCAATCAGCAAGCTGTCGTACAAACGTGTTGGAAAAGAACGAAAGGGCAGAATTAAGGGATGACGATGCATAACATAATAGAGTTAACTGCTAATGGCGAGAAAAATGCATGGCATTCTCACTTAGCACTTGTTTTTGTGTGTGATTTTTCGCTAAACTTAAATATCTGTATTATTTAATTCTTTAATGGAACAATTCTTAGTTTTTCAACTATTTTTGGACCTAAAACCTTGCGACAGATGGGAATTATATTGATGCTTGCTAAATGCATGTTTTCCATCAAATTTTTAGTCTATTTTATGTGCTGTTATTGTTCAAATAGAAGTAGTGTACAAATATTTAAAGACCTTGATATTTTGTTTTGCTGTATGATTGATTCTGTTACTGATATTTTCCCTCTCTTCTTTATCTAGTAACCTGGACGTAGCAAAAAAAGGGGGAAGGGTATGAATCATGTATTGTCCTGCCTCACATCTTCATTTGCTGACTCTGAAAATAATTAGCAATGACAGCATCTGTGCAGAGAGTAGAAAGTGTAGCAGGTAATGCAAAGGCACCAATTAAAATATAATTCATTTTGTTGCGGAAGAAGGACAAAAAACATGCATCTAGAGCGATTTGATGCTACCGGTGAAGTTATGATTTATCATAGCGCAGGGCTGTCCAGAAATTGGATGTTACTTTTTCTCAGGATTTTCTAAGGCCTTTTGGTGCAGGTCGATGATATCTTAAAATACTGCAAATAAACGACCTTCAAAGAGAGTTGCATTATTGAAAAGAAAAGCAGTTACTAGGCGTGTTTTTGTTGGTAGGTATGGCTGGATAAAGTTTTACAGTTATACAGACCGCAATCATATGTACCTATATGTACGTGGCCTAATCCTGGGCTGAGTTCCTAATGTTGTTGTTGTTTTATGTTCTGGTAGTGCTATTTATAAGCGTTCCACTTTTATTTCACTATCCCTGTTACCGATGTATCTTTACACTTTACATTTTTGGAGCGTTTTGTTTCTTACTACTAAGCTTGTCTGTTCGAATCAGCATTGTATTGGAGCGGAAACGGCCATAGTTTTGTTAAATCTAAAAATAATGCTATCTTTTGTACCCCAAAATCCTTTAAACAATGAAGAATGGTGCGAAAAACTGGTCAGGCATTGTGGTGATTGAACAAGTTACATTAGTAAAGTCTTTTGCCGGAGATTTTACGGAAACCTTTGTGTCATTATTAATTAGGGCTTTTGCCGTGAAAATCACTGGAACATTAAAAATGAAGGAAAGAACTGTAACAACAGAACAGTGTAGGAAACGGCTTGGAGTCTCCAAGCAAAGTCAACAGTGTAAATATCAAATAAATCCAGGGTTTGTTATCTTTGGTATTTCCATGTGTAAATGATATCTAGACCATTTATGAATATACATTAAACTCATTCTGCCAAGTTATCGTCAACCATCCTTCAAAACCAAAACACGAGATATTGGAGTATAATTTTCTAATAGTTAACAAAACATTACTCTATAATTGAAAGAATATACTTATTGAATTTCAGTCAACAAAAGATTGCATTTCTTTTTTATGTTCCAACTGTCTCCCTTCTTCATTAATGCACCGCTGGAGTCTGCCTAGAACACTTTGACACACACGCAAACACGCTGAATGTTATTGCCCAGATTGTGGAAGGCATCCTCAAGGTAAACAATCAGCTCTTCAACAGTTTGGGGTTTCCTTCCATACACCACGTCTTTGACCGTACCCCAAAAGAAGAAATTCATTGGGTAAGACAAGCAGATCGTGGTGGGAATTTAATTGCTGCACGACGCCCAAGCATCCTTCTATTGAAAATGTTATCAGCGGTACGTCTGAACTATATAATGCGCAGGAGTTTCATCATGCTGGAAGTAGAATTAATCATTTGTACAAATGCATGATAATTCCTGGTGTAACCTCTTGAAGTGGAACCAAATACTTATTAACATCGAGATTTTCATCAATAAAGTACGGTACGTGCCAATATTGCCCCACACATTTACGTCGGGTTGATTTAGCGCTTGCTCCAAAACACATGATAGTTTTCCGTATACCAATAAGTACAGTTATGTCCATTTACATGTCCTGATAACTTAAAGGTGACCTCATTGACCACACAATGTTTTGAAAGAATCTGGGGTCATATCAATACTGATTGAGTATCTCGCAAAATATCTTCCAACAAATCATGTATCAGACCCAGAATGTACACTTTGAATTTTTGCTGATGCAATATCCTTTGGACTGACCGCCAATCGTCTTGTGGATATTCTTGGACTATTCGTGTCAGCCAGACATACTTTGAGTTCACTTTCCTCAGTCCGTGCTGTCCTAGGTCGCCCACTAAGAGGTGAATTAAAAACAGAACCTTCAATTTCAAATTTGTGAATTATATTGCAAACAGCCTTGCGTGATGATAGATCTGGCTAGAAACGTTTTCTCCACTCCATTAGTACAGCAGTTAAACCTTGTTGGTAACGGTCTTTCCAGCAAAAACTCTTTTCTCTTTCGTTAACAATTTCATCTGTTAGTTACAATTCATTTATTGTTTCCTGTCCTTCCCCCTGACAGTATTACCAACCTAGAAACTCATCTACAGCACAGTTAAAAACAAATGAAGAAGGAAAACGTTTTGAACATAACATATGCAGAGGTGAAATCATGTGTTAACTGAAATTCACTAAGTGTGTAGTTACTTAAGCAGGTTGCAGAAACGTCACTTAATATCAGTCACATGGAACTGTCAAAAGCAACCTTGCCTATAAGTATTATATTAATGTATTGCTTTTACGTAAACCAGAATTATGTTTAATGTTTAACCCATGTAATTTCTTATTGTCATAATTATTTAATTAAACAAATGAAAGATTGTGATATAGCAAACATATTAACGCTAATTGTAATTTCCACAAATATCGTTCCGACTTCCATAGATGAATTATTTATTTGGTTTATTTATGGGCGCTCTTTAACATCTCAGGGCATCAATTCAATTCATGGCGGAAAGGTCGATAAATTTTGCTCAGAGGCCTCTTATTTCAGGATTGAGGTTCTTTTACGTGCCGTAAATTTACGATATAGAACCCACAGCTTTCCTTCCCTTCCGAAGGAAGCCACACTGAGGATTTTTACGAACCCGCGATCTTGGGTTTGGGAGACAAGTTTGGTTACCACTACTCCACCAAGACCTTATTTGAAGAAACGATACAGCGCTGTGATGAGTGTGCGCTCTGTATGGCCCTCCTTCAGAATCACATTGGAAAGTTGTTTTTGTTATTTCACCTTATATGGTAGCTCTACCGAGAGTACGTAAAAACAGAACTGAACAACTCTACATTTAGACCCTCAGGAATTTTTCAACAAGGTAACAGAGTAACTGTGTTCCAGGCGTTGTCGTTAACAACATCAATAGACAGCGATAATATAACCGTTTAGAACAGTTCTAATATAATTATTACAGGCACCACTATATCAATTGCATGGTAAATACAGATCATTGCATTTTTTCCAGCAGTTATTCAGGATCATTATTTCGTCTTTTCCAGAAGGTCCCCTATAGCTGCACCCTCCTCTCAGTTTGATGAAAAACTCTCGACTAGAAAGGAAGAACTGTTTCTTTGGAAACAAATTGAGTTGAAGAATGTAAAATATGGAAATAGCATAGGTACTTCAGAAAAGCTCTCGATTCACCATTGCTAAAGCACTATATTGAACAATGCTTGGTTTTGGTGATTGTCTTTTTCTTTCTTCTGTAAACCGGTTTTTTTCCTTCAAATTTTTGGTTTAAAAGTCGGAAATCCCCTGGTTATGGTTTTACCTTTCGGAATAAAAGGAATTAATACAATTCCTTTAGCGTCAAGGACTAATAATCAGAAATAAATGCACATTAGAATTATATACCTTAATAAACTTAGTAACTACATGGATCGTCTTTAATTAATACAATTGACACGCATTTGTGTTCATCTTGGACGTTAGTTCATAATTTGACGCTTAGGACATATTTCGCGCTTATTTATGAAAACGGAAGTGTTTTTGTTGTTTATTAAAGTCAGTTGCATCAAAACATTCTAAATGCGGAAAAGAAAGATCTAGCAAAATATTTTTGGTTCAAAAATGATTAAAAGATTATTAGTAATAATCTATGATAAAAATATATTTTGTCAGCTGATATCTGTATATTTTTTGTACATTTTAATGCTCTGTATTTATATTTAATTTCGTTATTGAAGCTAGTGTTCGTTTTTCTATTTAAATTTTTAAAAATTATTTGGCAAATTGGATTATCCTATATAATAGCTTCTTAAGAAAAGAAAACATGCCTACGAAAGAAAAATATAAAAGTTTAGAGGCAAAGGCCAATTTGATGTTTGACAAAGGACTTTTACCGGCAGCTTTGTGGGATATTCATTGTAGTAGGGAAATCAAGGAATAAATTGAATACTTTTAGAATAATGCCCTCGCAAAGAAGGGTATGAGGGAAATTAGTAAAGTGTTTCAAGGATATAATATGAACGTGGAAGATACTTCTACTTGTTACCGGAGTTGCAAGTTTTTTCTGTACTTCATGGGATGTGAAAATGACATTTTCCCTGTACAAGTTATTTTTACGGACTAAAGAAATAAGTGGGGCCATGAAAACCAACACTAACTGTTATTGGGAATAGCTATGAAATTATAGTATTTATTGTTAAACGTAATAATTTGAATATTTCCTCTTTTCCTTTCTCTCGTGAGACCATGAAATAGTTCGCAGGCATATATAAGTGCATATTTTGACAGGTTAAGTGCATATAACAAGCACATTTTAGAGTTTTAAGTGCACAAACTCTAACACTATAGATTCTTAACCTTTCCTGCAAACTTTGACTCTTTGACGCTTAAAAAAACCACCTTCTTTGCACTGATTTGACTCTGTTTCAATCTGGTGTTTTAAAGTTTCTACAGGCTATAAGTCGATGTACAAAACGAGTTTTTTAGCTGTTAAAATGTCCCAAACATTGTTACGGTATTCTTATAAGACTTTTTGATCAGTGCTTGCAAGTGCTGCACTCTTACACAAAGGTTTTTAATGTAAAATATAACGTACATGTTTCTTTGAAATGTATGTAGTCTATATCATTTCATGTACTAATTCGCTGGCCAGGTGAATTCTGCTGTTGTTGATTTTTTTGAAAGTCATTCATTGGGTCCTCTTCAAGGCTTGATGGCGATGATTAAATTAGCAGCCTGTTTTAACGTTTTAAAAATAAGGAGAAATGCCCTCTTTACTTCAATAAATTTGGTATGAACTTTCTTTGGCATTGAACCAACTTTTACAAAGAACTTTGTAGCTAAATGGTACCCAATTGTATTCATTTTATGGAATAGTTTAGAAAGATGCATTACATAATTTTTTAAACAATTTCTACGTATTTCAAGTGATTGCTTAAGAAATATGAAAATAAAACAATTATCTTATCAATTATCTACATGGGCACTTACGTTTGAAGTCAAAAACTTTTTGGACCGCCTTCATATACTATTATTTTAAACATGACTTGGTTAACAAGTTATTAATTTTTTTAAGAAATAGATAATATTGAATTCACTCAGCTTTAGTCATAAATCGAGCTACTAATAAAGCCTGTTAGGGTATTTGTTGCTGACAAAAACATGAACAGAAAACCGTATCAACGTTCATAAAATAATTCTTTATATTGAAGAAAAATCATTTATATTCCAGTAGCTGGATTATTTTAAACGTTTAAAGTGTTTCTCTTTCAACCAAAATGCGACCACAAAGCGCAACAAATGCTTCGTCGCTTGTGGCAAGCGGCGAAGTTGCCATACCCCTTGTCAGGAAGATGTGATGACTGCGTTTGTGAAATGTAAATAGGGGTTTGTGGTGTAATTAATCAAGGGTCTGAGGGCTTTGACAGGCTTGTGACGGGCTGAAAATGTCTCCCGTGAGAAAGTACAAGCATTCGATACGGTGCCTTGGCATGGAAATCCAAGCCCTTTGTAGCGCGTCGCTTGTTTGGTTTCAAGGGGTGAATAGGAAGGGGCGTACATGTATCACTTTTCGGCTATTGGCTCCTGCGGTCGCGGGTTCAAACACGGTCACCTGAGGATTTGGCGGAGATCTAGTATAGGTTAAAAGAAGTGTAATTTTGTCAGTTGCAAAGATGTGATGTTAAAGAGCGTCCGTAAATAAATCAAACAAAAAAAAAAAAAATAACATGTCAGGTCATCAGCGTTCCTTTCAATTTAGGGCATGAAAGGCCCGATAAATTTTGCTCAGAGGCGTTTTCTTTCAAGTTTGAGCTTCTTTTACGTGCCGTAAATCCACAAGCTATCTGCGGCTTTATTTGCCTTCCGGAAGATACCATCGACCCTGGTCGGGATTGGCCCCGAGCTCTTGTGTCTACGATAACCACTAGACCAGCAGATCGACACATACGGGGGCAGATAATTTTAGCCTCCATGTTTCCCTTACATAAAACCATCGTGACTCTTTTGTATGCAGAAATATGAAAGATGCTTAACTGTGTGCCGTCACTTTTGGCCAGTTAACACCAATGATTGTGTTGAAATCGACGGAGGCTTGCCTCATCTAGTGTGGGATGAACTTGAAAACAGAGATCATGTGTGCAAATTCAAATCCTTATACTTAGTAAGTTTTTCTATGTAGGTGTTTAGTTTTATGATAATATGTTAAATAATAGGCCTACAGTAATAAAATTCATCTTATCACTTATTGACATCCAGTACTTCTTTTTATATAACAGCATTCCCTTTAACTTAAATTTCTAAATCTAAAGAATAAATGTAATTATTAATTACTAATTTTCCCAGAATCAGAAACATTGCACTAATTGTGTTATTGTTCATATAAGTTTAGACATTCTAATGAGCCTAAAACGGAACCAAACCACAGTCCTTTGTCTAGCGAAACTAAAGCGTTAAAGAGAAGTTTACAAAACAAACAAATATACAAGAGATAGCGGGCTGCGTGCTTGCCTACCAAGGCGGTCCCATAGGTAAGGTAGCTCAAAGTGGTAAATCAAACAAAATGTGCAATAAAAGCCGCTAGTTGAAGGTGGCAGTGTTTTGTTTACTCAGGTCACTGGCACGCGGGCTGCCAATGTCAAGCACAGTGTCATACTTGCATACGCTTTTTGCAGATTAAGACGCCCAGGTGGAGAACATATAGTATTCTGCAGTATACAACACATTAGTAAAATACTGGGGCTAGCAGATCATTGAAACAGATCAAATACGTTGCTATGCAACCGAGTAAGGTTTCATACGTTGCTCTATTAGCCACGCACAGCAGGAGAAATAGATTGATGCTTAAAATACTATAACGGAAAATTTTCTTTGGCTAGCCTTTTTCCCCATACGATATTAACGTTAATATAAGCACACGCTTTTCTCTATTTTGATAAAAGCATTGCTGTTTAGATGTACTATCAACGAATTTTTTAATTAATTTCACTCATCATGTTATTCAAATGCTCCAACAATATATGCTAATTTACTGTTGTACCCCATGATGCTCCCTAAACTGGGTAGATTAATTGCATGCCCAATGAAGTACAATATTTATTTTTTTTACTTAAATTAATTATTTTTTGGAAATACGCAGATAAATGTATAATGATTAACCACCACTACCACGACGAACGTTGTGGACGTGGAAACTATCACCCTGGACATGTTTTGTGCTTTCTACTAGCAAATATTTAGGATAGATAGCAGGTTCGAGGTGCTATGCTTCGGTCAGGCAGCTGTCTTAATGCTAGTGGTATTAATTTTATGCTGAGATCAACCCCAGGCTCATGCATTTCCCCATTCCTAAGTTTTAAAAGAAAAAAAAAATTAAAATTTAATTTTGCAGATTAATATTATTCCATAATATTTATACATTTTTTAATTTTTATCTGTTGTTATTCAGTTATAAAACAATTTAAGCGATTTCAAATCGGGCAAATATGCACTGTTGACATTACGTGATATATAAAATATTACAATTTCAATTTTGTCAATTAATATATTTATAGAATTTGAACAAAACTAGTATAGAGGTTTGCATTTTTCGATACTTCAGCGGTGTTCAAGGCTTGGCAGGTGTGACAAGAGCACTTTCGGGAGGAAGGGATGGAGTGAGGCAGATTTAGGGCGGGTAGGATCCAGGGATGGTAATGTATGGACATACCGTGTTTCTAGATAGAACACGGCGATGCCTATTTAGGACCCTCCCCTCTCCAAGGAATTTCCGCTCACGCCAGGCGCCGGGAAAGTAAAATTTTCTAAGCGCAAGTTACTTCACACCGCTCACATCACCAGCCCATCACGCCTGACACTTTCTACCCTCCAGCGGAATGAAATGAGGTAGAATGGAAAATTCATGGAAACGAAATATCACCACAGTAATTGCCTAAGAGACAGGTAAAACCCAAGGTCAGCTCCCGGGGAATTAAACAAGGATCTCCCTCCAAGCATTATCTTCTGTTATCCATCGTTGTAAATTAAACATATAAAATAAGCCACGAATAAACCGCTAATTTTTTATGACTCATGGCATGTGACCTTAAGAGTGTAGAAGTTTTTTTTTTTTTTGCCTTAAAAAAGTCACGATTTGGTTCTCACAATTGCAAAACACTAAATTACCTCCATTAAAAATATTTTTGATCCTTTTATTGCGAACACTCTGAACCAATTAATAGAGTTTGATTTGATTTATTTAACTACTCTGGTCATCAGCGTCCCATTCAATTCGGGGCGTGAAACGGCCGACAAATTTTGCTCAGAGGCCTCTTCTTTCATGCTTGAGGTTCTTTTTCGTGCCGTAAATTACGACACGGAACCCACGACTTTACTTCCCTTCCGAAGGAAGCCATAGTATTTTTACGCTCGAAAAAATCCATCGATCCTGGTCGGATTTGAACCCGCGATCTTGGGTTTAGAAGGCAAGTATGGTTACCACGACACCACCAGCACCGACAGTTAATAGAGCACCGTATATGACTTAAATTGCTGTTCCATATACCTCTGAATTTATTAATGAGATAAATTTATATTTACAATGAAAATGTAATTCTCAGTTTTTGGTTTTTTTCCCTTGCCTGTTTATTAAATTTATATTTCTAAAATAACATTTCAGTAACATTTAGTTTTAGTTCTTGATAGTTTAATACACGTTTTTTTTTTTTATATAAAGTCATGTAATTTAGAATGTCTTATTGTTCTGATTTAGATAACATTTAACGTTTAGTTTGATATTGATCATCAATATCAAAGGCTAGGGCTGTGATATATTCCGGTTTCAAATACTACAGTTGTTACATCCATCTTTTGGCTAGTCTTTTCCTATTTCTATAACTTTGGGATGTATTATACAGTAACAAAACTAGTTATATCGATTTAGCTGTTTAACGGAAATATATTTACCCTTTTTTGATTTTCAGCATTGATTCTCTATTCTATTAATTTTTAACCTATCACTATTCTCTCATTTCAATTACTCCTATTCCCTTTTCTTCCTTTTTTTGTGGTTACCCAACTTTCGGAACCATTAGAACCGCAAACACTATAGGAATTTACATTGTTATATTTTCTACGATAATGAAGGTTGTTCCTTTATTAAACGTTTATTTATATCCAATTCATTCATAAATAAAGGTGACTTTTGAGACACCATTTATCTAAATACATGCCCACAACAAAGAACTAAAAACAATGTGTAATCCGCGGTGACAACAGTTCGATATTCCAGGTATAAATAATAATAATAATAATAATAATAATAATAATAATATATTACTACTATTATTATAAAAACTCAAAATCCGCTATGAGATTTTTTTTAATTTATGGACTCTCTTTAACATCTCAGGCCATCAGCGTCCCATTCAATTCAGCGCGTGAAACGACCGACAAATTTTGCTCAGAAGCCTCTTCCTTCAGGCTTGAGGTTCTTTATCGTGCCGTAAATGTACGACACGGGGCCCGAGGCTTTACTTCCCTTCCGAAGGAAGTCATACTTAGGATTTTTATTTAAGAAAAAAAATCCACCAAACTTGGTCGAGTTTGAACCCGCGATCTTGGGTTTAGGAGGTAAATATGGTTAGCACTACACCATCCACCATTGGAGCAATAATATGATGCACCCCGTGCATGATTTTGGGAATCACCAGGAAGTGCACGAACCACGGTTTGGGAAGCATTTAGAGTGATGTCACGTTGCAGGTCTTGTAGGTATTCATTTATTTTTTATGAAGTATGCTCAGCCTTAAAATATAAAAGTTAAAAAATAAACTTATCAAGAGATTCCAAACTCCTTACTGACTGTTTCATAACTTCTGTCCTTTATTATTTGGTATCAGAATGTTTCATTAGTCAGTGGCGTACTGATTCTTCAGAAACCTACCGCCATAACTTTGAAACGTGATCAAGTATAGAGTCCTGTCTTAAATATTTTATTTAATACCTCTATTTATGAAAGTATCGCGGTGTAGTTTACTAACACTCTGTATACACCCAAATATTTAGAATTCATTATTTTATTTATTTATTTGTTCAAAATATTATTTATCTAATAGATCCATTTTCGTAAAATTGCATTTCTTTTTGTCTTTTCAATTTATAAATCAACTAAAAAAAAGAAGTTTTAAATATTACAAATAATTTAGAGGGAAGTCCGATAAAGTCTATAGGAACGGAAAATAAACATGCATTTTCCTCCACATCTGTTGATTCTTTTTGTCCTTCGTCAACATGAAGTTCAAACCTTACAGAGCCATTTATTATTTTTGCACCCAGTGGTTCTGAAGAATTTTGCTCCTACGGAATACTAAATTTATTTTAAAAGGCGTGATACAAGCGCCAGAGAAAGCATACAAATGGGCTTCAATGATACACCAATTTCAAAGCTTCTAGCCACTTTGGAAAATAACCAAGCTCTCTACAGATTTATGGTGGCGGAAATTACGCAGTAAACAGCTAATAAAAGGACTCGACTGTCACACGGAAAGGAACGCACTTAACTCTAGCAATTAATAATCTATGTATGCATTCTTGGGAAACAGCCAAATGGTTGATAAATAATAAATTTTGTGGTTTGTTGTAGTACTATTGCACTGCGAATAGGCATGGGGAAGTTTCAAGGTAAAAATTTACCGTTATTATTAATTTTTCCTCTTTTTCCTCATTAGAATTCTTAGGAAAATTGGATAGTTTAAATGAAAATAATAAATTATACACTGAAGAACTGTTCTTAACCGGCTTCTCGGCGCAAACACCTGTTGCGTAACGCATCGATGTACTAACAACAATAAATCGTTAGGTAATTAATTCAGAAGCTAATCTGCATGAGGGGACGTAACACGCGTAGCTTTCTAAAAGCATACAGCATCAAATACACGTAGGCTGTGCTTGCATGTTTCGTCTGTCAGTATAGGAATTATGATTGATTTTACAAGACCTCTATCCCATAAGGAAGTACTGGACATGCAATTCGTAATGAAAAAAAAAATAAAAATAAAAAAGGAAAATAAGCTGATACCTGGGGCTACGGGAGCAATGTATTACTTGCGAGCAACTAAATGTACTGTACGTTGTAGTCAGCAGGCATCTGTTTATTTCGTTGGGATCTTATCAGCAAAAGTTTACTTTTGATATCTCTGCGAGGGCGATTTGAAAAATTCTTGGTCTAATAATTAAGAAACGAAAAATTTGCTTGAATTTGATTTTTATTTTCCAACTTAATCCCCCTTAAAGCCATTATATTTCCTCTACAGCTGCAATCGTTTCGTGAAAAAGATTTTGAACTTTGGGAACCTATGGAAGTCAGAGGGAGTCAAATCTGGGAGGTATGGTGGATGCTGCAACAATTCATGCTTCAAACTTTTCCAATCGCTAAATAATTTTTAATAGTGTTTAAGCCTATTTTACTACTGATGCACCACTGGACACCGATGATACATGAAATGAAATGATAAATTGGGAAAGGATTTTTTTTTAAGGAAGGACACATTTGAGGTCTAAGTTCAGGGTACTTCCCCAACATTTGCCATTTATAAGGACTGAAGAAAACCTGTAAAAACTTCATTCCTGGCGGGATTCGAACCTCAGAGCTCCCGCTCATGAATCGTTGCCTTAACGACCTCGGCCACCCGTGGCGGTGCTAAAACACTTTGGTTATTCCACGAAAATTAGTTCTTTTCTTATATTGGAACCTTTTCTACTATTATTTTATTCTTCTAGTTAGTTTTAAGTATTAGATAAGTGCTTTCTGGGTATTGATGATAATAAATTAGTAAAAAAAAAAAAAAAACTTTATCGTCCCGAAGACTAATGCTATAACCTTTCCTGAAGATGGAACCGACTTTGTTTTCTTTGGTGTTGCTGCTTTGACTGCTATTTCGATTCTGGTTTGTGAGGACCCAGGTCTCATCATAAACGATTGTAAAATATTTTCATACGAATGAGTTTTTGATATGCTGTATATAACGCGGTATGCAATTAATTATACGCTCTCTTGAAATGCTAGAGTCGTAATAGTTTCACGCAGTTTAACTCGCCAATCATCATATATTTGCAGTGGTATCTACTTGATGTCCATGTACAAATTCTAATCCATTTTTAATCACTGAAAACGAAGATAAAAACTTGTATAAGTTTGATAAGAATTTTCTTTGTCATTAATCCAACTTTTACATTAAGCTATCAATAACTTTATTCATTTTATGGAATTCCTACAGCACATCTACTTTAGACAGCTTATTAAATAATTTATTTGAATCGTTGACTTGATTTTTCAAATAAATACTCAAGACAGAATTAATATTAAAAATCAGTTATCATGACATTTACATTGCCACCTGTGGTGGGGGCCGAGAGCTTTTAAGACCCTCCTCTTATGATACTTTAGCACCCATGTTTGGTAAACCTGCCACAGATGTTTAACTCATCGGAAAATTAATAGAACCCAAAATGAAACAAATTTTATTCTTATAATATACAAGTAAGTGTAATTTTTTACGTATTTATATTTAAATAATAATAATAATAATAATAATAATAATAATAATAATAATAGAAAGATAAATAAACTTTCCGAAAATACCCAAATCCTCTAAGAGAAGAAAAACTTCCTGCATCGCTTATATCCTTAACACCCTTAGTGGGGTTACAATCATCTACAGTTTCTCTATCTAAATCTAAAATTGAATATAAGACGCCCAGTTTGTAAATTCGTTAAGAAAGTTCATTGTACATATGCACATATTACCAGCAATAATATGTGCCGCAGCGGCAGAAAGCCATAAGAAGTAAATAAACTAAAGTTGGTAGTACTGTGGGTTGTAGCGAAACTCGTTAGCAACTTCCCTACATGGTATGGCAGATAATGTTGCGGCCCCTTTTGACTCAGCGCACAAGCCTTAAAATAAATTCCATACGAAAGTACTATGGCATTTTAAAGTGCGTTGTTGGAATGGCTCTTGAGAGTAATTGGCGTCCCAATTTGAAATAGTTTTGCCATTGTAAACTGGATTCGGCTATGATTCATTCATTGAAACAGGAAATGCCTTCTGTTACGTGATGTACACAAACACTCTCAAGGAATTTTAGTATTTTTACCATTATATCCCTTGCCAAACGTATCAAGGCAACTTCATATTTGTTGATTTGGTTTATTTGCCGACGCTCTTTAACATCTCAGGTGATCAGCGTCCCATTCAATTCAGGGCGTGAAACGGCCGATAAATTTTGCTCAGAGGTCTCTCCTTTCAGGTTTGTGCGATAAATCTACGACATGGTACCCAAGCCTTTAATTTCCTTCTCAAGGCAGCCATATTTAGAATTTTTATGCCCGAAGCCCAACGGCATTGATTTAATATGTCATCATATTAAGGCAAGTCGCACTATTTAAAAAGTATTTACTTATATACATGTCAATAAGCATATGAAAGTGTTATAGACAATAGTTATATACAATGCAGCATTGTCAATTTACAACTTATGCCAAAATGACTATGAAATAATTATTTTAAATTGTAAAATAGTCTGTCCGAGACCAATCAGAAATAAGATGTTTTAAATGTAATATGTCCAATTCAAAAAAAACCCCCTGAGAATCATATAAACATAATTATTCTTATTATCTAACCTGACTGTAGGAAGGCCAGAAGTGAGCATAAATATATCACAGCTATAATTTTTAATTTCTTAAATAGAGGGTTACAGTGGGTTATAAGAGGCACTTAACACATAGTTATTAGTAATTTTTTGAGTAGTTAATATTTTATGAAAATGCTTAGTTACTCCATAACAATAGGCCTTATTTAATATTATTTTGAAAATAAGCAAAGTAATACATGTTAACCTAATCCATTGGCACCACATTTATCAAACTATGTAATAGAAACTTTATTTTTAATACAGGTAATATCACTGGAGGATATTCACTCATACGTTCGTGAATTTATATGGAAAGCTCAGTTCCTCGAGTGATATTTATTGGGAATATTTCACGAATAAAATAAGAATTTAAATATAATTCCTATAAACTTGACTTACAAAATTGTAATAGTTGTACATTTACGAAAATCGAACCTCAAATGAACCAATTGAGAAGCATTACAAATGCATCAAATGTTTGAAAAGAAGAAATCCGCAGTTATTTGATTAGATATTTTTAGAAAGTATTTGTCTAGGGATATCGCTTCTGTGCCCAAAGTTCTTGGGTTCAAACCGGCCGAGAACGATAAAAACTCTAAGCGCAATGTTCTGAAAGGGACTTGAAACCGAGGGTTTCGTCTAGTAGATTTGCAGCATACCTGGCCTAGAAAAATCCGACTATTTTATGTTCATGTACCACTTTTAGCATAACACTTGGGTTGATCACTTATCCTTGAACTACGTGTGGCTAAATTCGCGTAAAGAATTGTAGAGAGCCCTCATAAATGAACGACGGGGCATGTGCTCAACTGAGTATTCCTAAGGAACCTTTACAGAAAATTTAAATACATAAAATTCCAATAATTTCCCGCACTGCATTCAAATGATGTCACAGTAATTGAGTTCTGCAAGTAATTTGAATCAAATCGCAATTTTTGGCGACAAGTTTTATGGAAGAAGAAGCACATTTCACATGTAACTTGTTTTCGCAGCTAATTTCCTGCCTGACCTGAACAAAACAAATCCGTTTATCTGCTTTAGTCTTTAAGGTAACCAGGAAGTATAAATCTAGCAAATAATACAGCGGTACATTTTGTGCTGTATCTCAGCAGTTTATAAAGCTATCAATATAAAATGTTTATGAGATATTAAGAATACTCAACTAAAACGCTATGTAAATTTTAATTTTTAATGCATATAAAAGTTTTTTCAACAAAAATAAATCTTATTTCCTGATAACTTAAAATTTTGACTTAAGTGTGCATTTTTATCAGGATTGGCTAAACCAATCTTGTTGAAATTTGCACACACATAATGTATGCAAATGTGAATTGTGGTAACTAGAAGTATTTAAATAGCACTATTAGTTGATAAAAATCAATACCAATATGAAATAAAATATTTCTATTTTGTTTCAAAATAGTACAATTAATTTATTTTGAATCAACGAGCATAAATATATTATTCTAGTTATCAGGATAACATATTGTCAACATTTTAAATAAAAAAAGTAATTCCAACACCACCAATAGTTTATAAGAAAAATGCATGATTATATCACATTGTTTACAGTTTACTTTTTTGACTTTTAATGCATTAGAGAATTGAACATATTTATTTAAATTTTCTTAATATCCCTCAAAAATTTCATATCGATAGCTTTAAAACTTTCTTAGATACATGTAAAATGTATACTGTTGCATTATTTGCTAGATTTACACTTCCTGGTGACCTTAATATGATAAAATGCTCTAAAAAGGAAATTAATTTAAATTCCAAGGGAACACATGTTACATGAATTTATGCTAGAGAGAAATGTTGTTATTCAACGGGCCAGTAAAACCTATCAATGGTTTTAGCCCATCAAAAGGAAACCTGGAAAAGTTTTCTAAGTGCTTTTGCATAGATGCAAAAGACTCATTAATTGCCCGGTGCTTTTACCGCATGATTTTCAATATCTTGTTTCTATAGCCAGTCTTAATGAAGAATGTGTATTCAAGGTTGTTTCCTCTTTCTATCTCGATTAAAAATTACTTTCACGCACTATGTTGCAACATAAAGGTATGTAAGTATCTATAATTCAAAAGGATTTTCTCAACTTTGAAGCAAACATTTGTTTTCCTCACAGAATCATCTGAGAGTCGTCGTGGAATTTAATTGGTTGTTAAAAATCTCGTGGTTGTATAAATCAAGGAATTACTTGCTAGTTAACAAGTTGTTGCCAAGACCTTGGCAAAGAATAATTGATTGAATACAATGTTTACTAAAGTGTGGCAACTCTAGTGCTCTTTTCTCGTCCTTAGAGGTCCTGGTGATGTAGTGGTAACTTCTAAACCCAAGATCGCGGCTTCAGACCCGCCCAGGATTGATGGGTTTTTTCGGGCGTAAAAATCCTAAGTATGTCTTGCTTCGGAAGGGAAGTAAGGCTGTGGGTCCCGTGTCGTACATTTACGGCACGATAAAGAACCTCAAGCCTGAAAGAAGAGGTCTCTGAGCAAAATTTACCGGCCGTTTCACGCCCTGAATTGAATGGGACGCTGATGACCTGAGATGTTAAAGAACGTCCATAAATAAATCAATAAAAAATCGTCCATAGACGCGGCTAATCTCCTGTACACTTTACATGTAAATATTGGAAGCAAAGGCATTCATGTTTCCTCGAGCACACACTTGCATTGCTTGTAAAAATAGTGCAGTACAGACTTCCTTCATGACAAAATAGTATAAGGAAAGTAAAAGTCCTATTAAACTCAGTAAATACAAATATCTGCAAGTCCTTAAGTGAATAGAACACTTAAATTTCTTTCATAGTTTATATTCTGTCTACATTGCTGAGATGAAAATGCCATTATCTGTGGGCAGAAGGTGGGAAATTAAAGTTTGTCATTATGAAAGAGTCCCTCAAAACACAATTAAGAATTTATTAAATAAAATTGCTACATTATTAAGTAAAATATACTTAGAGAATATTTCTTCACATTATAGCGGAAAAGGTTTACTTACCGCTGCAAAAATTTTATTATTAAATATCATACTGAAATTTATTCATGCGTATCTTACAGAGGTTGGGGCAACTGGCCGATGGAATTTAGGGCATGTGGCCTCTAGGGTCACAACAGGTGGTAGTATAACTCAGCCCAAGTTTTCTTCTTGATGAATCGACTCCTCAGGGGGGCAACCTTTCGAATTAAGCTGCGGTCTTTGCAAGCAGTGCTTTAAACTTCAGCCACCTGTTCGTCTGGGCAACAGTTTACCATTTGTTAGCCTGAAGAGTTAAGCTCAAGTCATTAACCTTATTTGAGCGAGCAGATGCTGTAAATATGAAGAGAATTTAAATGAAACCACTAAGATATAAAAGCAGAGAAAATGTTTATAAAATATTAATTCAAAGAATAACTTTAATATTTAATATAATTATTTTTTAAAACTTGAAATATCATATAAAATTATTAGAGCCATGCTGTATATTATTTTAAAGTAATTTACACACATTTCCCCCACGTTTTCTGGTAACAGATCAAACAACCTGTCAGAATATTTACGCACAATGGAATGTTGAGCTATACAACACTTGAAGATACAGTAGGGGTATATTTTGTAGCTTCATGTTCGCTGGAATAGTTTTAGCCTTAACTTCTATTAATTAGTTTCATTTACTGTTCAAATAACGAACTTTAGACATTCCATGTCAGTCTTACGTCACTTTGTTTCATTGTCAAGTTCCTTAAAGAGCACATACATGTTATACAAGAATATAAATGTTACGAAAAAACCAGTTTTATCAAAATGCTTCATTTTTATTTATTTAATCTTTATTTTTGAACTTTCACAAAAAATATTTTGTTAAATAAGATCATTTGTGACACAGATATTAGTAATGTGCATATATTTTTATTGGAATGTTACGATTTCCCCAACAGTTGTGTTGTTCTTGTAACTTGACCAGCATGCATCTTTCGGTAGCATGATAAGAAAACGAAATAACGCAGGAAGCGAAGCGAACGTTAGTGCAATAGTCAGAATAAACTACGACAACGTCGTGGGGTCGCTTAGACTAATTCTACCAAAATCAGTTTTTTATTCGTTAAAATTATTTCATAGCAGAGCTAAATTTTACCCATGGAATTCAGGTATCCGAGCGTTAAACACCATTAAAAATCAATTTGCACATGGAATTCAGGTATCCGAGAGTTAAACACCATTAAAAATCAATTTGCACATGGAATTCAGGTATCCGAGAGTTAAACACCATTAAAAAATCAATTTGCACCTTTAACACATCACCAAAACTCTTTGAAGAACCCTCCATTTTGCGTTACGGTTGTCGATTGTTCATACTTTTGTAGCTATCAATAACTCCCCACCGCCTCTAGGAAAAGTGGTCAGTGATGCGTGTTCAGGAATTATATAGTGGAGGTATAGAGTTGGCTACAAGACAAAAGCACGTCGCGTGATAAAACGGATTTGATAATTTTTTTCGATAATTTTCTTCCGTAATCCAACTATGATTGATCAAAATTCACAATTTTGTGTAGTTTCATTGGTCGATTTTAAGTGAAATAGTCACTTTAACTCAACTGTTGAAAGATCACCTCTAATAACATTACGTTAGTTATGAACTAACTCAAACTTAATCCTATTTTAACTCGATATTAATAAAGATCTGTAGACGGTTAGTACTGGCTGCAATAGTAATGCTGGTGTGATTTGTTTGGATGAAGAATATTACATAATTTTACTATTTTCCTTTAGTTTCACGCTGGGCTTACATTGTTTACATGTTTTTCATTCCAAGAATAGTTCTATTTAATGCAATACATTTTTAAATACATTTAAATTATCTGGGGTATATTTCGGTTCACATAGGTTGTCAGACAGACGTTCTTGATTGTGCACGCTGCAAGGTTTCTGCGGTTGCCTTTAACACACCAACAAAACCCCGACTTCCGTTACACGGTTAAATACGCCGTTGTAATAGAATATGATGGCCTCTACATGTAAGTTGAACCGAAATCGGTGACATCCTTTCCCTGGGGTGTGTTTCACTATCATGCTGTCTTGCATAATGACATATTATTAGTGCGCTATCTCTTATGCCCTTGCGCGTCTGGAAACTTGAGAGCAAACTAATTGAAAAACTAACGGAATGGTCAATATGTACACCGACTTTTGTATGCATATATACAGAGGGTGCCAAAAACGTATACACATTTCAAGCAAAGAAAAAACTGTGTTAACATAACAAAATTGAATTCACACAAACAGAAAATGATGAGCACTAATCATCTTAGACTTTTACAGTTACAACAGTTGCTCAAAATGCCCCACCATCGGCGTCGATACACTTTTTTTTTTTTGAGTAGTGTTTAACGCCCGTTTTTACTACTGAGGCACCACAGGCGATGGACACTGATGATAGATGAGGTGAAATGATAAACTGGGAAAGGATATTTTTTTTTAAGGAAGGAAGCGTTCCAGGCCTAAGTTTAGGTACCTCCCCGGCATTTGCCAGTTATGAAGACTGAGGAAAACCTGGAAAAAAACCAGTCAGGGAGAACGGTCCTGGCGGGTTTCGAACCGCAGACCTTCCGCTCACGAGTCCATCGTCGATACACTTCTGAGTACGTTGAATTACTTAATGAGCAACTTTTGCGAAAGTGTCCTGAGCGATTGCAGCACATACCGTTTCAATTTCTTCCCGAAGTGCTGTCAGTGTAGCTGGTTTTCTACGGTATACAACATCCTTAAGAGTTCCCCATAGGTAGAAGTCCAACGGAGTTAGATCCGAAGAACGCGGTGGAAACTCAATCGGACCTCTTTGTCCTATCCAGTGCATTGGAAGATTGTCATCAAGGTACGCACGCACATTTCGGTGGTAATGTGGTGGTGTACCATCCTGTTGTATACGATACCACGAGTATCAAATTTGTCTCCAATGCGTGCAATTGTTACTCGCGTTGGCTGTTTTGTTCTGTACGCACGTCTCCATTGCCTTTGAGCTTCAACAACATTCTCGGTTTTCCATTACCACTTCTATATAACTTTCCGCTGTTCAAACGATAATCTTGGCCATTTTGTTGTAGCAACGCTATGTGAGTCACATCTGTTTACAGAACATCATACTACACATTACTGTTGTATTTTGGTCCAACTTTGAAATGTATTAAATAGATATCTGCTGTGAAAGTGTATATGCATTTTTGGCACATTTATATTGTAATGCACACGTTTGTTTTTACTATTATCCTGATGGACACTGATGATACTTGAGGTAAAATTATTATTTTGGAAATGAATTTTAGACCATCCCAACATTTTTCATTGGTGAGGAATGAGAAAACTTGAAAAATACCTCAGGGAAGATGCCCTTGGAAGGTTCATTCCTTACGTTACTGACCTCGGCCCCCTATGACAGTCGAAGACAAGTGTAAGAACTATATTCTCCCATAAGCAATAAACACACAAAAAGAGCTAAAGATTTTATGAATCATGTGATTGTGTTTGATAAAATATCGGTTGTGTTAGCAAAGTATAGCAAAGTCTTAAATGACAGTGAAACTGTCTTATTTTCTGAAAAAGGCAATCTTCTAGCTACATCTACATAAAATAAGCAGATTTATAGTTTTGTTTGTTAAGTTTAGCAAAATAACAACCATAAACACACATAGACTTATATATTTTTCTAGCTCAACAAAGATATAGTTGCGGACGGAACCAGGGTTGGCCAACTGCTAAAAATGTAGTAAGTGATACTGGGTGAATAATGCTTGGCGCAACCGCGGGACCGCCCGGCAGCGCTATGTCTGCGGAGGCGTGGAGTATATTTCCCCTCCGCTGCACGAGGCTTCAGTGCGAGTTGAAATCTTGCGCAAGTAGCACGCGTTTGTTAGGCGACGCAATACAGTGTATTGAGTTAAAGTGGGGTAATATAAGTAATTTATTCCCCAAATACTGCTCTCATTACAGGAAAGTTATGACATGTTGTAAGATAGAGTTATCAATAACAACATTGGCCCCTTTGTTTACCCTAATTAACTCTTGCGATTTTTATCTCTTAGGGGCATTAAAAGAGAAAGTATACAAAACAAATTCACACACTTTAAATGAACTTAAAATTAACATTCCTCGGTTTTCATAGGAAGCTGCAGAGTGTAACGAGCAATTTTCTAAGCAGGTGTCAGAAATGCTGAGACAACGAAAAGAGGCAGTTTTAGCATCTCCTTGCTTAATGTACGCAAGTAATTTACGTTTATTTTTAAGTGTTTATGCTATGTATGTTAGAAATAACTTATGCGATAAACCGTACTATATTTACTGCGGACTTCCTTCACCCTCGCCGGCCTGCCACATGCCGCAAAACCGGTTGCGTGAAGGATTGTTCACCCTGTATAAAAAGCAATGCAAACGTCTAGAAAGTTTACAAGTCGACCTTGGGAGAACGATTCATACAGTTTATTTCGAAAGTTCTACCATTAACTCTCAAAGAAGGACCAATAGTGACTTGCAACACTGCAATGTGAACTTCCAACAAAGTTTACTGGCAGAAAATGTTCCTACCCAACTTTCTCAGACTTAGGGCAGTCAATAATATATTACAAATTAATGTAAGTAGCTATACGCTCGGCGCGTGGTCAGTGCTACCTCCCGAACTCGCTTCTCAAGTGAAGGTTGCAAGGCTGCGGAGCGACTTATCGATGACCCGTTACATTTCAATGTAAAACGGAATATTCGGTGGGAATCTTAATTAAGTCAGTCAATGGCTGCAGAATTCTTGAACTACGCACTTACTTCCTGTTTTTGGCTAAGTTTATTACAAGGTAGGGCACATAAATTCTTGAAGTTTACGGTTTTTGCACATCTCAGCTCCTGCAATGCTGATAACTGAACTTGCTGCGCCATAAGCAACACATATTTACTGCAGTGTTCCCAAGCTATATCTGCACTAGTTTCACAAATATAACTGTATTAACATATAGGAGTCACATGAGTGGAAAATGCAGAACAGCTGCCAAAATAATGTCGTTCAGGATGCGAACTGTACTGTAATAGTTTCAAAAACACGATTTCATGCTGTAGGAAATAGAAGTGACGAATAGGGTCACATTCCTGGAGTGGGTGTAGCCAACGCAATGTTTCGCGAGACAAGACAATGGTCCAGGGTCACAGCGGGGCATTGACACACACCCCCGATCATTCAGGGCTGGTCTTGCATTCAAAATGTCAGATAAATCATCAGGAGCACTTTCCGAATAATGCGCTGTTAAACCTTGGAAAAGGCCCATTGGACACTGTCCGTTTTACAAATACAGGACGTTGTGTATTCATTGAAGATAATAGATTTCATTGATAGTCTTAGCATTTAGCTCTGCATCAAGTGTTCCTATGATGGGGCAAATCTTATCACCAGTAATAGCACGAGAGGATCTGAAATTACCGATAAATTCACGAACGTAATGAGCTCAGACCCTCGAGTGATATTTATTAGGACTATTTCGCGAATAAAATAAGAATTTAAATATAAAGCCACTTACTCCCACGATATACTTCCTCCTCCTAAATTTCCTGGATATTCCAGAACTGAGGATGAGGTCAGACCAAATGAATATCCATTACTGTAATTTCCTTCCATTTAGGGTTACTCTTGGATCTGGATAGATCCAAGACAACTGGACAACTGGATAGAAGGAATCATGGCAAAACAAGAAGGTAATCAACTTATATGGTACCCTGATGGATCCCGTAAAGGGCTACAATTGGGCACAGGAATACATGACCAATTTACAGTTTTTCAGGTAGATGTTTACGCCACCCTGAACTGTGCCTATAGAGGACTGGAGAAGGGTGTCGGAGGAAACGAATTCATCCTCTCAGATATTCAAAGTGTAAAAAGCACTTTCCTCTAACCAGGACAATGTCAAAATGCCTTGTTTTCTCTGGCATCCTGCAACAGGTTCGAACTGCGGTGGGTTCCGGCGCACTAGGGTATTTATGGGAATGAAATGACATATCAGCTGGCACACCATTTTTTCCCCCTGAGCTCGTGGTAGGAATCAGCACTTATACTGCTAAGCCCGCAGTGAAAACATGGATTGGGGAAAAGGTGGCAAATCTATCCTGGACAGATTCAAACTAGGAAACTCATCCTAAGCCCTTGTAAGAATCTTCCTCATCTCTTCTCCAATTGGATAGAAGAGGAATAAGGAAAGTAATTGCGCTAAGCTTTGAACATGGTCGCTTCCGAAAACGTCAACGAAAATTGGGTCTCTATAAAGACGAACCCACTTGCAGAATGTGCAAACAGGGCAAGGAATCTGCCTGGCATATCCTGTTTGAGTGTCCAATGCTGGAAAGAAAGAGATCAGGGAAGATCTGGGAAAAGATGCCAACATTGGACCCAAAATCTGCAACTTATACAAGGAACGAATTTTGGTAAACAATCAAGGCACTCCTCCCAATAGGGTAACACATTAAGCCTTAAGGTTGACGTGCTGGAGGATTCTAAAAACTTCATCAAATCGCCCCGATATCTATCTAATCTAATCTCTGCTCCCAAGATACCCCAGAGCCAACTGTTATACTCATTGACAATATACTGGTCTGCAGAAAAGGATGCTACAATTGATGCACGTAGTCATGAATACTGAGAGCAAAGCTTTTCCGTTAAATTTCTACCTATTCCTGCACAGTGCACTCTTATTAGGGACACATAGAAAAACAGGAAGGGAAAAAGGAATTTAAAAGTGGCGATGTTCAAGTTGTAAACTGTAGTAAAAAGTAACTGTCAGCTTATTACTATACGGTAAGACATAAAACGATGAGAAAATTGTACCAGCCTTTGTACAATACGTTGACACTGATTAGCGGTTTCTTGTTATTAACATGTTAGTCATTCTGTTTAAGATGTGTGCAATTAGAAGGATAATTATGAAAGCGGTTTATGGTTTGTGAAAAGTTGTTTAGGAACAAGGTGTAAAAAAAAACAACAGAAAATACTCCCCGTTTTCTGAATTGTTGCGTCATGTATGCATTTTTTTTATTAACAACATTCAGCATCTTCCGAAAGCACGCGATGAACTAGCGCAAAGTAGCTCTGTGCGTGCTGAGTTATGATTTAGCATTGGCTGCTGTTGTTAGGTAGGTCAACCTTTAAGAAGGAACTACTTCGCTACTTCTCGAGTCGTGACCAAGTTATGGCTACTCAACCTTCGTTATCTTTTTCGGGCGAGGTTCATTTATGATTGATGGCAGTTCGAGAGTCTGCATAAACGGATATACGACAGTGGCAGAGATTTTTTAACGCATAACCTAATTTCATGCAGCATTTATAACTTCAGCAAAGAGTTAGATTTTAAATGTTTTCTCAGTCACCCAGGTCTAGTTGAGTTTTTAACATCTAAAATTTCGTCAGATAAATGAATCATATATAGTAATTTCCTATTCTTGGATGCTATTCCTCCAGTATTTTACTTGGTAGATTACATTTTGGATTGCTGAAATTAAAAATTCTAAGGTTTCCCTCCCGCTTTCGATAATTCAAAAGAGTACATAATTTAAACAGCGATTTTGAACTGTTGTTGACGAACGCTCAGGTCATCAGCGTCCCATTCAATTCACAGCGTGAAACGGCCGAAAATTTTTGCTCAGAGGTCTCTTTTTTAAGGCTTGAGGTTCTTTACCATGCCGCAAATGTACGACACGGGACCCACGGCTTTACTTCCCTCCCGAATGAAGCCATACTTAGAATTTTTACTCCCGAAAAAATCCATGGATCCTGGCCGGGATCGAACCCACGATCTTGGGCTTTAGGAGGCAAGTATGGTTACCAGTACACCACCAGTACCAACGATTTTGAACTTGAATTGCATTCCAATTGTACGGAAGGTCGGAATAAGATGAGCAGACATTTATGTATTGCGGCTAGTGAAAGGACAGAGTTTTGGCCCAGGTGCGTGTTGATCTTAACCTCCACAGTGAGTGTAGGTACAGAAAGGGCACTTCAAGACGTGACCTCTCTCTTTACAGCGGTCACGATGTTTCTCTCTCAAGGACGTCTCTCTCTCAGGCATCTTCTTCTGCTGTATTGCCAGAAGAGAGTTGCAGGTAACTACGGAATTACAACCCCTTTACCATCCCACACATTATTTCGTTCTATTCTAGAAATCCCCTTTATAAAATAGAAAATGTAAGACTTCCAGAGGGAGGGTTTATAGTCTTTTCCGCCTATAGACTGAATATTTTCTAAAACCATACGCCAGCCCTGTCTGGGATATTTTCGTTCGTTATTTGGACCAGTTCCTTGCTTACTTTTTGCTTCTTTTAGCAAAAACCTTGAATATCTAGATATTATTATAACTTTATGATATATCTTATATTAAAATGAATAGATATAAACCTTGATTTACACGTTCTTTTTTTTTTTTAATGCCCGTTTTTACTACTGAGGCACCACTGATGGGGGGCACTGAGATGAAATTGGGAAAGGCTTTTTTTTTAAGGAAGGAAACGTTCCATGCTTAAGCTTTAGGGTACCTCCCCGGCAGCTGCCGTTTATGAGGACTGAGGAAAACCTGAAAAAAAAAAAAAAAACTGTCAAGGAGGACGGTCCTGTTTGGATTCGAGCCCCAGACCTCCAGCTCAGAGTCCGCGCCCTAACGACCTCGGCCACCCGTGGCGGTTGTTGATTTGGTTTCGTTTATTTATGGACGCTCTTTAACATCTCAGGTCATCAGCGTTCCATTCAAATCTGAGCGTAAAACTGCCAACAAATTTTCCTCAGAGACCCCTTCTTTCAGGCTTGAGGTTCTTTATGCTGCCGTAACAATTTTATTCTCCTCTCCAAATAAATAGATATGTTGAATGAAATCATAACTTCCCTCCATCCGAACACACATACAATCCGCTAACAATAAACGTTATTTATTATAATGGCAGAAATTAGTGCAATGAATACAAGCTCCACAAATAAAGTATTACTTTTTTTTTAGAACCAAGATTTTTTACTGAACTCCTAATTTCTAATAGATTTATATAAACAGATATTGTTTTGTCCAACCATTCATACAAGCCCTTGTTTAAAAGACTAATGATTATGGTACCTTCGCACAGTCAAAATACTGCGGCCCTCCAATATATTTTATTGTTAGCTCAGATTTTATAAATAATCAAGAAACCATGTTTTAATAAGCAGGCGAATAATAAAAATTGCCTAATTCTTCATAAAAGTTTTTTTTATGTTTCTCTTTGTTGGTGTAGTAGAAGATAATTAATTATTTTCTAGTGTAAAACTTTTTGGTGAAGAGGATTAATTTATTTAAATTTATTGATTTGGGGTGAAGTGAGTATTTTCGGGCTTTAAAATATTTATTTTATTTTATTAAAGTAAACATGCGACCCACGGCTTTACTTCCCTTCCGAAGGAAGCCATACTTAAGATTTTTACGCCCGAAAAAATCCATCGATCCGGGTTTTGAACCCGCGACTTTGGGTTTAGAAGGCAAGTACATCACCAGGAGCGACTTACACGATCATAAAAACAAGGTTACATCGCCTAAAACAATCATATTTTAGTTACACTAGGTCGCGACATCCCCTAATTTCTAAGTAAACGTAAAAGCATTTGGGTAACTATCTTTAGCGATGTATAAGGCATAGTCTCCTTGCTTAATGGAAATGAAGGATAAATAGGCATTGAAATTTCTAAGCACTAAAATTAGGATGAAGCGAAATGAAGCTATGTTGGTACTGAACTGTAGACTTCAGTTGGAAGGGGTACGATAAGTAATGAGCTACAAACCACCCCATTCCCTTACGCCTGTTAATAATCAGTTTTTTGTTTACCTGCCTGATAGTTCATGTTCTTGCTTTGTTAGGTAGTTTGAGAGTACGCAACTAGATATTAAGTGCTTAATGTGTAAATTCTGGGACGGACCAGAGGGTTTTTTTTTCTTTCCTAAGCGGCGGGCACTGATAGATACATGAGATGAAATGATAAACTGAAAGTATTTTTTAAGGAACGAAGCGTTTCAGGCCTAAAGTTTAGGTTCCCGACATTTGCCATTTATGAGGACTGAGGAAAACCTGGAAGAAACCTCAGTCAGGAAGGATGGTCCTGGTGGAAATCGAAGCCCAGAGCACCCACTCACGACCCCGCGCCTTAACGACCTCGGCCACCCTTGGCGGTTGTACCAGAGGTGACTGATAAGACACTATGACTGGACATGAACAGAGATGGGCGTGTCACTGAAGCAAACCTCGCTATTAATCATACATTGACTACTGTGTTTATTATCATGCAGCAGTTTCATTTATAATTAAAATTATTATTACTTAAAAACCTTTGTTACAGTTTTTATTGATCATATATCAAAGAACTTTGTGCTATGGTTAACAACTGTGTGAGCACGTGCTTTTATATTTTGAGGATTTTCAAGAGCTTTTTAGTTTGAAAGCTCCGGATCGATTCCAGCTCTTTACAGACACACTCTGCATTCAAAGATGATTATTTTATTCTGCAACAAAAGAATGTAATGTTTTGTGCACTAAGGTACAAAAATATTAAATTACACTCCAGTCAAATGACCTTGACGTTTATTTACGGTGAGCAGAGATATACTTGACTAGCTTCTGATTTTGCCATCAAGTTACTCCGTAAACGCCCCACTACTAAACGAGGAAATCGGTGATACTGGTAGGGGTGCGCTAAACGCAATCAAGCTGAACTTTGTTCACCGGTATTTAAAAGGGAGTGCGTTGAGATCATACTTTTTTATTTTTTTCATTTATGCTCGATTCTTAAAAGACGTTATAGCTTAATTATTAAAGATATTAAAAGATATCTGACTTGTTCGTAATTTGTTAGTAACAGTCATTGCACACTCGGTCAGACGGGCAGCACAAGAGTAGTGGTGGAAAAACTACTGTGGCAGTGTAATAAATTTTAATTCACTTAAAAAAATTACTCGCATTTTTTTTTTTAACATGAGGGAGTATATTTCTATTGAAGCAAAGACTAATTAATATACAATGATCCACAAAATTGAACACCAATGTCAAAATATAACAATAACAGCAATATTGGTAACTTCGGTGCTTCAGAAGACACCATATTGAAAATATTTCAGACTTAGATCCTTTAAAATTTCCATACAAATTCCCTTTTAAATTAAACCACTGCTACAATAACACTCCAAACAAAATTTCATCCACTAAGGGGTCTTCACCCATCTGACCCCAGGCCATTTTAGGTATAAACCCCCAGTTATTTCAAAATTGTTCCTGCCTAATAGTGATTTCTACCTACTCGTATATATATTCACTCGTGTCACAAGGAGATAATGAAACTTTCTGGCTTTATTTACCATACATTTCTGGTATATTATTATGAAATTACATATCATACTTCTAAATTCTGTATAAAGTATTAAATTGATTTCTTAACGAATGTCATCCTTTAGCTCGTCGACATTACCAATTTATAATCACTTTGGAACTCGATCACCTGGGAATTTCTCTTCAAACTAACTCCTAAACGCAGGGAGGGGGTACCAGTATGGACTTACGATTCATAAACGCTCCTAGTATTCTTAGTAAACTTTACTCTAGTATTAGACATGTTCACTGTTCAAACAACATTCACTGAAAGACGCGAGACTCAAAGCCAACGTAGCCGTTCGACAAACTCTCGCTCGACTCGTGTAATTGCGATTGTTTATCTGCCGCAACGTCAGTCATCAGATAATTGTATTACTCAATATTTTGATTCATTAATTTTCTTCGAATTATTCTTCACTGATAATACTTCATATCACTACACTTTATAATATTTTTCCTGTTCCTAGTTTGCAGCAAATACATGTGAATATAACTTGTTTATTTTTCCCAGATATAGGGGCTTAATTAATACTTTTATTAGTAATAACATTTTGTACAAATCAAAGGGAAATGCATTATTTTTAATGGGGTTCAGAATCCAGTGAAATTTTATTTAATTTGACGGTTCCTTATTATAAAGAAACATGTCGAAAACGCGTCTAAAAAGATTCAAATGAAAAGTTATATATTTTTCATGTAAACAAATACTACACACCGGTAAAAAGCAAAGAGATCGAGAGATGACATTTGTAATATGTTAGTTCAGTCGTAGACAACGTCGGTCCTGGTGGTGTAGTGGTAACCATACTTGCCTCGTAGACCCAAGATCGCGGGTTCGATAGGCTTTTTGGGCGTAAAAGTTCCAAGTATGGCTTTCTTCGGAAGGGAAATAAAGCCGTGGGTCGCGTGTCGTAGATTCACGGCACGATAAAGAACCTCAAGCCTGAAAGAAGAGACCTTTGTCGGCCATTTCACGCCCTGAATAGAATGGGACGTTGATGACCTGAGATTTTAAATAAACCATATCCAGAAGTAAGAAACGTTACGTAATATAAAAGAATCAGCTGTATCAAAATTAAGGTCTTTTGTATTTTTTGTCAACATTTTGGTAAATAGTATTTGCTATTTGTTGTTCACTGTGACCCATTCTAAAGATTAAATTTCATTCCTTGAACTGAAATAACTAAACTGAAAAGCTGTTAAGCCTTATGCTTTTCAAATATTGTAAGAAATTCCGAAACAATAATTGTCCAAATCATTTGCAAACGTTAGATACAGAAGAGAAATTTCTCGCTCAAGCAGAAAGGCATATAGATTTGAGTGGATGGACCTGGAACAGTTTTGTAATAAACAAAACATATTGTACTTTGTTTAACAGCGCATGCTCCAATATTTCACAAATCTAGAGGCATGAAAGAGTAATTCAAGTGATACAAATAAAATACGAGGTCTTGAATTCTTATTTACTCATTCCAATGCCTGGATAGGAGAGAATGATTAAAAAAACAAGGGCTTCAATAATACTGTGCTATCATGTCATGTTATTGTTGTAGCAGATATATTCATAGCAAGTTAGATCAACTATAAGATTTTTGAGGCAGCTTCTCCTTTGTTTTGCTTTCGAAACTTATAGCAAAAGCAGATTTTGCTCATATCGGTAAATATTTAAAAATATAATCAAATAATACAGCAGCATAAGCGGCTATCACAGGTTAACTTGCGTACTAAGCTACTCCCGCACTGTGCCTTCCAGACTCTCCATTGAAACTGAACAGCTAGTTTTAAATTTCCTGCCTGAAGGCAATGCAATGTTGACATTCTTTCAGGTGAAATTTTCCATTGACCTCGTTCGGAAAAGATCGTAAGGATATATTAAAGCACCTGTTTACCTCCGAGAATTGATTGAGAGGTCATCGCTGTTATAACTTCGCCGATTCTGACAACGGAATTTTGCCCGTAGTCATCTTATACCTCCAGGCGATCTCGGAAAGCGGCCATTCGCATCTTGCGTCATCTGGGTTTGACCTAACCGCCCATTCGTACATAGTTCTAACCCGGTCAAAAATTATCTGCCACTTTATCTAGGCATAAAGAAGATTGAGAAAACAATGGGACGAATGAGGTGGATTTTGAAAGCCCTAAGACGGCAGTAGCAGAAGTAAGCGGTACCTTAGAAGGTGTAAGGTTCATTTATCATCTCGCATAGCGTGACCTGCACGATCTCAGTACTTCGCGCGAGGATATTGTAGTGTCCATTTCTATATTTGTTTAGTAGTACTTTCTAATACTTGTTGGCTAATCCGAGCTTAAAGACAAACCTGTTAGCCAAGAGCAAGAACTGTATTTAAGTCATCAAAGACAAAATAACCTGTTTTATTGGCGTTTACTACTGGAGATCCACTCTTGGGGACAGTAGAGGGGGAATGCTAGCGTACAACAAACGGCTTTACTATCTGTACGTGGGAGAACTTAAGATCAATTCACTGATCTTTGGATCCAGGTGTTAAAAGTATCAATAGTCAGATCGCGATAAACAGTCACTCATCGTGTTGCAATAGGAAGCCGATTGCTGCGAGTATTCACATGGGCCTTACTTCATCAAGATATTCATAAAAATATTAGGTCGTATCAGTTTAACAGAAACTCTTAACTATTGTTTAATTAAAACACAATACATTAAATAAACACTTTATACAAATAAATACTTGCCTTTGTGTTTCCTTGATGGCATTTTATAGTCACTTCTGTCAATAAATAGTTTATTTATTCCGCGCTCTCTGTTTACAATTAGTTCTTAGTAGCGTAACGTTTACTGCTTTTTTCTTTTAGCCAGGGTAATCCCCTGTTCGAAAATATTCTTCTGACGAAAAGAATTTCTAATTTGTCCAATTAGCTCAGTCTATAAATTTTCAATGAAATTAAAGTCTGCATTCTGTGATGATATTTCAATCATTTTTCGGCAGTTACGAGAGTATATCCATAAGTTTCCGGCCTAACCATTTTCTAGGTATGATAAAGTCAAAAATCATTGAATTAACATTTCGTCCCACCTCCAGTTTGTTTGCATAAAATGGGCATAAACAGCATCCATCACAATTAAATGTCTTTCATGGAAGGTCCTTTTTGAGTTTTGAGAAGAGGAAATAGTCATTGGGAGCTAAATCTGGGCTGTAGGGTGGATGGTCGATCTCCTAGATGCCATTTTTCTTCACAGCTTCCTTTGCAACAAGAGCTGTGTGCATAGGCGCGTTGTTGTGAAAATGGCGCACACCACCACTCTGCTTTCCTCGCCTTTTCTCTTTGATGGAAGCACATAGTCTGTGCAGTAGGTCAGCATAGTACTCCTCATTTACTGTGGTGTTCCTCTCCCTGAAATCAATGAAGAGTATTCCTTCACAGTTCCAAAAGATTGTGGCCATGGTCTTCTTAGTTGACTCTTGGCCTTTAGAGGCAGTGCTTCGGCAGGTTTACGCCACTCCATTGATTCTCTTTTGGACAGGGGATCATAGAGAACCATAGTTTCATTTCCTGTAACAATGGTTTGCAGAACTTCTCTCTCGTTGCCACGGCAGAACTGCAAAAAAATGCCTGACAACAGATGGCTCGTTGCTGCTTTTGGATTGAGGAAATAAGTCTAGGCACCCATCTTGCACTAACCTTATTCATGT
This sequence comes from Metallyticus violacea, assembly GCA_030762175.1. NCBI lineage: Eukaryota > Metazoa > Arthropoda > Insecta > Mantodea > Metallyticidae > Metallyticus > Metallyticus violacea. Next base: position 27,801,587 of record CM060837.1, on the reverse strand, counting down.
TCATATGTTCATGAATAATTCGAAGGACTGTTGTTTTAGAAAGGCCCAAGCATGCTGCTATTTCTGTAACTTTGAGCCGCCAGTTTTCCATAATTTCTCCTAACACAAGAGCGATGTTTTCAGGAATGAGCACCTCCAAGGGCCGACCTGCACGCTCTTCGTCTTCAATGCTTTCTCGGCCCATTCGATAAAGTTTGTCCCATTCTTTTTACGGCAGAACATAAGGTGGACGCTTCCCTATACACTGTTCAAACGCTGTTTAATTTCATTTGGAGTAAGTCCTTCTTTTGTGAGGAACTTAATAACAGTTCGATACTGCATCTGAACATGTCACAACCTTGTAACCTTATCTGAACAACTGAACACATTGGGGCGGAAGTTACAGTTGCAATTATTTACTTAACAGATAAACCCTTATGACACCAGATAATGGTTTTGTGAAGGGATAATCCTTATTGGCGAGGCCGGAAACTTATGGACCTACCTTCGTACCTGGGTATAAGGTTTATTAATGTGAAAACAATATTATATAGATACATTGTTTAATAATTATAATTTGATAGTAATTGACGTTTTAGAAGAGTTTATTTTAATATGTTAATCTTGTGCTCTAAATAATTACTACACGAGTAACCGGGTGCTTTGTGTCATCAAATTCACAGTTTTTATTATACAATTTACACAGAACAAGTGAGAGAATAAACTTAAAAATAAACCACATTAACTCCTACAATTGTTGGCGCTGTTGCAGTACACTGTTCTTGTATTCTTATCCTTTGAAGCAGGACATAAAGAACACCCTCTCTTCGTATGACAATCACCGCTGCTGCTTTGTATGTGGGAAATAATAATGAACCTCTTCATATCCAGGTATACAACTTTCTGTAAAAAGGGATTGAAAGATCTTCTGATCATAAATGGCAAAGTCCTTTGCGGTTGAATATTCAGTACACTAAAGAGTAAAAATATGTAGAGTGCAAACATCTATTTTGTTACTTCAAAGAGGCATTGGCCAGCGTTTGGTTTGCTTTTCTCAGGTATAGTTGCGTTTTTGCTAATCCATAACATCTGCATCACCTTTGTATTGTTATAACATTTACAATTTCAAATTTCTGTTTTGGATGTTGTTCTAACAGCATTATCGTGACGCAGGTTACTTCGAAGGACTACATGCTAATTTTTCTTTTTGTCATTCCTTTTCGAAAAGCAAATAAGCTTTAATATTCTGTACCTGCTCTATTTATTATTATTAATGAAAATGCGCACAATGTGAAAGAATAAACTGGGCTACTCTATTCTAGCCTAGTTTTGTTATTGACATATGTCTTTTCCTACACATTTGGGCATGATACCTTATGGACAGCTCAGCAACACTGATACTTTATTCAGATGACATAACAATAGGTTCAGAAAGCAAAGAAGAACTACAAAACGTGCTAGACAGGATCACCTAAGGGGCCCTGGAAAACGACCTACGAATAAATCACGGAAAAACCAAAGAAATTATTTTCAGAAAAGATGGTAAACTCAGATCAAAGACATACTGGCCCTTCAAATTCAAATATCTTAGAGTTACTCTCCAAACAACACTGGCATCTTCAACACTCATATGAAAGAAAGAGCAGCAGCGGCAATAAAAGCCCTTTACAACACCCTACAGCCCCAAAAACTGTCAATAAAAACAGCAATGATACTATTCAAAGCAACTTACGGAATGTATATAATCTGGGATAAGCTTCATTTCTTTTGGAATGTCCCTTTTATTCAGTATCATTGTCCCTCCAAACGGTGAGTTCTTGACCAAGATGCGTGGTGCCAATGTATTGTAAATTAGTTATCTGTGATACCAGTTGTCGTACCTGCAAGGGTCTATACTTAAACTCAACTGGGGTGATTCGCCTGGTTTTCTGTCTGTATACACAATTTCATGGGATTCGCACATTCAGAATGTTTTAATTTCGTATTCTCTTGGCATGTATTGTACAAATCCGTACTGACCCTAAATGAGGAATAAGGTGTAAGGTGTAAAGTTCTTCTCTTTCATGCTCGCCTAGCGGATGAATTCAAATAAAACAAGACTTGTAAATAAGGTCGAAAGTTGAATCAGTGTTTATATGTCGTAATTCGAAATCAAAGCATTCGGATGCTTCTTCCAAAATTCCTGAATAGACAAATTTGTTTAATACTGTGTTTAGTCTTCATGTTAACCCCACAATTTCTTTAACATTTATTTATAATTTCAAATACAGGGGGGCGCACGAAATGTCACACATTGAACATTGTTTATATAACTTTTAATAAATAAAACATGCCATTTTTTTCTTTTTTACATTAATCATCAGAATGTGTATGCTCAGCGAGGGTGCAGTCATGCTCAATATGTCCACCTTGTTGACGTACCCCCTCTTCGAGACGAACTGTGACGTTTCCGACCACTCTACTACACAAGTTTTCTGTTTCTCCTGGGAAAAAATTTGTGATAGCCGCTCGCAGTTGCGTTAAATTGCGTGGTTTGTTTGCGGTAGACTGTCACCTTCCAATGTCCCCATAAGAAATAATCACAGGGATTAATATCCGGGCTGTGTGGCAGCCATATTGAACCACCCTGGAAACGTTCTGGATATCGATGGGACATCACACGGAGCCCGAAATGTTGGTGCAGGAAATCCAGAATAACATTTGCTGTATGAGGATGAGCACCATCTTGCATGAATCATTGTGTTTTCATTGGTAACCCTGTTGCATAAAGTTGCGGAAGAAAATTATTCTGCAACATGTTCATGTACCGCGCACTGTTAACTGTGCCGTTCAAAAAGATTGGCCCAATGATTCCATGGCTGTAAATGGCACCCCATAAACTTAACTTTTTCTCCATCATTTTCTATCTCGTGTACAATGCCATGAGGTTCTCGTGCCCAAATTCTGATATTCTGCCTATTGACGCTACCGTTCAAATGAACGTAGACCTCATCAGAAAATCACGTGTTATGATGAATCACGGCATCATCATTTTCAAGAGCCGAAGTCGCAAACTGTAATCGCCATACCTTGTCATTTTCCGTTTGTCATTTTGTACGGGAATCAGTTCACGTCAGCATGAAGTATTCTTTGAAGAGAACGACGTGAGATGCTCAATTCGGCCGAAAGCGCGTCTCGTGCATTTCCTGGGACTTCGTGTCAAAGCCACTCTCACAGCCTCGATATTCTCTGCAGTACGGACTGTTGACACGAGGTCGCTTTTGCTCTGAAATACTGCCGTCAGTTTCAAACTGTGTGGTTAGTCTTTATACTGTCTGTCTGCAAGGGGCCCCACCTCGTACGAAAATGAACACAAATGTCCTTGCATCTCTGCTACACCCTTCGTTTCCACGTAAAACAACACAGTCTTCACTTTCTGTTCTAGCGTCAACCGGCCTTTGTCCGCCATTTTACTAACCTGAAGCGGTTTTTTTATTCGTTTTATTTAAGGACGCTGTTTAACATCTCAGGTCATCAGCATCCTATTCAATTCCGGGCGTGAAACGGGCGGCAAATTTTGCTCAGAGGTCTCTTCTTTCAGGCTTGAGGTTTTTTTTTCGTGCCGTAAATGTACGACACGGGATCCACGGCTTTACTTCCCTACAGAAGGAAGTTACTTAGGATTTTTACGCCCGAAAAAATCCATCGATCCCGCCGGGTTTGAACCCGCAACTTTGGGTTTAGTAGGCAAGTATGGTTACCACTAGACCACCAGGGCCGACATACTGCAGCGGTGGAGCCACACATGCGTGATATTGACAACTGCTGTCTTCTGTTGATCCATGCACTAACTACGGTTACGTCACAACATTCCAACGTTGCCAACCTGCAAATTCAATGTATGACATTTCGTGCGCCACCCTGTATGTGTTATATAGCAAATGTGTAGGTAACGGAATATATGCGTACTTGTGCCTGCTTTTATAGTAAGTGATAAATAATTTTATGACCTAAATCGTAATAAAGGACTTGAGAGAGAGCTTTGGTCGTTAGACCTTGTTATAGTGTTTAATAATAATAATAATATTGTGGTGAATGCTAATGAAACCATTACTCGGTATTTCACTCCATTAGGACTGAAAGAGGCAATATAATCTTTATTCCCCCCCCCCCCGCTTTCGCATAGCGATCGTACTGAAACTATAAGACAGCTGATGTTTTCTTAAAAGCTACTCGTGAGCGAATGTTTCTCGCATTGTTCTTAGAAACGAACTCCAAGAAACTAAGTGGTACTTTGGAAATCTCATTAGAGGCCATGAATTGCAGACGACAGTAGTGGGAAGATAGAAGGCTTTGTTTGTAGGCCACCTTCTTCATTAAGTTGAAGCTGTCAGGCGGAAATCTTGTAATGCCATCTTACTTCAACGTGTATGGAAATTATCCCTTCTGACATGCTCAATGACATTATCTTACCATTCCTCTCCGTCTATCTCTACAGATCGACAGGGCCGTGAAAGTATTAGGCGTACACGGAGAACGAACATAGCCTTTCTATAGACCAGTAAAGATTTTAAATTATGGGTTGGTATTTTTTTTACCTTAGAATATTTGCATTTTATTCTCTAACCTTTGTAAAAATAAAAATAATAAAGTATTTGACGTCACAGAAACGATAATGTAGTTGCTGCTATCAATTGTTCACGAAACACAGAATACTGTTATGTCCCTCCCCCTTTAAAGTACAGTTTTTTTTATTGTTTTATTTATGGACGCTGTTTAACATCTCAGGTCATCAGCGTCTCATTCAATTCAGGACGTGAAACGGCCGACAAATTTTGCTCAGAGGCCTCTTCTTTCAGGCTTGAGGTTCTTTTTCGTGCCGTAAATGTACGACACGGGATCCACGGCTTTAGTTCCCTTTCGAAGTAAATTTTTACCCCCGAAAAAACCCATCGATCCTGGCCGGGTTTGAACCCGCGATCTTGGGTTTAGAAGACAAGTATGGTTACCACTACATCACCAGGACCGACAAAGTACAAGTTAAAAGGGTTAAACGACTATAGGTCCTAAAATTTTAAACTATGTCCCTGTGTCCTTACAACTAGTGCGTTTGTCCCGGTTTTTAATATTCATACTGATTATTATTGGTAGATACTTTAGAAGCGAATTCATAACAATACGTCAATACAATAGCTCACAGTATTGTGACTTCACGCTCAAAGACGTCGGTTCTGGTGGTGTAGCCTCCCAAACCCAAAATTGTAAAGAGCGTTCTTAAATAAACCAAATTAAAATAAAGCATCTCCAATAGGACAACGCAACGGCGCCATTTTGGCGTCCCGGCCTAATAAGTCCATACTAAGGGGGATGCCTACGAGTTTATAAGACGAGGGTTAACATCAAGGGAGAGGGACAGCGTACTATTGTGGGCAGTTCCGCGGCAATCAAGAACACACTTTATATAGTTGACTATAGCATGATGGATAGCGGTTTAAAAGATGAGATAATCAAGCGGGCTTGTCTTTTGTTACGCATATGTAACAAAAGCGTATCGCGAGAGTTACTGGTAGAGAAATGAGCATCAAACTCGAAGGTTATCAAGTGTTAACAATAACATATGTTCGATAATGCAATTATATGCGTTCAAAACTCTTTCATTTCATTTTGGTGACATATCAGTGCATAGGTTATTTGTTAAAAATGAAGGTAGAATTTTATTTACTTTTAAGCAAAAAAATATTTTATTTACATTCTGTATAACTCCAGGGTTAAATTTTCATTGTGATATCTGTGATATTCTCAAAAGGGAGGTTGAGAAACAAACGCATTTAGCCAAATTACCTGGAATCAGAAATATCAGACTCATAACATCCTGTGATCATTTAGAACTATTCTTGTGGATAATAGATAAACTTTATTACTTGAGAATTAGAGAATTAGAAAAACCCCCCTATATATAGGATGGTCCTAAAGTTTCTCCCCCCAATATTTGAAAATAATTAATAAAAAAACAAGTATATTAACATTACTGCTATAGCGTCTTAAATATTGAACTTTTAATGATCTACTATGATTTTCATTTTTGGAAACTATCTACCAAAGTCATGCTTGTTTGTATGCCCATTCTTCCTTCGCCCTCTCTATGAGTTGTTCTGTGGTCTTGGTTGTCTAAAATAGCTGCGCTGCAGTGTAGCCCGCAGATTCAATGGCATTTAAGTCTGGAGTGTTCCAGCAGACACATCTGTTCCTCTTAGCTTTTCATTTGACAGCAAAGGCATTATTTCATAAGGGAGGGCGCCAATTCGGTCATTGTCTACAGATGCTGTGCAGACCCTGAGTATCCGTGGTACTTCTGCCGGACTTATTCGAGCCCCTCCAGTTGGGGAGTTGTCCGGATGGGTTGGACTCGGCAGTGGTCCCGTAACTCACGGTAAATGAGTACCCGCGGCGGCAGTGTGTCCCAAGGGAGTGCCTATGGCGTGTAACTTGGGGGAAGAAGGTTTCCTGAATCACTGTTCTCATGGAGTGGGTGGTGGCTATCTTAATGCTGGGGTGACCCACCTCTTCAGTGAGTAGGTGTATGCTAGACGTGACCTACCCATCAGTGAGAACCTGTTTAGTGCGTTTGGGCGACGAGATCGTCTATGACCGAAATGCGGGTAAATTTAAAACTCTAGGTGCCATCCTAAATGTAAAAATTTAGGACCACGGACCTCCGTGGATCCCTTTGAACCAGAGGAGGAATCCCCGCACGAACTAACATGCCGAACCAGAATCTCATTGGCCAGCGATGTGTTTTTTCCGTTGTTGTGTAAGAATAACATAAATAGTCAAAAAAGTCAGTTCCTCCTTTCACCCAGTTATAAAACAGTGGTTTGTCACTAGTAGGATGAATTTCTGCATTGTGGTGCATGCCAGATAAAATAGAACCATAATGTTCTTCTTCAGGATGTAGAGGACAAGAGTTCATCTCGGTCAAACGCAAAAAGTGAGCATTCTACATTCCTGGTAGTGAAAAAGTTGGGAGGTATTTCGGGTTTATCTTTCGTAGAGTACCGACCATTGTTATCCCATAATCAGATAGCATTTGTTGGTCCTGGTGGTGTGGTGGTAACCATACTTGCCTCCTAAACGGGTTCAATCCCGGCCAGGATCGATGGATTTTTTCGGGCGTAAAAATCCTAAGTATGGCTTCCTTCGCAAGGAAAGTAAAGCCATGGGTCCCATGTTGTACATTTACGGCACGATAAAGAACCTCAAGCCTGAAAGAAGAGGCCTCTGAGCAAAATTTGTCGGCCGTTTTACGCCCTGAATAGAATGGGACGCTTATGACCTTGGATGTTAAAGAGTGGCCGTAAATATAACCAACCAATCAGATAGCATTTGCCCAAACAATTCAATGCAGGAAACCCAGTCATCAACTGTAACGTTTCTATGAGCACCTTAAATGGTTTGAATCATGTTTCTCACTTATATGAGGGAACACTTTACTTTTTTTCTGTTCATATTTTGCCGACGCATAGTATGGCATTCACCATATGGAAATGTTTCGCATCATTGAGCAGGACAAGTTTATTTGTCAGGCTTTGATGCCATATAAACCCTGAAAGGGCAATTGTCTCTGAAGAAAAGTAGTTTTTCATCGATTTTACAGTGTTCAAAGTGTGTATACAGCTACCTGGAACTCTCCACGAGCCTTTTCCAGGTGCTTTTAGGAGCTAATTTATCTTTCTACTCTAGTGTTTTTATCATCAAATCTAAGGTAAAAAAACAAGAAATTTGAATCGCTGAACATTCATTGTGGGACTAAATAGATTGTCCATATTTGATTGACCACAATTCTTCGATGTGTTTGTGGGACGTTTTCTGAGCTCCGGATAAATAAAGAATGCCAATAAATGCTCTAATTTCCATTATTATTGACTGACGAACAACAAACGTCACTTTATGTTTATTTCCTCATTAACTGTAAGAACAAGTTCATTTAGCATGTTGACATCCATTAGTAAGTCCCAAGATTCGGAAGGCTTTCGGATTTTTCTGAATCACCTTTAGGTCCTGACAATGCGTTACGATGTTCCTCCTACCGTAGCTTTCGGATGCTTCTGAACTCCATATACATCCCTTCTCTCCTTTGAGCACGTTTCCTCCATGAGGTACCAAAGTTTCAAAAAGTTCTTCATCGTCACTCAGTTAACTGTTGGAGTCCAAATGAACTTTGACATAATCAGGAACACTATCTGAGCCTTCACCTCCAAAGTAATCCTTTCCGCGTCATCTTCATCCAAAGCTTCTTTTATCGCCCTCTCTATCTCTTTCATAGTTTTTAAAGAACGTCTCAAGTACTGCATTTGTTTGTCTGAAAAGTAGTCATAATACGTTTAGTTCTTACTCCCCAGGCTATAACAATTGGTTAATTAAACGAAAGGAAATACGATGTATAAACTGAAACTACAAACAAAAGCATAACCTGAAGGTATTTTGTACCCCAGAGCACGCAGTAATTTACTTATAATTTCAGTGGACGAAATCTTTGGCGACAATGAGCTGGAAAATTCTTGCACTATCGGCACAAGAATACGATGAATTTGTGTGAGACGACAATGCGCTGGAGTCATTGTTGAAAGAGCTGCAATAATAAGAAAATAAGGCAGGGTGTCAAGGATTTTGATTTGGTTTATTTATGGAAGATCTTTAAAATCTCAGGTCATCAGCGTTCCATTCAATTCAGGGCGTAAAATTTTGGTCAGAGGCCTCTTCTTTCAGGCTTGAGTTTCATTTTCTTGACGTAAATGTACGAAACGGGAACCATTGGCATTTCCTTCCCTAAGGAAGTCATACTTAGGAATTTTTACGTCCGTAAAAATCCATCGATTCTGGTCGAGTTCGAACCCTCGATCTGGGTTATGGAGGCATGTATGGTTACCACTGCACCACCAGGACCGACGGGTTTCAAGGACTCTTCACTTTAAGGAAGAATCGCTTTAGGTCGGTCCAAAATTACAACACCACGTGACAGCTACAGGTCTGTCTACACGCAGTGCCATTATTGACGGCTGTGTTCACTAGTATTGTGGCAATAATGTTGTTGTATTAGCAACAAATATAACCCTTATCCGCTAACCTGAGCTCCTGTGAAGCAATTAAACTCATTCAAGCATTTTATTTGTAGCACATTATTTTTTTGTAAGAGATCCTCAACTGCTAGTTCGTATTAAAGAAAGATATGGAGAATACAAAGCTTAACTAATTCGTAACGCCCAAACATTTCCCCCAAAGTTAGAACTGGATCGAATAACTGGCGTCACAACCCAATTAGCGCGCATAAAATTTAACTTACCCTAAAGTGCTTTTACCTTTGTGCTGAAGTTGATTGCATCGGGTTCAGAGCTGTCGGATTATACCGCCGCGCTCTAAGTGTAGTGTTAATACCCCGACTTCTAATCGAGAACACTTCCTTACTAATTGCACTGCCATGTTCTCAAACATTCCATCGCTCGCTTCCCACACTCTTGTACGCCACGATACAGCTGGGGATCTGCATGTATTAGACAACAATAAAGTTCTTAGCGTGTCTCTCTCATCGTGGCCTTCGAGCAGTTCCTTTTCTTCGTGTGGCCACCATCACCACACTCGCTAGCGTTGTTCCCATGCATGCTCGCCTTTTATGCGCCGAAGTGCTGGCAGATAAACGGAAAACTGTGCTGGGCCGTGTCATTGCGCAAAGCGTGAACATTTACCGTATAGAAACTTTAGTTTAGTCCTGAGTTGGAGCCGCAATAGTAATATCAAACATTAATAAAATAATGATAATTTATACGCCAATTTTTAAGCTTTTTATCTGGGCATTCCTCGCTCTTTTCTTTACGCTCGCTTACTCGAGTTTGGTGTTATATCTATTAGAGGTTTTTGCTTCAGCGACAGGTTTAAGAACTACAAAAACTCGTGTGTAACGTGAACCATAACATTATCTGGTGCAACTAAGTATGAACAAGAAAAGAGAGAGAGAAACAGCTGCAAGAGTTCTTTGTCTCACTTACTAGCTGCAAGAGAGACTTAATAGATAATTATTCTCATATACACACTTAATATAACGTATTTAAATATATATGCTTTTTTAAGCTCTTACAAAGGCCAAACTTAAACTAATAACGTCACAAATGGTATAATAGTTTTAATGAAAATTTTCTTCATCTACAGTATGTGTTTTTTATCTCTGCAATCAACCGCCACGGGTGGCCGATAAGGCGCGGACTCGTGAGCGGGAGGTCTAGGGTTCGAATCCCACCAGGACCGTCCTCACTGACTGAGGTTTTTTTCCAGGTTTCCCTCAGTCCTGATAACTGGCAAATGCTGGGGAGGTACCCTAAACTTAGGCCTGGAACGTTTCCTTCCTTGATTGATTGATTGATTTATTTATGGACGCTGTTTAACAGCTCAGGTCATCAGCGTCCCATTCAACTCAGGGCGTGAAACGGCCGACAAATTTTGCTCAGATGCCTCTCTTTCAGGCTTGAGGTTCTTTATCGTGCCGTAAATGTACGACATGGGACCCACGGCTTTACTTCCCTTCCGAAGGAAACCATACTTAGGATTTTTACGCCCGAAAAAATCCATCGGTGCTGGCCGGGTTCGAGCCCGCGATCTTGGGGTAGGAGGCAAGTATGGTAACCACTACACCACCAGGACCGACTTCCTTCCTTAAGAAAAATCTTTTCCTAATATATCATTTCATCTTAAGAGAAATGTTTTCCCAATTTATCATTTCATTTTATGCACCACCAGTGTTCACCGCCTGTGGTGCCTCAGTAGTAAAAACGGGCATTAAACACCATTCAATTCTCTGCAAGTGCTTATTGATTTTAAAGCAATTAAACTTCATAAACCAGACTGCCTTCGTTTCCCACATAATTACTTTAATTATAGACTTTAACTTTTGGATACCATAATGCTAGCACAAAATCTTGCTACTGCAGGCAGTGTGTTGAAGAAGATAACCAACCGTGTTCTAAGGAAAATGTATAATCGAAATGGCCATGGCCTACTCGGCTATTGTGATTCTAAACTTAACGCCCTGGAGGTTATAGAGTATTATAGTGGGTCACGTCCAATAGAATCATTTTCGCCTTTCAGCTGATTATGGTCCAAGTACATGCAACCTTCCAGAAAGCAATTTATAAAGATTTCATATTGATAACGCAAACTACCATACAATAAATGTTCGTATTTGCTAGTGGGTTGTACGTTTTGCCCTCAGTGAAAAAGATAAACATGTATCTGTGAGAAGCAAATAGGCGCACGATTCTTCGATTACATTGTCTCAGAAACACGGTACAAAATTCCCTTCCTCCTTCTCGTGGCCAGGAAAATAAACATATCTAGTGAGTACATCTTTAATGATTTTACGTCTAAAAGGCATTACCTGATTTTCTTGTTTTAATAAGATTGCAATAAAGCGACAGGCAACCTTCAGCGTTGACTTGACACAGTTTCAGGGACGGAATGTGTATTTTAAAAAGACTATTTTAATTTCTTTGCTCATTGTAAAAGAACATCGAACACACTTTGGTAAATTCACTCAATTTCCTTCACTTTGCACTTGACAAATAATACAGCTAATGAGATTCGTTTCCTTTTTAAGTGAGTAATTTTATTCCTGCAAAGCTGCAATGATTATCCCGTCTCTGAGGTGATTTTTCCTCTACAGTTGCAATCGCATCTTGATGTGATAAAAAACGCCGACGTAGGGTTTGAAGGTTGTGAACAGACAGAAGTCAGAAGGAGGCAAATCTGGGGAATGGCATGGATGAATCTCTCAGTTTTCCTATCGTTAAAACATTTATTTGAAGGCAGGTGCATTTCTTGACGAAACTTTTTGTTTTTTCTTCTAAAACCCAGGTCGTTTATCAAAACTTGTTTCATCTTGTTGGTTTAAAAGACTGGAGCAGTACTCTATCGTTATCAGATAATCAATTAGTAACATTTCTTTTGAGTCCCAAAAAGACGTTTGTCTTCAGCGCTGAATAGATGGATTTCATCCACTGTTTTGACAGTTGTTTCGGTTTTAGTGTGTGATATTGGATTCAAGTCTCATTCCATTTAAAACGCTCCAAAATTGTTGCGAAATTTTCATTCGATTGCGTTTTTGTTCTGCTGTTAGCTAGCATAGCACCCATATTGGGCAATTCTTCATGAAAACGTCGGTCCTGATGGTGTAGTGGTAACAACACTTGCCTCCTGAACCCAAGATCGCGGGTTCAAACCAATGGATTTTTTTCGGGCGTAAAAATCCGAGGTGTGGCTTCCTTCCGAAGAGAAGTAAAGCCGTGGGGATAAAAAATAACCTTAAACCTGAAAGAAGAGGCCTCTGAGCAAAATTAGTCGGCCGTTTCACGCCCTGAATTGAATGGGACGCTGATGACCTGAGCTGTTAAAGAGCGTCCGTAAATAAACCAAATCAATCAATTCATGAAAACATAACCTACACGTTTCTTTGAAATACCTATAGCGTCAGTAATTTCACGCACATCAACTCACCGTTCATCTAATCATGTATTTGCTCAATGAATTCTTTTGTTGTTGCACTTTTTGGTGGACCATCTTCAACACTGAAATAGTCATGATGTTTTAATCGTTGAAAATGGAGAGAAATGAGATATAAAATTATATAATTTTATTCGTTTTATGGTATACTCACAACACGGCTGCCTTAGGAATCTGCTTTAAATAAAAATATTTGTAACAATGACTTCAACGAATACGTAAGGGAAAACTACTAATGTAAAAAATAATTACCGATCTTGGTACTGCAGGGTTCTCATGTTCGATATGAAGATTGTTTTACACCGCTTTCATAGCTATGTACAGAGTGTTAATAAAGTTTGGTAACATTTACATACCTGAGTTTATTACACAAAGACTATAATAATAACAATAAAACTCTGAAATACTTCATCCTTGTTTCCTACACCATAATTTTTAAACTGTATTTCTAAATTACCAACTTACATTATTATTATTATTATTTTCGAGATGGTACTTATACCTATTTTATAATTAGAAATTTACTAGAATAATAAAAATAACAAATTTGTCAAATAACAAAATTACATTCCCTTCAACTACTTCTAATTACTGGAAACCAGCTACTACTTCCACTTAATCTTTAACTGTAAATTATTAAACTATTATTCACCGGTAGAAACTGTACTGGTGAGCAGTACATTTCTTACATACGTTTACTTAACTACTGTCTATATTTGTATATAATTCTATCATTTATCTATAGCTCTTGTATATGTTTCCTTATTTTCCATGCATCGTGTCATCTTCCTATATTATATCATTTTATAAATATATTCTGTAAATTTCACATTTATATCATATATTAATCTATTTTACAACACCGATTATCTTCTCTCTTTGCAAATCTAATTGCCATTTATCAATGCAACATATACCCTACCAGGTCATTATTTAACGTCGTTAACAATAGCAATAATATTATCACACATAATATTATTTATAATTGCTATTATAACATTTATTATATTTTATTTTACTTCTTTATCCTCCCATTCTTCTTCTTCTTTTTCTTCACTCTTTCACTATACCCCTTTTCCACGATCATTTTACCCTCCTCATATCATATAAAAGAGAAGCTGTTTTTTTATTTAATTTTATTGCGAATGTTATTATTTTCGTTATTTGCTACGGTTGACGTTTGTGTAAAGATGGCGATGTCTGGTGTAGAGTGTGTTTACTGGAATTCAATAAAAAGAACAGTGCTAAAGTTATGCAACGGAAATTCTGGACTAATTGTGATACAGAAACACTAAGCTAGAAGAAAATTTGGTCATTTATAAGCAGTGGTCACTTGTTCCCGTAAAATAAACAAATAAAAACAAGTGACAGTCCTTGAGTGAGTGAATATAAAATTGGCCTGGTTGGAAAGGCATCCACAAGGAACCTGAAAAAATAAATTCATAGAACAACCCTCGAAATACAAATAGTAGCTAAGTTGTTGTGAAAGTTGCTACATAACAGATTTCACACAATATGAAGCTGCAACATCAATTAAAATCAGCGTAAAAAGAAAAACCTTTTTCAGTTTTTTTTTTTTTTTTTTTTTAAGTCAGAAACAATGGAACCTTATGAGTTGTTTAATTTTAATGACGAAACAGCCTTTTACAGAGAAGGAAAAATCAACATACATAATAATCACTTTAAGTGTTATCGCATTTTTGCTTTATTCCCTTAAGATGAATATTTTCTGTGATACTGCGACATCGAAAACTTTAGACCGCTGAGAACAATACACAGCTTTTCATATCTGGAAATGTTGGAACTATGGTTGGTTAATGGTGATAATGTGGGAATGTGTTGATAATTTCCTATTCCAACAGGGTACGTTTCATTTAATTTCTATCAAGAACTTGACTCAACGTTGATTTGGAAGTGCTGCAAAGAATCAACGTTTCCTGAAATTACCTCCAAGGTTGTCATACTTGATCCCGAGTGGCTTGTAGCTGACTGAAGATTCAAGAAACCATGGCAAGAATTGGATATCGCGTGGAATCTATCGATTTACACGTAGTTTCCACGTCGAACTTTGTGACATGACATGTGGACAAAAATATTGAGAATTTATTTTTAAAATAGTTTATATACAAAAGTTGTGTTTTTATGTATCTTCTTAGTGTTAAAATTAAGAATTACCGGGCTTTATGAACACACTGTATAAGCCCCCCCCAAAAAAAAGAAAAAACCTATTAAACTCTCTCGGCCCTCTCCTGAGTTTCCTGAAACGTATCATAAATGCAGAGGACAAAGAGAGAATAACAAAATGTTTATTACAGTTGTGAGCAGTCATTTAAAAAGTTGAGCTTTTCATGTCTGACATTTTGTAGATGTGATTAAAGTTTTACTCAGATTACAGAACGGTAAACGTTAAACCGCCACGGGTAACCGAGGTCGTTAAGGCGTGGATTCGTGAGCTGGAGGTCTGGGGTTCGAATCCCGCCTGGACCGTCCTCCCTGACTGAGGTTCTTTCTAGGTTTTACTCAGTCCTCATAACTGGCAAATGCCGGGGAGTACCCTAAACTTAGGTCTGGAACGTTTCCCTCCTTAAAAAATCATTTCCCAATTCATCATTTCATTTCATGTATCACCAGTGTTGACCGCCTGTGGTGCCGCAGTAGTAAAAACAGGCGTTAAATACCATTAAAAAAAAAAAATAGGGAACAGTAAACGTTAAACCGCCATGGGTAGCCGGGGTCGTAAAAAAATCCTAAGTACGGCTTCTTTCGGAAGGGAAGTAAAGCCGTGGGTCCCGTGTCATACATTTACGGCACGAAAAAGAACCTCAAGCCTGAAAAATGAAGCCTCTGAGCAAAATTTGTCGGCATTTCCCGCTCTGAATTAAATGGGACGCTGATGACCTGAGACGTTAAAGAGCGTCCATAAATAAACCAAATCAAGAGAGAGAGAGGGGGGGCCGTAAAGGCCTGACTCGTGAGCGGGAGGCCTGGTGATAGATTCCGCCTGGAACATTTTATTTCTTAAAAAAAAATCCTTTCCCAATTTATCATTTCATCTCCTGTATCATCAGTCGCTGATGATACATGAACGGGCGTTAAACAGTATTAAAAAAAGAGTCACATTAATTATGCTATAAGTTGATAGAAACCTTTCCCTTCACGTGATGTGCAGCAAAACGATCATAAAAAGAAATTATTTCCTTCAACTGCATGCTCAAACTTGAAACGAACATGTCATTTGCATATGCTCAATCATACAACTTAAATATTCACGACATTGAGAGCAGTTGTGTACTATTGTTGTGAAGTAACAGTTTAGCTCTCGTATTTCGAGTTGAAATTCTTGTTTTTGGGTACAAGTTTTGGTGGCGGAAGTAGATAAAGGATAGTTTATTTAAAACGTGCAAATGTTAGGAATAGTAGTTATCGTTAAATGAGCCAAAAATCAAGTGTTTGGCAAACCCTCTGAACGGCTGCTATATGCCATAATCTGTAAACCTGAAGATTTACAAATTTTAATGGTTAAGGTTATCGGCTACAGAAGAAATCTTAAACTCTTGGTAATAATTTTGTGGTACAGCACATATATGGAGACCATTAGTTACACTGCTGATATACGAAATACGGGTAAATTGGAAAACTGTGACGAGCCAAGCCGGTTTGTGCATCCATCTTGGATTCGAGCGCGGTTGCTCCCCGGGGGCAATAATTAACGATATTTTGGTGATAATGCGGAGTACTGTGCTGTTTATTGAATTTGATTCAGTGCTTTAAAGTGGAGAGATACATTATTTTTAGTGTAAAGATTATGTTTGATTGTTTATTAGTGGCGCCAAAGTTGGTAATTCCAAATGCGCTTGTCGCCATATTGGAACACATAGAGTAGTTAATTTATTGTTACTAGGAGTAGAGGATTTTCTTCCTGTTGGTAAGTTAACTACTGAAAATTTCACTTAGTCGCCATATTGAATTCAGTGTTTACATAATAAATATTCACAACATAAGAACAACGCCATACTTATATACCAAGAACTGTTTGTATTTATAGCAGTTTGTGTCTAATAGATATAAATGCAGGAAGAGAATATGAAATATGTTATGTTAATATTGCTGTTAAATCTACAAAAAGCAAAATATACAGCACTTTTACAATATAATTATTTAACTAATTGCTGCGCATAGCTGTATTAATTTATTATTTTCATCAGGTTAATAAATGTTTCCGTTGAAAACGTTTAAATGTTCGGTTTCCCAACTAGGGAAGTAATGAAGGGCTCATTTACATACTTTCAAAGGCAAACCAGTGCGCCACTGCCATAAGCGAGTAGCCAATTTCCCTAGTAATGACGTGTCACGCCCACCAACCCACCTGCCCACTGCGCATACATTGCCATTCAGGTTCCCAAATTATTAACACATGGTATAACCACAATTATTATCGGGCATACGAAAACCACCCACGGCGTGAATCAATATACGAGTCGATTTCAATTAGCGATTATGCCCCGTATCTTTAGCTTTTACGTGTTTAATATTAAACATGAAGGTTGAGGTGAACCTTGTAACCATTTGAAACTAGCCATTCTTTTTTAAGCGTGAATATATTTGTGGAACTTGCGTCCCATTATACGAAATTGTGATTTTAGTATAATTTCGCTGAATTCTATTGATATCTGTTTGATTTTCAGTTAAAATTTAACAAATGCCTTAGTAAATTGAAGTCGAGACAAAGACTTTTCGTCCAAACGCAATAAATGCACTTGAAACTTGAAATAAAATGTTTACTCTATTTTAGTGAATACTAAATAGTTCGTTTAATACATTCCAATATATCCTTTTTTAAATCAAAATTACATTTTACACAGTGTCTTGGGAAATTTCTTGTTATTTATCAGCATTAATATTAATTTGTAGGTAACCCCTTAATATAGTTACAAAATATTAATTTCATATTATTGATTAGGACCATCTTTAGTTTCCTCCTCTTCCTGTGAAATTAAGATTGTATTAGAAGAGACTCCACAAATGTATAAATAAATATGCAATAAAACGACTAATTTCACTAAAATTTTTACGTTTGTTCTCTTGATTTGAATCTATAAGAAACAAGCAAAGGTAGTGCTAAAGTGCTAAATAGCTATGACTGATAATTTCATATAAGATAACATAATCACTATTATTTCGTGCTGATCACAAAGTACAAAGGAACAGGCATTGACTCTAAACTGCCGATATGAGTGCATCGAGGGTACAAAACTGGTCATAAAAACCCTCGTTCGGACAGGATTTGAGTAAAAAAAGAGTGAGAATTAGTTTATTCTTAAAATAAGCTGGATATAATAAAACGCAAGGATTAAATAGAAATATTGACAAAATTCTATTCCATCCATTTTATTTTTAAGTCAGATGGGTATTAAATATTTAATTGTTTATTCTTCTATTGCTCAAGCATTCAGGCTAATACGGTTCTTTTCGAAATAGTTCCATCGAGTTGTGTAATATTTTTTGAACTGGCTCACCGTTACTCAGAACGGCTGTTAATAAACTGGGACGCTTACCCAGTGTCTCCGATTTTAGACGGGGGAGCAAGAATAAGTCACACGGAGCACGGTCCGGGCTATTGGAGGGTGCGGAACACCGGGCTAAATATTGGGTAACAAATATGGGAACGTGAGGCAGGCATTATCGTGCTGCGGGTGCCAACTATGAAGACGAATTCAGCTCTCAAATGCAGGGTATCATGCATTATGATGAAAACTCTACTATGGGAAGTTTTTCATTCATATCCCCCTGTCTATCTACCTAGGGTGTTCTAAAAGTTATTGGCCTGACCAAGAAAACAGAAGATTAGAATTTTTTTTATAAAAATTTAACACAGATATCTATTGGCTGTCTCAACTTCAATCATTTGATGTAACTGTTCGGCTACCTAGCCATTTCGTCAAGTTTGGGAACAAAATGTTGTCGCTAGGAAGCGAAGTTTTGAAGCAACAATCCCAGACGTGTGTGAAGACACATTATCGCAATGAAAGAGATCTTTCTTTTTCGTAAGGCGTGGAGGTTTAGCATGAATAGCATCCTTAGTTGGTCCAGTAGTGAAGCGTAATACTCCATGGTGATAGTTCTCCTACTGGAGCACTAAAGAGATTCACAATAAACCATAGTCATGTCTTTTCCTGAAGATGGAACCGTTTTTGCTTTCTTTGGTGCACTTTCACCTGTTGCCATCCACTGTTTGGTCTGCTCATTCCTTTTTGGCGTATAGTAATGAATCCATTTTTCATCTACTGTAATTAAAGTCGGAGAAACGCACTGTAATTGCATTTAAACAAGTCTAAACAAGCTTGAGAAATAATAATTCGTATAGCATTTGGTTCATCGAGTGAAAAGCTTTCTCAGACCCAAAATTTCCCTGTAAAATGACACGACCTATCAATTCTTTTCAATGTCAGCCAACTCGCGTGCTTTCAATGAGTACGGCTTTGTGAATTTTTGTCACAACCTCGTCGATCGTAGCAGTTTTGGGGCGCCCTGAGCACTCATCATCTTGAATGGATGTATGACCACGTTTAAATTCACTAGCTCACTTTTTAACATGAAAACGAGGGAAAGAATCCTTTAATGTTGAATTTAACTCCTTTTGTATTTGTGTTGGAGTTATACCTTCAAAATGAAGTACTTTATCACAGTTCGTATTTCAATTTTTATCTATTTTGTAGAAAATGTAAACACTAGTTTGTTTACATGATCTTCACAAACAAGTGACTACACTTACGTGGCTGTAACTTTACATGACGCCAAGGATAATATTTAACAATTATCTTTAGTAATATCGCTAGTGCTGATAATTTTCGATAATTTAATTGAAGTGTACGAATGTTTGTTTTCAACAAGCATGATGTTGAAAGCTCCATTAAATTAACACAAGGAATATCACGAGAGGGTCTGAGATTAGAAAGCTCAGACCCTCGAGTGGTATTTATTAGAAGTACTTCGGGATTAAAAAAAAAGAATTTAAATATAATTCCTCTAAACTTGACTTACAAAATTGTAATAATTTTATACTAGTGCTTTTCAAGTAATCTTGCGACAGAAAAATGTCGATTGTCAGTAATGCCAATAGAGAAGAGCAAAATAGGGCTTTATGACTATTTCATGAATAGAATTAAAATAAAAGTTATATATATATATATATATATATATATATATATATTGCACAGAATATTATCACTTGCATAAAACGTTATACTTATTCTATTCATAAACCGTGAGACATAAATGGACAAAAATAAACTATTACAATTGCTACCAAGTAAGAATAACAAAACAGAGATAACATTTTACCATTCTGAACAACATGTTTATTATAATTTATGGTTACCTACGCAGGCATTGTTACATAATTTACAAAATAATTTCAGACGAATACCGAAAAACAATTGTTTGAGTGAGTTAGTTAAATGGAAAATTTTCCTGTTCAGGAATTATAGTGGGGGGGGGATTTATAGACTTTGCTACACAGACCAAAGACAAATGCATTTTGTAAGATAAAGGTTTTCGATAATTTCACTGCGATATCGTGCTGTAATTGGTCAAAATTCAAAATTTTCTGTAATTTCATTGGTTGATTTTATGATGACGTCACTTAGATGAAATAGTCGTAGTAATTTGGCCATCTTCATGACATCTCTGGGTCAGGCCCAGAACTTTTAAAATATTCCTTGTAGTGCATAGTACGGTTATTTATGGATACCATCCACTCAACCTCTTTTAACGTGTCACTTTCTAGAACCTTGGAGTCAGAGATTGTGGGACAATTAAACATTTTAAACTCAAATTAAACTGTCATCTTAACTCTAAAAATCACAAGTTAATTTTTAGCCTCTTCCTCTTTTTATTCTTTGCCATACTTGCCTCCTAAACCCAAGATCGCGGGTTCGAACACGGCCAGGACCGATGGATTTTTTCGGGCGTAAAAATCCTAAGTATGACTTCCTTCGGAAGGGAAGTAAAGCCGCGGGTCCATGTCGTACATTTACGGCACGAAAAAGAACCTCAAGCCTGAGAGGCCTCTGAGCAAAATTTGTCGGCCGTTTCACGTCCTGAGTTGAATGGGACGCTGATGACCTGAGATGTTAAAGAGCGTTCATAAATCAATCAATCAATCTTTTTATTCTTCTTTTTTATCTTAGCAACCTTGAAGCAGTTCATAATTAGACTTGAAATATTTCTTTTTTAAAGTTTTGTCTTGAATATAACTTTTACTTCTCGATACGAATGTAAATATAGTACACATTAAGTGTAATATATTGTATAATAAATATTTATAAAGTATCAAAATAATATTAAAATATTCATTTGTTGTATAAGAGAAAAATTTTACTCGATAAAAATTATTGAAGAACAAGTGCAATTCTAATATTAAGTTTATCTACTTTCTAACTATATTAAAATGTGTAATATGTACATGCAGTATATCTCTTTAATTTGACTTTTTTCTTCTGTATTTTATTTAATTTTGTATATTACATTTTTTTGCCATTGTAAATAAATACAACAAATGAATATTTTGATATTATTTTGATACTTTATAAGTATTTATTATACAATATATATTACACTCAATAAGTACTATATTTACATTCGTATCGAAAACTTTATAAAATAAATATTGCAAGTGTTAGAATGAACTGCTTCAAGCTTGCCTACCCTTCCTGGATAGAACCGCACACTACGAAAGCCAACCGGACTTACTTGCTGGTGTCTCCTTCGACCATCTGCCTTGACGACAAAATACAAAAGTAGTCGTTTTTAATAGTTAAGAGCTGTCACACGCTATTCTCGTCATGGATAAACTCGCTGCGTAGTTGGCAGTGGTGTGTAGGACTTAAAAGTGTGTAGGCCACACATAACCTTATTCATCACCTTTGCGACCTGCAGAAGCATGACATTTGCATTTGAATAAAATTTCTTCAACAATCTTATGGGCGGGGTCCCTTGCTTTGAGACTTAAAAACTCTAGTTTCCTATCAGCGTTCAGCAATATTATGATAACTACAGTAAATAAAATGGGAAGACGTGTAACTCGGGTAAATGCACATTGAAATTAATTGAAGGTTGGCGGATAGAAAAGAAAAGTGTATTGGAAGAAAATGGAAATCACAAGAATTTTGTAAAACACCACAGGTGGCCGAGTTCATTAAGACACGGACTCGTGAGCGGGAGGTCTGGGGTTTGAATCCCACCAGGACTGTTCTCCCTGACGGAGTTTTTTTTTTCAGGTTTTCCTCAGTCCTCATAACTGGCAAATGCCGGGGAGGTACTTAGGCCTGGAACGTTTCCTGCCTTAAAAAAAATGTCCTTTCCCAATATATCATTTCATTTCATGTATCGTCGGTCCTGGTGGTGTAGTGGTTACCATATTTGCCTCCTAAACCCAAGATCACGGGTTCAAACCCGGCCAGTACCGATAGATTTTTTCGGGCGTAAAATCCTAAGTATGGCTTCCTTCGGAAGGGAAGTAAAGCCGTGGGTCCCGTGTCTTACATTTACAGCGCGATAAAGAACCTCAAGCCTGAAAGAGAGGCCTCTGAGCAAAATTTGTCGGCCGTTTCACGCCCTGAGTTGAATGGGACGCTGATGACCTGAGATGTTAAAGAGCGTCCGTAAATAA
The DNA here is from genome assembly GCA_030762175.1 of Metallyticus violacea. Classification (NCBI taxonomy): domain Eukaryota; kingdom Metazoa; phylum Arthropoda; class Insecta; order Mantodea; family Metallyticidae; genus Metallyticus; species Metallyticus violacea. The sequence continues at coordinate 27,779,416 of CM060837.1, read as the reverse complement.
AAATCAACATCAGTGTTCACTGCCTGTGGTGCCTCAGTAGTAAAAACGGGCGTTAAATACCATAAAAACAAGAATTTTGTGGAAAAATGCTATTTGTTATTTCATTAATTGATAGATTTGTAATAAGAAAAGGCTGATTAGAAACTATTGTTAAACTTCATAATACGATCCTTCATATATCTTATCGATTATATAAAACAAGCGAACTTCAGATGTCTTTACTAATAGCTACAAAGATGTTAGCAAAAAATAAACACCATTCAGCTATAGGATTTAACTTGAACCTATTTACCTATCATGAGTTTACACATCTGCATTAATTTACCCACCAGAACAACGAGTTCGTATCCAATAACATTACAGTAAGCGAACGATGAATTAAGTTAATGCAACCCGTTCACTTAATCTAACCTAACCTAACCTAACCTAACCTCGGGGTTAGGTACCTGAACAATACTAAAACCTAACCTCTAAGTTAGTCATAAGTAGACGAACAGCGTTGTAATAAAATGTGGGAAATGTTTTTTCTATAAATAGCTATCTGCCACCAGTCTATTCTCGTCAAGTAGCATTTTAAACTTATTCCTTTGTTTTGAAAACTGTTTTCTCTTAATTCTTAACAGTTTTGTCGTACCGTATGCCAGTTAATCAATTCACATGCCCAGATGACCGAATTTTAAAGTTCCAAAAATGCATTGTTCTATTAAAAGCAGCAAGAACTCATCGAAATACTGTGTGCTTTTCCACTTATACCACAGCATTTAAGACATGAGACAGCTAGAGGTGGAAAGCATAATATGGAGTTGAAAATGAAATACATTAAGCAAACGAGTGTTAAAGAAGGTTGAAGTGGTAAGTGTATTTTATAGGAATTAATAGGTAGCTTTTGAAAGAAGGAACGAAAAAAGACCTAAGCCTTTAACACATTCGAGAAGGTGTTTAATGTTATCCGTGATACAAATCTCAAGAAATTCGAGTAGCAAAGTGAACAGAAAGGGTTCTTATTCCTAATGTGTATTGCAATTAGCAATAGAGAAACTTCTCATTAAAATTATAACGACCATCGATAAGTTCCTCCGCACTTGGGTGATGTACACCGCACGAGAGAAAGCTGGTACTCCTACATTTTTGACATTCCTTCTTTCGAAACAGCTTTTAGCAGGTAATTCGCCCTCTTTTGCTAAGATATGGTCTTTGAAGTGTGTATTTTTCTTGGCTCGCGGTCAGTACTACCACCACAGTGAAATTTCAGCTACACAATAGCTGCGGAGCGACTTTTCGATGACCCTTTAGAATGTAAAATAAAAAGTACAGAGAAGATTTCGTAAGAAAGTTAAATAAACAATTGCAGCAACGAGATATTATTTCTCTTGTTCAAACACTAGTGTAAGTTCTGCATAGAAAAATAAAGTTATATAAATATATGTCCAGAAACACCCGGTTTATGAGTTATAATTGATATATCATTTAGTTATTGACATTCACAATGAAGATAAACGTTTTAATACCCGCAGTTGTATTGCTTTTATCCCAAAATTGTTTAATTTGAATTGAACTTTAGATCGTCCGGTAACTCTGCAAGCTGTATCAGGCAATGTGTACAAGGCTTTCATCTTAAACCCTCTTCTGGAAGCTCTAGACAATGTGCCTTCGGCTTTAAGAGATTGTACGAAGCGACTTCAGGAAGATGCCTATCACAACAAACGGATAGGTAGAGGAACACCACTTTCTTAGGCCGCCCGTTAGTCTCCCTTAATACAATAGACTTTTATTTGTGAGATTTAAAAACACTAGCTTATGTAACTGTTGAAAATGAAGAGATACTTCACTAACGGATCTCGGACGCAGAAGCTGTCTCGCAATTTCCTGATGTATTTTAAAGCGTGATGGTCTGGTATGCCCATGCACGTATTGTAGCAACCGGAGAACACTTTGAACACTTTTTATGAATTGCAAGTGAACAAGCAGTAGAACTAAATCTATTACATTTTTTAAATTCACTCGTTGACGTGTTACTGTTAATATATTGTATTGTTTTAAATAAAATACATATGCATTGTAAAGTTCAATTAAAACGTTGGATTATTATAATTTATAAATCACGCATTTATGAACTTGTGTTTGCATTTCTTTCTTTGGCCTTGCAGTATTCAGCAACGATGTCTGTACAAGTGTTTAGTTATTATTCTGACATGTAATGATTTATATAGTATTCATGACTATGCTGATCAGGGTATTGATAGCTTGACAATGAGTTCATACAGGGTGTAAAAAACACTTAACGAAAAACAATTGTCATAAATCTCCAGCTAGAGCAGGTATTTATTTTATTCAAAATGTGCGACTCTTCATAAATAATTATGTGATTAAATAGACATGCAATTTTAACCATCTAACTAGGGGGCGTATCGCTGCAAATCATCAATCACTGCCTTGAGTTTATTTTTTTTTATTCGTTTTATTTAAGGACGCTCTTTAACATCTCAGGTCATCAGCGTCCCATTCAAATCAGGGTGTGAAACGGCCGATAAATTTTGCTCAGAGGTGTCTTCTTTCAGGCTTCGTGCGGTAAATGTACGACACGGGACCCACGGCTTTACTTCCCTTCCGAAGGAAGCCATACTTAGGATTTTTACGCCCCGAAAAAATCCATCGATCCTGGCCGGGTTCGAACCAGCGATCTTGGGTTTAGAAGGCAAGTATGGTTACCACTACACCATCAGGAAATACCTTCATACAAAGATTAGAATGTATAGTTAGTTCTAGCACGATTATTTTTTTCAATGTAGCAATGCCTATTGACTTGAAGAAAATAAAATTAAACGAGATTAGAACTCAACGGAGCCCCCCCCCCCCCTAAGAAACTAGACTAAATAGTTTGAGATATCGGCATATGTGGAGCTCGGACTTTCAGGCTCTATTTAGAGAATTTCCACGATCGTTGACAAAAAAAAAAAAAAAAAAAAAGAGTAATATTTTGCCTCGATTGTTACGCAGTACAGCACCCGTCTTTGTATTTTGTGTACAACAGTGGTTACCAAACTGTGCTCCTTGAAGAAACTGGACGAATAAAGAAAAGACCAGAACTTAAACTGTGAATTTATGTAGCAATGAGTCGTGTGTCGATATAAATAGATTTTTTTTATTGATTTATTTACGGACGCTCTTTAACATCTCAGGTCATCAGCGTCCCATTCAACTCAGGGCGTGAAATGGCCGACAAATTTTGCTCAGAGGCCTCTCTTTCAGGCTTGAGGTTCTTTATCGTGCCGTAAATGTACGACACGGGACCCACGGCTTTACTTCCCTTCCGAAAGAAGCCATACTTAGGATTTTTACGCCCCGAAAAAATCCATCGATCCTGGATTTTTACGCCCCGAAAAAATCCATCGATCCTGGCCGGGTTCGAACTCGCGATCTTGGGTTTAGGAGGCGATATAAATAGAGTAGAAACAATTGAGGTGCATACTGACCTTCCGTAGGCAACAGTGGAAGTTATTCCATGGGGTAATTGTGTCGATATGGGCACAAACGGCACGCAGACCATGACTGGAACGACATCTGGTGTTATGTCAAAAATTAAACAAAATGCGAAGGAGTGCAGCAGTAGCTACTGCGCCCTCCACCGTCAAACCCTTGATGTGAAGAAGAGGCCACCTTCTCTAAAAGAAATCCTGGACGAAAGTTGAAATTAATTAATTTTATTAAATCACTACCTAAGAACACCAGACTATGCAAAATGTTGTTTATGACATGGGAGTTTGCACACATCTTTACTTCTTCACACAAAAATAAGGTGCGAGGCAAAAGTTTGACTCTTCTCTTTGAAATGAGGGCTGAAGTCAGAATCTACCTGACTGACAATGACTTCGCTTTGGAAGACGGGAACGCTGGCTAATAAAGTTAGTATATTTAGTTGACATTTTTCAGAAAGTTAATAGTTTAAGCCTCTCACTTCAAGGAAAAACAACAGGAATGTTTGACGCCAGCGATAAAGCACAAAGGGTTCAAAAAGAAATTCAAGTTTTGAAAGAATCAAGCGAACAGTGACAATTTGGATAGGTTCCAAATGGTAAAAGGATTTATACAACTAGGTTCAGACACACAAATGAGTTTCAAGTTCACTTATAAGTTTGCTTGATAGTTTAAACGCTTATTTTTCAGAAGAACTCCATGAAAAAACAGTAAACCAAATTTTCTAGTGTGTCAGAAAAGTCAGGCAGCTCTGACATCTTAGCAATGTGAATACTTGATTGCTTTGACATTAGATGAAACATAATTTTTCAAATGAGAAGTCACCAAGAAGTCAAAACCATCCTTTTGCCCTTTGCCTCCCTTATTTATATGCACATGATTCTCTGCTAAGGCAGATTAAAACAAAACACCTCTCATCTCGATGCGGAGTCAGAAATTCGGCTCCAACTGTCTGAAATTCAACCATATACCTATAGCTTATTTGTGTAAATTAATTCAGTGTCATCCCTTTCATTAAAATATTTCTTTTACGGCCCCAAGTGACATTAAAAATGGTTTTATGTGAGGATATACCTGAATACTTGCTTTTAGTTCGTTTTAAAATGTTTTGCCTTAATTTTTTTGTAATATATGCAGTAAAATTAGAGTTGAACATATTTATTTGTAATGAAATTAAGTAATAAAGCATGTTTTACGTGTTCTAAATGTTGAAAATTCTTAATGTTTACCTAGTATGCTCAAATAGTATGGTCATATTAGTGCGAGTTGAAATTTAGTGCTCCGCGATGAATTTTTCCACTCCTCGACATAAAAAGTTTGGTCTACAACGCTGGGAAGTTTTAATAGTATGTTGTAGTTTATCCCGGATGTCAGCGCGCACAGTAAAGGGAAGAACGGCATTCGTCTTTCATTACTAGAATCATGTCGGCTAGCATTAGTAAACAATACCGTCTTCTCTAGTACACCCAGCATGCCCCACTTCTATGACATCATGACAGGGGCGCCTCACTGTGAAGGAAACAAAATATAAGCTCAAACATACACGTACGGTAGAGATAGCGGTACATTTCCAGTCTAATATCTAAGCGGTCAAATGAGCAGACAACCCTTTAAAAGTTTTATATGATGGGGGCTCAAAATTTAACAACCTAATGAACATGGAATGGGTATGAAAGTCCCAGCCCTACATATGGCGGTGTCTCGTAAATCATTTGGCCTAGTATCCTTTAAAAAATAAACGATTAAATAAATAAAATAAAATAAAAATTAAAAATCTAATCCCATTTAGTTTTATTTTATTACAGGCACTGTTCCATTTGGAGAAAATGATTTTCTTTCTAGAAATACACTTGGATTCCACGGACTACATAATTAGCCTTGCCTGAACTTCGATTCAGTGAAAACAGCATACTGAAGAAATTACGAAGGAAGTAACATATTGCGGTTTTACCAATGGAAGGATTATTTTTTAATAATTTTTCCATATCTCTATCGATCGTACCTACTAGTCACTTACGATGAAAGGAGGAAACAATAAGTTTAATGTATGTGTGTGTGTGTGTCCGTTAACGCTCTGGCGGTCCAATCTTCTTCTTCTTCTTCTTCTTCTTCTTCTTCTTCTTCTTCTTCTTCTTTTGTCAATGAAACTCGGCAAATAACCATCAACTAACAAACCATTCGTCGAGTTCATTAACCAGAAAAATTGGGTTATTGGAGGAGAGGTTAACCTAAAGTAAAATAAAAAAAATAATAATAACAATTATTATTATTATTATTATTATTATTATTATTATTATTATTATTATTATGAAAAATCGCTCTAGCGGCAACAATTTTTGTTTATTCTCAAAGAAACTCAAAAAACTTCTTTTTTAAAAAATTATAAAATTAGTGTCAGAGCAATCGAGTCACTAGGAGTGGTTTTTTAAAGGAAACTCGTTATTTGCGATTGTAATAAAATAATAAAAATAATTTCAGAAAATCAGTGAAATCAGACTATAAGGAGGGAAAGAATTTACCTGAAAACCAAAATTTAAAAATCGCTCTAGTGGCATTAATATATGTTTTTATTTTTGCAACGAAACACGGTATACGATTCCATCCGCATTCTAAAAATATAGCTTCAGAAAATTATTGAAATTGGGTTATTAGTAGCGGAGTTAAACTGAAACCCAAAATTTAATAATCCCTAGCAGTACCCATAATTTTTTTACAACAAAACTCGGCATAATACAATTTAAATAAAATAAAGTCGGTCCTGGTGGTGTAGTGGTAACCATACTTGCGTTCTAAACCCAAGATAGCGGGTTCGATCCCAGACAGGACCGATGGATTTTTTCTGGGGTAAAAATCCTATGCATGACTTCCTTCGGAAGGGAAGTAAAGCCGTGGGTCCCGTCGTACATTTACGGCACGATAAAGAACCTCAAGCCTGAAAAAACAGGCGTCTGAGGAAATTTGTCGGTCTTTTCACGCCCTGATTTGAACGGGACGCTGATGACCTGAGATGTTAAAAGAGCGTCCGTAAATAAAACAAATCAAAAAAAAATTCAATAAGAAAAATAGTTATTGAAAAACTGTGATATCAAAATAGCTTACCTGAAACACGAGGGGAGAATCGCTCTAGTGATAAGAAAAATAGTTTCTGAAAATCATCAGTTTATTGGGAGTGAAGGTTTACCTGGAAAATGAGTAGGGTTAAAATAAAATTTAAAAATCGTACCAAATCCTGGAATTTTAAACTTTTCTAAACGAAACTCTTTGTATGCCATTGAAGGTAAAATGGTTTCTGAAATTTAGTGAAATCGAACTATTACCCAAAACTTAAAAATGGCTCTAGCAGCATTAATATATATCTTTTTTGCAACGAGTCTCCATATATAACATTTAAACAAAACAAGAAAAATAGTTTCTGAAAATCAGAGAAATCGGAACATTACAAGTAAGGATTTACCTGAAACCCAAAATTTAAAAACCGCTCTAGCAGTACCATGTTTCTTTATTCTTAACAAAATTCGGTACATACAATTTAAATAAAATAAGAAAAATAGTTTCCGAAAATTAAGGAAATTGGACCATTAGGAATAGCATTATAATTGAAATCCGAAATTTAAAAACGGCTCTTGCGTTTAATTTTCTCTATATTGTTTTAAATAAAAGTGCAAATTAATTCATCCTATAAACGTATTTATAATGATGCATTTGTTTCATATTTAACAAAAACATCGTCGTGAAGATAACAAATGTGAATAATTAATCTAATATATGTGTAAGAATTAAATGTAAGAGCACTTTGGAATAATCTTCAGAAAAAATTTAATGTTATTGTAGAAAAAATATTCGATATATTTTTTACTACTAAACATTAAAATTAAATTCCAAAGCCCATGAAAATCGATATTACTGCACTGTAATTGTCTCTGAATAGTAGCATGTTTTTCTTTTATTGAAACATATGAACATCTTAAATACACAAAGCAACTGGAAACTTTTTGTTATTTTTCTCTATTTTAGTGATTATAAAGATAACAAGAACTCAGTTCATAGCCATGGTTACATTTAAAAATGTTTAAAAATACTCACACGTTATAGCTTAGGCTATTAATAGTCATGCATTTAATTTGGTTAATAGTACATCATCACTTTTTGTCGTTTAATTTCAATAATAATTCTAAAAATGTAGTTTCTCTTTTGTAACATTTATAGCATGCAAGAATTCTATTTTTGTTTCTCTTACTATTCAGTAATGTCTATAACTTATTTCATTTCATTAATTAATAAGGCCTAATTTTGATTTTATACTCATTTTATTAAAAGCTATTCAACTCGTTGAGAAATTCGCTTAGTTGCGCAGCTCCTATATGACGAAATTTTTCCATTTCAGAAATATTCGAGTTGATACTTTTAGGTGATTTATCCTGAATATGAAATGCTAAAAATTGTGAAAATAAAATACTGTAGCGCTGAAAATCTATCAGTTTCACAAGTTGCAGTGTACACACTTTTGTAAAACTAAATACTGGATGCTGAAATTCAGCAATAACGGCTCTACATATGTTTTCTGCAGAAATAATACAGTAATATATCTAGAATTGCACTTGAATAGTAATATCATTGGATATATGTTTATCTTATTAACTGCGTGTCTGTCTAGGTTAATATTCCAACCATATATTAATATGCCTTTATCATATATCAAAGTAAGAAACGGTTACAATAACATTTCAGGTGAAGATATACTTCAAATAAAACAATTAAGTTTAATATGTCTATATTAACACAGCTTTCCCACAATTTACTATATCTCTTGAAATAATCAAATGTTAAGCGTTATTTCTGCGACGGTGTTTATTTTTTCGTGCCAAACACTAATTAGCTATTATATTTACACTCATAGTTTCGTTATGTCTTGATAATATATTTCATCCTGCGCCTCGTTAACGCAACAAAGATTACTTGTATTTGGGAAAAGGTATACATTTGTGAAATTCTTAATGCACTGCACAATCCTATCTAAGTTTTTTAATTTATTGTTTATTAAAACAAAACAACTAGTACTATAAAGCTTTTGGTCTGTGTCTGCCCCAAAATATTCCCTTTTCACCAATTGCATTCTTTGTTTAAGGCATTCACGTATTATTCCTTAAAGCTAATTTTATTTATAAAGGGGGAAAACGTTCATTTGTTGTTTGTAATAGCCTTCTGAATATCATGGCACAAGATATTCTCTCTTATTTGCTCTATTTTTATCCTTTGTTTGGAATAACCTCTGCTGCCTGTTCACATTAAAATATTGCAGTTTTGTTGTAATTTGACTGTTGACCCAACGGCATTTAAATACTATACATTTGCTATTATATTTAAGTTTTATAACAGACATTATCAATTTCTATGTGTTCGGAACAGATGCAAGAGTTTCCGATCATCTGGAACATATTCAAACGCTCCAACGCTTGGGATACTGTGGCAATGCAAATGTGAACCTTCTTGGGAGGTAAAATGGAACGAATCTCTTTATTCCCGATGCAAGTAGGTTTATAGTTTTGAGTCCAAATTCCAATAATTGAGCAGAACCATTTGGTAGACGTAGCAGTATAATCACGTGTTAAACTCACTTTGTACAAATTATATTTGATACTATTGTCGGTACTTTGCAGAATCGCTATCCTGTTTTATGATTCATTACTGTAATTTCAAGGCTCGCGTCAAACATTGGAGTATCCAAGGACGTGGCATTTTTCATTAGTGACTTTATTTCATCAACACATATACCTAACTTTGTTGATTGAGTTTCTATTCTGTTCTCCAAGATTCGTATCAAATTGGGCACGATACACCTTTTAACAAAGTCAGTAATCATCCGTGTTGTTTTCTCACAAAAAAATTATGTACAACAATACTTGATGACATAATAGTGAACATAAAAGACAAAAAAAAAAAAAAAAAAAAAAACGAAAATGAAAATGCCACTCACGAATCTACTTATTGGTAGCTGTAAACTAAACTAAATCTGGAGAAAATGAATTCATATTTAGCCTTTAAGCAAATGTATACATTTTTGTAATCTTAAGAGTCATTCTGAAAAAAAGAGTTTAATGCTGTATGATAATTCAGTTTTGAAAACTTGATGAGCGCACTTGCGCACTTTTATTAAATGCGCAAAAAAGTTATAAAAATTGAAGGGCTTTTATGGTTCAGCATGTTAACGTTAGTAAAAGAAATTCCTCTAATAAAACTCAAAACATATTTTCTGGAGAGACTGGATATTCTAATTCATCCCAGTATATTAGTGCTAACCACCTGGTCTGTTTTTGCAAGACCCTTCTGTGCTTTGATTCTTCAAGTCGCTTAAGTTCAGGCATTTTTTTTTCCTAAATCATTTCTTTCACTTACTAAGAGAAAGGGAGTGATCATAGGTTGTCACCGGTTATTGATAGATAGATAGATTACTTTGGCGTCATGGTCGAGGCCTCGTTAGGCTATCACTTCATTAATTCCATTTCCTAAGACATTGACAGCTAGCGAAAGGTTAAATGGTTAAAAAAGAAAAGTAAGAATGGCATCTGCTACAGGCTTTTTACGTCCCGTGTTAGAAATTCTAACTGAAATATCCCAGTCAATTCTGTGCTACCGCTTTGCGACAGAGCAAATATAGAAAATGAACGCGAAAGGGCAACAGCGTGTTACTGAAAGCGAATCCTGTTACTTTATGCAGCATTGAGGAAGTTCACACTGCATGCTCATTATCCAAGACGAAATCTGAATTTTAGTGAAATCACGGGGAAGAGGATCGGGTGTTCGGGAACAAGGGTAAATCGATACGAGACGATCACCACAATGACCAGCAGGTTCAAAGAACGAACCCTTTCTCTTCGGGCTCAGTTACGTCGTGACTTCGGTGTGCTCGGGTTCCTCGGTATCGGGTTGCTGTAACCTCGGTCAGTTCCGGCAACACGATCAAATACTGTACAGTCTAGTATAACAAAGCTTGGGGTCACCTATCAGAATATAGAGGTAGAAAATATGTTCATTGGCACAGAACAGGACTAATTTTGCGGTCCAGGAAGTATACAAACATATTCTCACTGACAATCATAAACAATCTACCCTTATTACTGTATTCGCTTTATCTTCATCCTTCATCATATTCTCCTACTGCATTTGTAAAAATTATGACGAGAAAATAAAATAAAATAAGTAATGCCTTAGGTTGCATATAGAGAATCTGGAAAAAAAGTACACAATAGCATATTTCTTTTGTAAGATATGATTATACAGTGCAGATTATATAAGCTTGCTTATCTATGTGAAATAATCTGTCTACTATTTTAAAAACCTTGAGATATTATAAGCTTTCTTGTAAAAAAAAAAAAAACCAACTCGTATGAAGATTTAAGCATAGCAGAACACTACCAAAGGAGATTTCAACGGGTGTATAAGAGGGCAACTTAAGGAACTTTCAGTGCTTGGATAAAATAGCAACTAAACTGGATATTAAAAACACAAACGCAGAGAACTGCTCTAGAAAGTGCTAGACGCGTGCGTTATATTATCCGATTGCATTTTAATTTAATGTACGTTTAGAACATCAAAAGTCTGCTTAATCTTGTTTTGATTAACACAAGAACAGCTTTTTATATATAAACTAATTAAGGCTACTTTTTGGCCATAAACGAGTAGATGAGGGGAGGAAAATCAATGGTTATCATCATCATCATCATGGCAAATATTATATTCTTAATTATACCTTTTGAAAAGTTTAGCATATGAGCACAGAAATATTAAAAAAAAAAAAAAAAAAAAAAAAAAAAAAAATGATGTTTCGCCCTTTTTGTTAAATTTTCGGGATGTGTACCATTTTTTGACTATTAAATTTGCCTATTTCGTAAATTCTTTAGCTCTTGAGAACAAAGTTAACAATGCGGAAATTATATTGATCGTAAAGTATTTCAAGTGAAAAATGACACGAAAATTTTAACTACTTTTTCGGATGATTAGAGTTCAAGTCTAAACTGGTCTACAGAGCATTTTTTCGTCAAATCTGGTTTATGGTAACCACACTTCAAGTTTCGTGCACCTTTTAACAAGATTTTCCCTAATCTTAGTGTTATTCCTTGTTATGAAATAGCTATTATCATTTGTTCAGCAGGGTCTGCTATAGATTTGCTTATTATTAATTTGAGGAAACAAATACATCTTGTACAAAGATATTGTTGTTGTGGATTGCAGAAAATGATCCAGATATGTATAAAACAGCCTCACAAGGGTTGTAAATATGCTAATTTGAACGTTTTCCTAACTCCAATACTATTTGAAAATGTACGAAAATTAAAAATAAGAATTCTGCTAAATGAACCAAAGTGGGATTAGAACAAATACTAAAGATGCTAAATAACAACGTTGTACACGAAAAAAATTAACATTTGTGTGTATCTTTGAATGCTTTAGATTCAAAGAACATTTTCCACATATTTTAACAACAATTATTTCTTTTAGCTGTCTGTGCATCACTAATAGTAGCGAAAATGTATGTGGTCATGCCTCCAAGTATTCTGAGATTAACCAGAAACATTTATTTCTTCCTTTTTATAAGTTATGATCTCCGATTTGTTAATTGAAGATTTTGGAATGCTATTTCACAAGAATAAGAATGCGACACATATTTAAAATGTTTGAAAGGTAATGTTTCTACATTGAAGGTCTGTGCGATTTTTTATTCAGATAAGAGTGATTTAGTTTCATCTCTGATATTTTATGTCAATTGCAGCAATTAATTCTAGATTATATATACTTTCAATGGACATCAGATCTTCCAATTTGCTTATAGCTCTAAGATTGACAGCAAATACAGATTCTTAAGACCATGCCTTGTCGCCAGATACTGTGCAACACCAAAAGAGTGTAAGAAATTTGAAAGCGTATTATGAACATGAATTTTAATCTCGGAAGACTGTACAGTGTGGTATTACATAACATGGATGTTGAGAGAAAGGTGTCAGTTCCCATAGAGATTGTCTTACCTTAACAAGCTGCCATTCTCAAATATCGCTCGCCCAGGAATTCAGTAATCCATGTAGTAACAAGAAACGAGATAAAAGTATGCAGTTGGAAGCTTACTCTTTGATAAAGGGTGTGATTATTGATACTGTTACAACTGAATACAGAAGCAAGTGGTTGCAGCAAAATTCTGAAGTTTCAAAATGCAATAAACGCAATGTTTCTAGAGATAGATTACTAAATATGGCGGAACATTAAAAGCATTCAGTAATTTGTAAAATTTTCAATGATATTCTGCATTTATCAGCAAATCTTTCTCCATTTTATCAACTTTTGTCACGCAGCACTATTTAAAGATAAGTGATTCACATCTCTCTCTCTCTCTCTCTCTCAATATAAAGCTAACAAGCAGAGACGAAAACTTTAATAGCATACATTTGTAATGTATTACATATATTTTAAATTTTAATTTTAATCTATAAAAATGAATTGTTTGTCATTGAAATGCAAAATTAATTTTGCCTTTTTCGCCTTTTTAATATAAATGCCTTATTTTCGAAATTAATGATATTTACTGCTTTATATGAAAATTATCCACATGCAAATACAACTTACTGCTACAATCACAAGAATGATAGAACCAACGCCTTCCAATGCTCGTGCTTCCTTTAAAAGCAGTAGTGAGTACCACAGTTCAAAGGTTGAAATTACTTCTTGTTTTTCTACTATCTTTCTTTGAGTTTTCATTCCTTCAATTGTTGTATGAAATAGCGTAGTAGTTATTGACTTTCCAAAATTTAGTGTGTCTTTACGCAATAAATTGCAAATATTATGTTAATACATTTGTATCAGATGTATTTTGAATGACGTCAAAACCGTCATGGGTGGCCGAGGTCGTCAAGGCGCGGATTCGTGAGCGGGAGGTCTGGGGTTCGGATCCCACCAGGACCGTCCTACCTGACTGAGGTTTTTTCCGGGTTTTCCTCAGTCCTCATAAATGGCAAATGCCGGGGAGGTACCCCTGGAAACCTTTCTTCCTTAAAGAAAGAAAAATCCTTTTTCAATATATCATTTCATCTCATGTATCATCAGTGACCACCGCCTGTGGTGCCTCAGTAGTAAAAAACGGGCGTTAAACACTAATGAAAAAAAAAATATCAAAACCCTTCTATGCAAATTATGTGAGAGACAACGAACAATGATCGAACAGACGTAAAAATATAGTGTCACGGCCGGGATTCGAACCAAGGATCTTCAATCTCTAACCAATTGCGTACCGTGCCTTCCTCCAAGCATTAATCTCTCTAGTCTGATTTTCTTCTGGATTGGTCACCCTGGTGTCATCCTATTTAAAACCCCGCCGAGGGAGTTAGTCAGTATGTACTTTGCTGGAAATTATGGGAGGGATCCCATGCTTGGAACCCCGGAGACATCGCTAAAGATATTTATTACGTAGTGGGCGACCCATAATGAAATGAACACTTATGGCCCAGACTATCCTACACAAGGCTAGTGTGAAAGAATATTTTCCAGAAATTATGAAAATAAATACTGTATTTCAAATCTCAACATATCAGTAAAATACAACAATGCTCTTTCCAAGGCTGTAGGGAATGTTCTTCCTTCTGTAATTGCAACGTCAAATCCAGACTTACCTATGTAGAAATCTTTTTTGGACGCCGGAATACCTTTATAAGTTCCATAACCGCACAATGAGATAGTTGGTGGAGATGTATAAACTACTTTATGTAACATGCCTCAATGAAAGCCATTTAAGTCAAAATAAAAAATAATAATAATAATAATAATAATAATAATAATAATAATAATAATAATAATAATAATAATAAAATAAAAAAAATAAGAAGAAATGGATCTAAGTTGGCGAGTGAGCTGAACCTATAAATTGTTTTACTATCGATCACGTTGTTGGACCACTAGATCTTCCTTGAGAAGAGAAATCAATAAAACGATTCCTGTTTACAACAGAATATCTTAAAAAGATTTAACAGTTTAAATATCTCACATTTCATTGAAGTTAATGTGACTTATAAAATTTTCAACACGATGTGTTACTTTTCATCAGATGCAGCATCTTATAGAAAAATGTCTGGAAAAGGTTTAAAAATGCTACATTACGTTTGTTTCCAGATTTCTAGCATTATGGTCTTATTGAAATCCCGTCACAAATTAAGATATTTAAAAACGTTGTTCTAAATGTACCTCAACCTAACATAACAAAATGGGGAATATGACTTTCAGCAACGGTTTATTACACGTCACACTTCACGAGTACAGCAGAGGTTGATAGCAGGTAAGCAAATTCTCGAATCTTTGGAGGTGAAAAATAATTTAACTTTTATTGCAGTCGAGATATGACCCTAACAGAACTGATAACCCAACTTCAAAAGAAAGCACAGCCTCTGACAAAGTCGGTGAAAATTGTGGAAGATGCAGTGCAGGATTAGAGACTGTTTCAGAGGAAAAGTGTGAGAAAGTGTTCCTTCAAAATGATTTTGACGACTTAGAAACATTTAAATAAATCTATAGAATGAGCATTCTATCCCTCTGTGGTTGTTGAGAGGTAATTTTCTCATATAAAAGTGTATTATTTGACATGAGTCAGAACATGAACACAGAACACATTAGAAATACATATTTGGTTATAATGTATAATTAGCAAAACAGTAAACTTCCAAATTCATACAGAAATGTTTACTTTGGTGTAGAGTGTAGCTAGAAATTTGTCTAAAACTCTAAAATTGCACTCATTATGTTAATATAAATATATTGATTGATTAACCTGTTAAATAAAATTGTATATAAGCGTAATATAAGTTTTTCTGTGTTGTCTCTTTTTCCCTCCCTCCTTTTTCTTCTTCTTCTTGCTATTTACTAGTTTATAATTCCTGCTTATTTGAAGTTATATAATGCCTAAACATCTGGTCTTTGGTAATACGAAGGGGTATCATAAAGTTTTAAATATCAGCTTTAAATTTGACAGAAAGTTTGTTATGTAGCTGTTTTCTCTTCTCTATGAAGTCATCATCCAGATATAAACATTTTCCCCGGCTTCTGCAGATTGTGTCTTTAACCATTCTTCTACTTCATTATTGACGTCATATATCCTGTAAATCGGCGACCCTACAACGGATTTTTTATTTCTGGGAACAAGAATGTCACTTGGTGCGTGAGGTAGATCTGCAAGATCTCAAAGCCTCATCCCCACTGCAACTTCAGATGAGTGAGCTAGGAGATGAATGCCTATGGAGAACATCTCGAACTTGTCCAGAAAATTGCTGTAATATGTGCCAGTGATGGCTTGTTCCTTTGCAAGGTAATCTGTGAGGATGAGACCATGACAGCTCCAAAAAACGATGGGTATACTTGCATTCCTCATGGTTTTGATTTCTGGAGTCTCTGATAGATGCAAGATTCATCTTGATTACCAGACAACCAAACAAAAACCTCTTCATTCTGTTTCAACAGCGTCAACATCTGCCTTGAAAGTTCAAGCCATGTTATTTCTGGAGCGTGTTAACACTTTAGACGTGTGTGGATCGTCTTGAATAATTTTCCATCCACTACCATAAGTGAGACCAGTTTCGTTCATGATCATTTGGATGGTTGTTCGTCTGTCTTCCATGATAAACATTCTTTCTTCGCTGTAGCCGCATCGTCCTTCAATGATGGTCTTCCAGGTCGTCTGTGAATGACATGTGACCATTTGGAAATTCCTTTTCCACTCATAATAGTGTCATAAGATGGGCAATCATTTCCATAAACTGCCATCATCTCATCGCGGATTTGCCAGGCACTGTTACATTGTTTATCATGCTGTTAGTTTCAATATTTTCCATCTTACACTTTTTTCACTTCTGGCACAAATTGTGAAGAAAAATAAAGGACTCAATGAGCTGATTTTCTCAACGTCATACGCTTAGGAATCAATGAACAGAATGACAAAATTTCATCAACATATTGTAATAACTTCCGCTTATAATTACGATACCACCTCGAAAGTAAAAGACAAAGTTCTTCCAAATATTTTGCATATAGAAAATCTCCTTACGACTAAAACTTTTAATGAAAGAAATAATGCACTGCATTTATCAACTCCTCTAAAGAACTGTGCTCAATGTAAACTGTTTGGAGGATGTAAAAAAACTCCTTGCATATACATAATCTGAATAATTTATATACCTGTAAAGAATGACATTTTGTGTTAGCACTAAAGCTACGTTAAATCAAAGGAGGCTTCAAGAAGGGGAAAGCAGAAAGCAGGTTAATGAGCTTTTCAGATTCTATTCCTCATTATTTCTTGATCTAAATGGCAAGCCTTAACATTTCGTTAGTTTTTTGTTTGTTTTCTTGCACACCTGCCCACTTTCAACGGGGACAAAAAAAAAAGTTTATATGTATATTTTATCTCTTCAGCTGCACATTTTGACATATCTGGGTCGGGCGTATAAACGTGAGAGAACAGCGGTAGACAAACCACTTAAGTCGTTAGCGGCAAGGAATTTTCGGACTAGAGGAGAGGACCATATATATATATTCTCAGCCGCTATACAACACGAGTAACAAGATCTAACGTCAATTGTATCCCACAGTTGTGTATTCAGCATAAGGTTGTTAAGAAGACAGATTCTGTTTGCATGATTAGTTAAGAAAATGGTTGCGCTGATTTAATTGCAGAATGCACCAAATATTAACTTCGTTTGAGTATGGGAATTTTTAAATAATAGAGCTAAGTGTAAACTCTAAATCTTTAGGTTATTTTATGACAGTACCGCTACGGGTGGCCGAGGTCATTAAGGCGTGGACTCATGAGCGGAAGGTCTGGGGTTCGAATCCCGCCAGGACCGTCCTCCCTTACTGGGTTTTTTCCAGGTTTTCCTCAGTCCTCATAAGTGGCAAATGCCGGGGAAGTACCCTAAACTTACTACTGGAACGCTTCTATCCTTTAAAAAAATCCTTTCCCAATTTATCATTTCATCTCATGTATGTGTCCACCGCCTGTGGCGCCTCAGTAGTAAAAACGGGCGTTAAACACTACTCAAAAAAATTATATATGAGAATAGCATAACTTTAAAAAAGTGCCTTTATGAGTGTTTTCACTAATGCATAATGCTAATTAATGATGTACGTAATTCCTAAACAATCTGCTACTACCGTGCATGGTGAACTTTCTAATATCGGATCATCCAACTATCTGATGACCGACGAGTCGGTGGGGACTACATCGGCAGATAAGGGGTTACTCATCGCCAGACGGGCTACAATAGAGTCGGAGCGGGCGGATGATGCAACACAGAATATATGCTAGAAACTTTAGAATGGCATTGTGATAAATTTTAATGTATTTAAAATTTTAAATTACTCATGGCACGCAAGAAGATGAAGGGATAGCGTTCTTTCAATTTTCACAAATTGCTGAAATCTACTTACGAAGTTATCCATTGACTTTTTAATTCTCTTTGAGAAATGAAATTGATCTCTTGACGGGTGCTATCTAATAATTCGTCTACAGTGTGTATGCGGATACTACTAAATAGACTGCAATTAAAACTCGATCATCTCTGAACTTCTCTTCAAATAATCTGACGGAATGCGTGTACTCGGTTCAGATATGCGAATGATAAATATACGCCAATCGTGGAATAAAATAATTAAGCCTGGTATTTAGCATTCTTAACAGACTTTACTCTAGAACTAGACAGTGTTAGTACTTTAAATATTCAAACGACACTGATGAATGGCGAGAGACTATAATAATAAACAACTGAAATACTCCATCTCGGTGCAAACTGTAACACTTTATTTCTAAATTACAAAACTACATTCTTACATTATTATTTTCCGGATGGTACTTATACCCAGGTTACAATTATAAATTTACAAAAATAATAAAAAAATTGATAAATATCAAAATTACATTCCCTTCAACTACTTCCTGATTTCTGGAAACCAGCAATATTAAAGTAACTGGAAACCAGTTACTATTTCTACTACTTCCACTTAATCTTTAACTCTACTATTCACCGATATCCGGTAGAAACTGTACTGGTGACCAGTACATTTCTTACATAATTTTACTTTAGTATTTATATGTATCTATTCCTGTAAAACTATGTATTATATATCTGTTGATATTTTATATGTTTCTTTATTTTCCATATTATATCATCTTTCTATATTATATCATCTTATAAATATATTCGTGTAAATTTTAATTTATATCTTATATTAACCAGTTTTTCAACGCTAATTATATTCTTTGTTTGCGAATCTAATTGACATTTATCAATGCAACATTTACCCTACCATTACATTACTTTAACATCGTTAACATTAGCAATAATATCACTTAAATTATAATCACTATTATAAGAGAGACTCAAGACGAACGTAACACTTTGGTGAATCCGAACCATTCGCCCTGTTGGCTTTGAGCGATGGCTTATTGTTTGGTGCAGTCCCCCGCCGCCGCGGTGTCATCAAATAATTGGACGACCCAATATAAATGAACATTTTAAACATTTGATTAAAATATAAAAGCACACATAGAATAAAACAGCTATTTTCACATCAACATTTTTCATATCATAGAATATCATAAAAACAAACTATTAGAGCAACTTTTCTTATCTCTTTTAAGATTCAGTTCAGCAATTGCACTTGCTATATACGACATTTTTATTAAGTAAAATTTTAAATTAATTCATAGTTTATTTTAAAAAAAACAATATTTGTGCTAAAATCTACGTTTATAGCTATAAACAAACGTCCTTTTTGTGCAAGCGTTATTTCCTTATTTTATAATAATAACCAATAAAATACGGGATGTGTAATCCTTTATCATGCATAATCTGAATTTATAGGTTGCTAGTCAGAAATAAGACATTGCAGCGTTCAGAATTCGGGAAATAAATTGCAACTCTAAAAAGCCTTGGGAAATGATAATGGCGCCATCAATGACGGCAATGGTTGGATCAGGATGGAAAAGTAACACTTTTTATAATACTTGACCGGCCATGAAAAACTGTAGAACCACACCTTACCATTATTGCAGCAGATAACCACCGCAATAAAACTATATAGTACGTCATTTTCGTGTACGGAAAAAGAAAAAAATAGCACATAAAATAATTACACCGTGTTCTGTTACAATAGTTAATAACTGGAGGTTGTTAAATTGAATGACTTTACTGATATTGAAGAATTTATAGATGTCTGTTTGTTTAGAATAGCAGACACAGGTTGTAGAGTAAAAATGCAATAATCAATTAGCAAGCGTTTCCTTATTCTGAAGCATAAGTAGCTGTTTCAGAATTTTAATATCACATTTAATGCATTTATAATACTGTATTACATGCGCAGAAGACACCTCATATAAACCTAAGGCTTCCGCAGTGTTTAGCTCTAATTGTTAGAGGACTTAAATTCTGAGCAAATAATGTGTTGTGTATATTCACAAAATGTAACATATGAGCTCCTAAACCCATGTTCGCGGGTTCAAACTCGGCCAGGATCGATGGATTATTTCGGGCGTAAAAATCCTAAGCATGGCTTCCTTCGGAAGGAAAGTAAAGCCGTGGGTCCCGTGTCGTACATTTACGGCACGATAAAGAACCTCAAGCCTGAAAGAAGAGGCCTCTGAGCAAACTTTATCGGCCGTTTCAAGCCCTGACTTGATGGGACGCTGATGACCTGAGGGTCTAAACAGCGCCCGTAAATAAACCAAATAAAAAATCCGTATTTAGTTTGGCAAATAAATCTAAACAAACGTTCATTAATCTAGTAAAATATGGCTAAAGATTCGAACTTAAATATCATCTTTGGACAGAAAACTACTGGGAAATAAATGTTTTGTATGAAAATGTATGAGAATAAATTATGACAGAGATAAGCAGGAAAACTTCGTTGATAAACAACCCCAGATTCTTACCCACGTGCATAAATGCAATATAATATGTGCTTTCTTATTTGACAACACAGCTATTAGTGCCATTAATAAAAAAGGCAAACTTCTTACTTTAATAAGCGTTTAAATATTTGCAAGAAACGCACAATCACTAATTATCAAATGAAAAGTAATTAAAAGAACGTAGGTCAAACACAACTAAGAAATATTTTCTCCCACTTAGTTATTTTTTTTCTAACGTGTAAACAATATAATATTCATTACCTGTGATAAATAACATTAAGTCCTGATTTTATGAAATAAATAATTAAAATATAAAGTTGTACTATATTAGTGTGACAAAAAAGATGTTTAACGACTGCGGCATCACAGGCGGTGACGCTGTTGATAAATGAAAAAATTTTATTTGATTTATTTATGGACGCTCTTTAACATCATAGGTCATCAGCGTCTCATTCAAATCAGGGTGACCGACAAATTTTGCTCGAGGCCTCTTCTTTCAGGCTTAAGGTTCTTTTTCGTGCCGTAAATGTACGACACGGGACCCACGGCTTTACTTCCCTTCTGAAGTAAGCCAAACTTAGAATTTTTACGCCCGAAAAACTCCATCGATCCTGGCCGGGATCGAATACGTGATCTTGTGTTTAGGAAGTAAATTTGGTTACCACTACACCACCAGGACCGACGATACATGAAACTGAATGATAAATTGGGGAAGGATTTTATTTTAGATGGAGGAAACGTTCCAAGCCTAAGTTTAGGGCACTTCCCCGGCATTTGCCATTAATGAGGACTGAGGAAAACCTGGAAAAAATCTCAGTCAAGGAGGATGGTTCTGGTGGGAATCGAACCCCAGACATCCCGCTCACAAGTTCAAGTCTTAACGGCCTTGGCCACCCATGACGGTATTATTGTGACGGAAATAAGCTATTTAAAAATTAGTGAATTACCTGCACGAGGACACAGCAAGAATGAACCATTTTTTGTTAACTATAGTAGCAATAATCACTCAAGTGGTATGAAGAAAAGGCCTGGTTAGTCATCGAAATAGCTTGAATGAAAGATTAGGTACTTTTTACGTTGGTATATTGGCCTCGTGTAGGCAGACGCATTTGAATTAATCGTTAAGGAAGTTGTTCTTAGCCTGGCCGTTGAACGGTGAAGCTTGCATAATACAAACACTTCACAGTCGAGGCTCGCCATGCTTGTTAGAATTTCAAATGTGTGTCTATTTGTTTTAAACTTAAAATATCTCATTATAAATGGCAAGTCATTTTATTGGGTTGGTAGTACCAAAATAGGAATTGTGCAAACCAGTAGCGCATACAGCAAAAATTAGTAACGATAAAAACACATCGAAAGAGTGGCTATTAGTTACGTCTGTTTTGTAACTCATGATATGTGCTTTCTTTTTTCGAACTTGTTGACATTTAAAAGATATTTCCTTGGATGCAGAGTAATTGCTTGCCAGCTGTGTGTGTTGCACATTTTGTCACTTTTCCATAGGTTTTCTTGTATTTACTGTAATGGGAACGAAGAGACGCTTTAAAAACTGCAAAGCCTTATGGACTTGTTTTTAGTTTTAGAGGACAAGGGTTGAGAAAAATGAAAACAAAATGATTTTTCATTACAGTAGTGCACAAAATACAGGATGCTCGAAAAGTCGCTTGGCGCTTACATAAAGTATGTCTATACTGATTGAATACTTTGATTTTATTTGCAGATATTTATGCATGTACAAAAGTTGCTTACGCATGTGCACAGGGTGAACAATACTTGACGCAACCGCGGGACCGGCCGTCAGCGCTATGTCGACATATATTTCCCCTGCGCGAGGCTTCAGTGTGAGTTGAGTCTTGCGCAGGTAGCACCTGTGAAACTCGCCGGCCGGCCGCACCGGTTGCGTGAAGCATTGTTCACCCCGCAGTTCTTGAGTCATTAAGTTATGGAAAGTAGAATTAAGTATTTATTCATATAATTTTAATTTAATAAATAATATAATGAATATACCTTTCGCAGATGATCAGATAATAATTGAAAGTGCAACATTTCATCTATATAATATAAGCTTGGACCATAACCTCGAAATGAAACAAAAAAGCAAGGCTATGGCATTTCATGGATGTCTTATAAGATCAAAAATTACTAAAGAAACGATATATTAGACTATGGAATAAGTTTAAATTATTTGGAATAGATATGAGAGAAAAATTTACAGATTCAACTGCGCTAAAGGAACTCTTAAGAGGAAATCTACGTCAGAAAAAATACTGTGATGAAATTTGACAAGGTCGTGGTCATTCTTCCTGTATTATATGGGAGGAAAGTTTGGGTTTGAAGACAAAAATATTAACAGAGGTTCGCAGCAAATGAAAGGAAGTTCTTAAGAAGTATGGCAGGCTAAACTTTTAAATCAGAAAAGGAATTTTGAATTTGGAGGTGAATTAAAAGTTGTTTACTGAACACAGAAATGAACAGATTTTTCATCTTACAAGAATGAATATAAACGAAATTCCCTATATATTTTGGAAATATAACTGGTAAAAGACACGTCGGAATAACACCTGAGCGTTGAACAGAACAACAAAATAGCTGCTGCATGCAAATTGTCTAATGATTAGGAAGAAGAAAAATAGTTCATTAAACGTTCTGGGCGACCGCTATACGTAGGGGTTATTGTTCCCCAGAGTGGAGTAAGGTCTCGCAAGAGAAGGGGTCTGGCCTCTAGAGATGACACGATTCCCAAAAAGTTAATCCAGAATGTCCACGTGTTGTTAACTGTGTGCGCAATAATTTTTCTTTTCTGCGAAACTTACAACTTAGATTTAGGTGATCTTCCACTTCGTTCAGCATCTAACACTGAGCATGTCTCAAAAATTTTCTTAAAATGGTTACTAGCTGGATAAGATACAGGTGAATTTGGGAAATTTTCATCCTTTCAATGAGAAAAACACGTTACTTGATTGAAAGAATAATTATAAATATAAACTAAATTAAGCAATTAATTGCAATAACCGATTTTAACAGCTGCCCACTGAGCTTAAAAGCATTTATTGTCAATGAAACTACTAAGTAGTCTAAGTGCAGAGTGACTTTTCAAACACACTGTATATTATGCTGTGATATTAATTGTGGTTACCTGTTAATTTTCTTTCCTTTTTATTCCAGGTAAGCATATTCTATGAATGGGACAGCCCACCACTGAATATTGGTGAGTTATATTATTTGAATACTTTTTTCGTGTAAGAATTCGAGTAACTTTGCTTTTTATTTTAAAAGGAATCTCATGATCACATTCTGGATCTGATTTCATTATTTACAATTTAATTTTCTAAACTTTTTGGAGGGATTGAAAACAACTCAACGCTTCACGTCCTGTTACACAGTTGTCTAATCGTCCAAGACGTTAGATAAGCGGGGAAAACACGTTTTTTCTTTCATGCTGAAACAAGATCTTAAAAAATGATTCCATATCTGTACCTTAGCCCACAAAAGGCTTACTGTGTCAAATTTTTTAAAATATTCCGATGTCTTTATATAAAAGCATGTTTGTGCACGAAACAAAATACAGGGTGTTCCATAAATCTCGAAACAGAAAAATAAGCATCTACAGAATGTGCTCGATATATTCGCCACTTTATACTACGCATTGTCATAGCCGGGTCGCCCAATTCTGCAGAATACGTCGAATGGTATCTCCAGCGATGCGCTCCTATAGATGATCACGGGATAGAATGTTCTCCGTGCATACCAATGACTTCAAGTGGCTCTAGAGATAAACATCCAAAGGTGTCATGTCTGGGCTTCGTGTTGACCACTCCACTAGACAACGTCCCAGCCAATAGCTCATCATGCCTGTCGTGACTGCCAAGAATTTTCTCAAATTCAATATGAAAAAAAAAAATTGTATCCATATTGAGCACACTGCATTTTGATTACTGCGATATTCTGCTAACTGACATCATGACAAATCTTGAACAAAGACCACAACGTGTTCACAATGCTTCCGTTTGCTACAACCTACGTAAATCAGCTCCTGGCATCGACTGAAAGCTAGAAGGAAGTTTATTCCTCTATGTCGAATTCTATGAACCTCAACTCCGTACTATCATTCGATCCGTTTTCGCTACTTATCTTGTAATCATAATTTAAACAAACGATCGAAAAACAATTCCATTCTCTCTATACCCTTACACCGAACTTCTTACATGTCTTCATCCTTCATTAGTTGTGCTACTCGTCAGTAGTACTCTCTGTTCTCATATGAAGGACTGTAGGTTACAATTTGAAGAATTCAGCATTTAACAAGTTAATAATCTCAAATCGTAATGCCATTAACGTACGAGAGTAGGTCCATAAATTTCCGGCCTCGCCTTCACAAAACCTTTATCTGGGGTCACATCTTATCTGTGGACGGTATATATGGGGAAGCATCCCCCTCACATTCTACAGTAAAAGAATGGGCCAAACTTTTCGAATGAGTCGAGAAAGCATTGAAGACGAAGAGCGTGCAGGTCGGCCCTTGGAGGTACTCACTCCTGAAAACATCCTCTTGTGCAAGGAGAAATTATGAAAGACCGGCGGCTCAAACTTACAGAAATAGCAGCAATGATTGGCCTTTCTAAAACAACAGTCCTTCGAATTATTCATAAACATTTAAGCACGAATAAGGTTAGTGCAAGATGGGTATCTAGACTTCTTTCCTCAGTCCAAAAGCAGCAACGAGTCATCTGTTAGGGATTTTTGGAGCTGTGCGTTGGTAACGAGAGAGAAGTTCTGCAAACCATTGTTACAGGAGATGAAACTATGATCCTCTACTATGATCCCTTGTCCAAAAGAGAATCAATTGAGTGCGTAAACCTGGCGAAGCACCGCCTCTAAAGGTCAAGGTCACTCAGTCAACCAAGAAGATCATGGCTACCATCTTTAGGGACTGTGAAGAAATACTCTTCATTGACTTCAAGGAGAGGAACACCACAGTAAATGGGGAGTACTATGCTGGCTTATTGCACAGACAACGTGCTTCCATCAAAGAAAAAAGGCGAGGAAAGCTGAGTGGTGGCGTGCGCCTTCTTCACGACAACACGCCTATGCACACAGCTCTTTTTGCAAAGGTAGCTGTGAAGAAATGTGACTTCAAGAAGATCGACCACTCATCCTACAGCCCAGGTTTAGCTCCCAGTGACTATTTCCTCTTCTCAAAACTCAAGAAGAACCTTCGAGGAAAGAAATTTAAGTGTGACGAAGAAGTGGTGGATGCTGTTTATGCCCATTTTGCAGACAAGGCTTCTAACTATTGGGGGGGGGGGGTGGAAATTTTAATTAAAAGATGTGAGAAGTATATTGCAATAAATGGTAACTATATTGAAAAGTGAAGCATAATTTTTGTTTTTATTATGCCTAGAAAATGTTTAGGCCGGAATCTTATGGATCTACCCTCGTATACATTGTAATCGTAATTGTCCCTGGTGAAGTGTGATGTCACCAGAGACATTAGAATTCACTTCATGTGTTAGGAAAGACGGTATCTCGTTACAAATTCAAAGGCTTTTTTATAAAATTTCATTTAACGGCCTGGACCACTCTCACTCAATTTCTACGGAATTTGGAGTTTACGCGCGCTATTTCTTTGCCTTCAAAAGCCTGTGAATGCTACTTTTGGGCACAATTTTTTCAGCGGCCATTCGCTGCAAAGATTTATTGGGCCAAAGCCGCGACTGATGTTGTGGACCACTACGCGGTTTATTTCGAAGAAAATTTTCAATTAATTTGTAAACAGCGAGAATGAGACGGGTGCACGTTGGGGATGCATTCTGTTGAATTCAGCAGCCACTGCTCTCAGACTTCTCCCATCAAACATCAAAATGACCTGGTTATCTTTCTCTTTGCCCACCCCATCATTTATATGTCAATTTGCAACAAAAAACAAAACAAATCCTGTTTTCCCTGTTTCCAAACTTATGGGAAACTCTGTAGATGCATTAAAATAAAAAGTCCTTGCTACAGAAGAATGTAGATTTTCATTCTGCGAATACAAACATGAAAAGCATAGTATAAATCATTGATAAGTTCATAATCTCGATATTTTAGGGTAAAAAGGAAAAATTACATTTGATTTTAACCCCTCTAGGAGAAAAAGTGACGAAAAATTATATAAGCGTCTTCATTTCTTAATTTTTGTCACCTGTAAATAATGAAAATCAGCAGCTGTCAAATGGCGAATATTTTGGACGTATTTAAAAAATGGTTTGTTTACTACTTTTTATGTATTTAACTCCATGGTGGTAGATCAAAAGTAGGTGCTTAAAAGGTTCGCGTATATTCTCAACTTCAACTGAGCCCACACATAATAGAGTAAAAACCTCTGGTCCTAGCTTTTACTAAAGAACACCGATTAAATTTTTATCAGTATGGACTCATATGACTTCGTAATATAATACAGGTGGGAAATACCAAAACATGTAGCATTTCTAAGCTACTCGGGTTCTCGGTAAAGTCCTGGCGCGGACAAAGCAAAGGAAGGTATGCAATAATCGCACACACTCCAGCAAGAATCTAGTAAATCTCAAGGCCGCTGCAAGGAAAACAAAACAAATGCTAGACGATACAGATAACAAAGAAGGCCGTGCAACGCCAGGTGTTTTGGGGATACAGTGGCGCCCCGCCGTCGCTGCTTGTGCGCTTGCGCAATCGCCAGTGGGACGAAAAGATAAATCTGTGGCGGGAGGAAACCTTGAGTCGACCTTACCACATTCACCAGCCTGGATAATAATTAAGGTACGTTTGGCCAGTCTTTGCTGCTAATCGGAACGGTCGTCCGGGTTCAGTTTCCTATCGGGTTGTCATAATTGGCTTCTTTCTATACCTCTATAGTAACTGTTAGAATAAACACTTTAAACTTTGAGGTTAAGTAAGTAGTGAATCATTTGAGGAATAAATGAATAGGTCGTAAGGGATTTGGAAAATGCAGAGGGTGAAGGAATATAAATGTTAAATCCACAAACCGTTGTTTCCTTCTTGGAAATTAGCTTCGTTTGCAACACGTGAAAAATATTGTGCATTTATAACAATGGAAATTGCGAATACGCCTGTTCTGTATTACAGTACTGAAACAAATATAAAATAAAAATATTTTCTTTTTAAAACTAGAATGTAACACATTAGGAATCCTCGATATTATCATAACCTATCAAAAATACTAATAAATTATACTATATAATTCGTCATGTTTTTCATTGGTTTATATGTGTACGAGTATTGCCAACTTTACTGTCAATGTTGCGATTGTAATATTGTCGCTATAACTTCATGTAATTATTTTTAGGTTGGTAGAGCGGAAGGGAAGACCTAAATGAATAAATAAATAATATATAAATACTTAATTCAAATAAACCACTGAGTGGGAATGACCTCAGCATTGTAAACTTGAGGGTTTGAATAAAATCAGCTCTGAATGGGTGGAACAAAATGGCATCATCTACAAATATTCTCCGCTGTAATGCCTACAGGAATGTTTCAACAATTTCCTTAGATGTTTAATGTTCATTTATTCGCGGGTTTAAGTTTAATGTGTAATGAATTCACATTTATTTCATTTTCACAACTCTAGGGCATGATACTAGATATTTTCAGCCATTACACTTTAAGACTACTAGCAAAGAAATTTCGGTTTACGAATTTTTTCCCAAATTTGATTAATATTTATATATAGCATGTATTATTTTATTATCTCCATCAATGCTGTGATAATTAAACTTGATTTTTGTGCTTTTTCAATTAGTACAATGTACCAGTCACATTGATTAAATTTCTCTCATTCATTCATTCGTTCATTTACAATATTTTGTGGTAGCTTCCCATTGCTTTCCGCAATGACGGAAGTATCTGATTTTGGACCATTTCTGCTATGACAAGCGAAACTTTAAAAATAAATGAGAAAATAGACAATAAAATAATATACAGAAAAATTACGGTTACTTAGTCAAATGTAAGAGTAAAAGAGTACAATTAAAGGTGAATATCTTACATAGAATGCAGGATACAAAAGTATCATAAACAATATCACAAGAGGGTCTGAGATTACTGATAAATTCACGAAAGTAGTGAGTGAGTTTATCTGGAAAGCTCAGTTCCTTGAGTGATATTTATTAGGACTATTTCACGAATAAAATAAGAATTTAAATATAATTTCTCTAAACTTGACTTACAATATTGTAATAATTGTATATTTTTACTTAACCTTTTCAAGCAATCTCGCGAGAGAAGAATATCGATTGTAAGTAATGCCAACAGAGAAGAACAAAATACGGGTTTAGGACTGTTTCGTGAATAGAATAAGAATAAAAGCTATATTCATATTTGAAATTCGTGCACAGAATATTAACACTTGTTACTTATGAATATCTATTATATTCAGAAACTTTGAGACTGTAATGGACAAAAGTTGACCATTACAGCCATTACCGTTCGATTTTCTAATACCAACTGAGGAAAAAAAATGATAATAAAGATAACACACAATCTCTATTTTTCTTTTGAATTCCTAATGGTAAGATCATTTTGCACATTTGACGCATCACCAAAACGCTTTGAAGAACCCTCCGTTTTACGTTATGATTGTCGATATCCATGCCTTTGTTATTGTCATAGCTTTCTACCGTCTCTAGCAAAAGGTCTCAGTATGAAAGAATGGTGTTTAACGCCCGTTTTTACTACTGAGGCACCACAGACGGTGGACACTGATGATACATGAGATGAAATTATATATTGGGAAAGAATTTATTTTTAAGGAAGGAAACGTTCCAGGCCTAAGTTTAGGGTACCTTCCCGGCATTTGGCATTTATGAGGACTGAGAAAACCTAGAAAAAACCTCAGTCAGGGAGGACGGTCCTGGCGGGATTAGAACCCCAGACCTTCCGCTAACGAGTCCGCGCCTTAACGACCTCGGCTGCCCGTGGCGGTAAAGGGGTCAGTGATGCGCGTTCAGGAATTATATAGTGTAGGTAATGAGTTGGATACACTGATCACAAAACAAATACACTTTGCATGATAAAATGAATTTGATAATTTTTTCCCTATAATTTCATGCTATAATCCGACTGTGACTAATCAAAATTAAAGATAATATTTCGTTCCATTGGTCGATTTTAGGATGACGTCACACTAGTGAAACTGAACTCACTTGTCGACCGGATAAAGTATTTTAAAGACGTAGCAGTAGAATGATAAACTTGTGAAATTATATTTCCAAAAACTAACTTGGGCTTTTTCGGGACTTCACTTTACAACTTTAAGTTGCTGTGGTTAAACTTCCAAGTGTGGGGCATTTAAAAATGCAACAAATCTACTCGCGATTTAATTTTTTTTTTTTTTTTTTTTTTTTTTTTTTTTTTAATATTTTACATCCCACGCCGACAAATCAGAAGATTTATTATGACGCCATTGATTTTGGAGTATATTATCGCCTAAGATTTCATTGCGGCTTTTTTCAGTGCGGAGGAGATCCCAGGAAAGAAAAACTTGTCTTAGTGTTGCATCAAACACAATAAGCCATAATACTTTTCAACATATTTACTAGCATTTGTTATAAATCTATCACATAGAACCTGCACTGAAAGAGAACTGCAAGGCTTAGACAGGCATTTGAACATAGAACAGATACAGTAGCAAATATTATCACGAAGACTAGCTGATAGCTTCCCAGTGTGTACTAGGCCCTTGAACCCGCTACGTGTTAAGTCAAGGGTGGTGAAATCCTTCCACATTTGCTTATGACACTCTTCAAGTTTATTTGCACTAGGCGAAGGCCAAGTTCATAACTGTGAATAGTTTTTCCTTATGATTAAGATAAACCGTGCCAAGGGAAACAAAAGAACGCTGCGAAGGTTTTCATGGTCACGAGGGGAAAAAAGCACTGAACAGAAAGATCCTCCATCTTGATATCATAAGATTTTAGTTTACGCCCTCACTTCTCCCCAAATTCTGAGTGCTACTGAGATTTTTATAAATCCTGCTGAAATTACAGTAAATGTAATACGGTAAAAAATGTTAGTCAAACTTTATACGGAAGAAAATAAACGTTGCATATAGGTACTTGAAAACCCATTCGTAAACAAACATATTTTTTATTTCTTTATAATGACATAAGAACGGTTTCCTTGTTTTTTACGTAATTAAAATTGATGGTGCTGCAGTATAAAGAATAATGCTTTTTTATACTTATATTATTATTGTGTCTTATTTCTACGTTCGCACTTTTCCCCTTCTTTTGTTATTTCTCTGATAACGTGATTTCTTATCTTTCTTATCGGTTTTATTCAAATTAATTATACGTTCAAATTAACATAATGTAAAAATGATTATGTGTGTTCATTTTCTATTTTAAAATTGTATTTATACTTCAATTTTTATATCCTTGTCTTTTTCTATAGGCATGTTTAATTTTATTTTCAGAAGCTATAATTACTCTAATGTGAATAATTTTAAAAGTTCTGCACACTCATATGCGCCGTCTTTAGCATGATTTTCGCGTGTTCTAACTTGGCACCAGTTGAGAGCGAGATGATGTAAATTTGTTATTGGTTTAGCTTGGTTATAATTTATGTAAATTTAGCGTGTGTGGTAGTTTGTTTGAGAGTTAAAATGTTTTCGAATGTAGTTTGTGTAGAGTTTATTTATCAAAGTAGCCTAGCAAAAACGATGGTTTATTGCACTTTAAATGCAGGTCATTAAAGCGAGGGTTTAATGAATTAGTTAATCGCATTTTTGAGTTTATTTACCTTAAGTATTACCCTTGGCATGTAACTTAATTAATTTTTTATTTTGTATAGTATTTCTATGCATTTTAAAAAACATATTTAGTTTCATTCAGTAATGTTTGCTTTCTTCTGTTTATGCCCACTGTACCAAATTAGTTATTATTTTTTTTAATGGTGTTTAACTCCCGTTTTTACTACTGAGGCACCACAGCCGGTGAACACTGGTGATACATGAAATGAAATGATATATTGGGAAAGGATTTTTTTTTAAGGAAGGAAACGTTCCAGGCCTAAGTTTAGGGTACTTCCCCAGCATTTGCCAGTTATGAAGACGGAGGAAAACCTGGAAAAAACCTCAGTCAGGGAGGACGGTCCTGGCGGGGTTCGAAACCCAGACCTCCCGCTCACAAGTCCGCGCCTTAACGACCTCGGCCACCCGTGGCGGTACTCTTATATTGCCCATACTCTTATATCATTTTCAACAGGTATCTAACTTCACGCAAATAGGAAGCTCAAAGTGAACTATTAGAACCACAAATTTCAAGCAAAGTGTAATATTTTCGGTAGGTTTTATCCCTCGCAATGTTGCATTTTCATCTTTACAGAACAGGGAGCAAGTAAAACCAACCAGATGTTCCACTCTGAATTTTATCTTCTTGGAATTCTATAATGAGGAAAGAATGCACATCGATGCTCAATATAAGGAGATTAGGCAGGAATGAGTTTTTATGGTTTACTTCGTCAGTATGAACGAAGATGATACCTAGAGCTGATTTGTTGCTACTACAGATCCTGTAACAGCTATGTAGGCTTAGGCAAAGACGTAATGTAATATGAAAGATGCTAAAACTGCCTGTTTGTACGATATTACATGTTATTAAAGGATGAAACAAGCTCTGAGCAATATTACACTGACCCAGTTCGAGAGCGAAACGTGTGTTCTGCAAGTTTCCGAGGATTGCCCAGTAATTTGGCAAGAAGTGAGTGGGCGGGAGAGGGGCTGGCGCGACAAGACGGGGCTCACGTTCAGATGATTGCTTGGTTTGTTAAAAGGTCGGCCCGTCATCCGCGCGAATTGAAACCAAGTAACCGTTAAATTGAAGGTGCACTGTGTTGTTGTAACGAACAGCATAGAGCGCGTCTCACACGAATGGGTTTAAGTCCTGGTGAATGAAGGCTACTTCTTCTAACTAGATTGGGAACCACGGCGGTCTTCAGAGTTAAGATCCAAAAGTCCTGCGTTTGTTTACCTCCAGGTGTTCCCGTGCAGTCGTATATCGGTGAGATGACCGTTACTTTACACGCCTAATTTTTACACCTTTTTTAATCACAACATTATTTATAAAAACATTTGCAAGTAATCTGTGCACATATAGATGCGGAAAAAATGTGTGCAAAGAAGCTAGGCACCTCGAGAATAGGAATCACTGATAGTTCGTTGCGGTACTGTAAGCGATAACTCCAAAGCTACAAAAGTAACGGGTCATCGACAAGTTCCTCCGCATTCGGTTGATGTGCACCGCATGGAGAAAGTTGGTACTCCTGCATTTCTGGCATTACTTCCTTCGAAACCGGGTTTTAGTAGGTAATCCGCCCCCACTGCTAAAATTTGCATTTTGGATTGTTAGTGCTGGCATCCTAATTCGCTTTCCTAGTGCAATCTCGCCTATATAATAACTGCGGAGCGACTTTTAGATGATTCTTTATTTATGGTTAGTCAAGAGGACCAAACACAATAGCTTTCGTTAAACAAATAATTTATTCTGTAAAATACAGCGCATTACTTCTGTAAATCACGTACCGATTACGTAAAATTTCAAAATGAGCTATCACAGTTCATTAGCGTCTTAAGTGCCATACGTCAGATTAATGTCACACAGCTCTTAAGCGTGGAAATCCTTTCAAGCAATAATAATACATTTTCAAAGTTAATATTAATACAACATTTATTTATTTTAATTTAAAGTGCAATAATTACTCACATAACTCTATCCGTTCTTATGACTAAGGGGCAGTAACATTGACTATAAACACACTTCACATTGCAACTTGGCTGTGACGTTGATACATATCGATGCATATTGAGGCGTTTGATATTCATTCTCCTGTTAGTGTTAAGCTCCCCTTCTACTCGTAAATTATATGCTGACAAGTCAATGATAAAGCGAAATGGGTTAACCATTTGCTTTAGAATGTCTTCAAGATCAAAGTCTTATAAACTTGTAAAGCTTCTGACTAATCAAATTGCAGTACATTACTGAACAAAGGTTGGTTGATGTATCGTGCTATTAGATTAATCTACATTGTTATATGGAAATACGCGACAGAGTCTTGCCTCCTAAACCCAAGATCGCGGGTTCGAACCCGGCCAGCACCGATGGATTTTTTCGGGCGTAAAAATCCTAAGTATGGCTTCCTTCGGAACGGAAGTAAAGCCGTGGGTCCCGTGTCGTGTATTTACGGCACGAAAAAGAACCTCAAGCCTGAAAGAGAGGCCTCTGAGCAAAATTTGTCGGCCGTTTCACGCCCTGAGTTGAATGGGACGCTGATGACCTGAGCTGTTAAAGAGCGTCCATAAATAAATCAATCAAAAAAAAAAAAATGCGACAGAGTAGTATCGAAAACAAAGTAGGTTTAGACCCTGTGGAGGATTATCCAACCAATCAAATTTTCGTAAACGTTAACGTTCTAATTATTGAGCAAACATGTACACTTGCTATGCTTATCTATTTTTATAAATACCGGGATAATTTCAAAGCTGAATATCATATTACCCTGCCAGACAAAACAGCTGTTTCCTGATTACTGTACCCATAATTCGTACTCCTGCAGGATTTTTGCACAGCAGGCTTTTTGGGTCTAGAATATACAATGCGCTAATTAAAACTCATCCAGTTTTGGTTGAACTTAACACAAATAAATTTAAAAAGAGAATTACAAGTATTTATATAATTATTTATAATTTTTCTGTAATAAAGTTCAAGATAATTACCTACACATTTTTGTGCAACTAAATTTGCGCTTCAAGTTAATCATATCTAATTCTGCATATGTCCCTTTTTGCTAATATGATTTGTATGTTTAACTTTTACTCCAAATTTTTAAATTTTATAAGTTTTTTTTTTGATTAGTTTCTAACGTCCGTTTGTACTACTGAGGCACCACAGGCGGTGGACACTGATGATACTTGAGATGAAATTATAAATTGGGAAAGGATATTTTTTTTTAAAGGAAGGAAGCGTTCCAGGCCTAAGTTTGGGGTACCTCCCCGGCATTTGCCAGTTATGACGACTGAGGAAAACCTGGGAAAAACCTCAATCAGGGAGGACGGTCCTGGTGGAATTCGAACCCCAGACCTCCCGTTCACGAATCTACGTCATAACGACCTCGACCACGCGTGTATTAGTTTTAAGCTCTTCTTGATAAAATGTCTTTCGTTTTATGCTCCTCAGTTTCTGCACCATTATTATGTACAAAATTACCATGTAGGTATATAAAAAACTGAATTTGCACCAGAGCATCATCTTTTGCTCTTTCGGCGTTGCAGCTCAGTTACTGTAATATGTTGTTTTATGAATGTTAAATAAATAAAGAAAAGACGGCGCCAAAGTTTCGTTATTGCATGGATAATGTAGACATTGCCGTCAAAACGGCTAATAAATGTGGATTTTACGTTTGTTATTCTTTCAGAAGAATTTCTCAAATAGGCGCTATATTGAACTAGCTAAGCTTTCTACCAAATTTCTGTTGTAAGCTCTGATTATGAGCTTGTATTGTGTTAATATTTACAAGCCAGGTATTTGCTGTCTTTATAAAAAGGAAACGAAGTGAGAAGCTGTTTTAGGGATAATGGGAGATAGAGACTTCTAAAATTCTCAGAGAGCCGAAAAGAGCAGTTCTTATGTCATTCTGTCAGGAGGCAAATAACAGGAAACAAATTTTACAGGCTAGACGAAAGCCACTCTTAAGAAATATTCGCAGAAAGCAAAGAGAAGTTGACAGAAAAGTGCGTGTTAATTAAATACAATGTTATACAATTTATAGCTTCAGCGATTCTCAAACTAAGGTCAGAGGATCCTTGAAGCATTAAAAATACGTGCTGTTAACATTTATGTTTGAATGTATAAATACAAGCAATGAAGTATGAGAAAACGAAAGGTGATACAGCTTTACGACGTGTGTTTATTGAGGTAAAGCAATTTGAATCAAATTAAAAAACGATTGTTCGCTCCGGAGGGAGCTTTCTTTCGGCAGGGAGCTATGTAGGCTGGGGCTCGCACGACTTGATTTGATTTTTTTTTGTTTGTTTACCGACGCTTTTTAACTTCTCAGATCATCAGCGTCCCATTCAATTCAGGGCGTGAAACGGCCGACAAATTTTGCTCAGAGACCTCTTTTTTCAGGCTTGAGGTTCTTTATCGTGCCGCAAATGTACGACACGGGACTCACGGCTTTACTTCCCTTCCCTTTACTTAGGATTTTTACGCCCGAAAAATTCATCGATCCTGGCCGGGATCGAACCCGCGATCTAGGGTTTAGAACGTTCCGTCAAATAATGTGCGAGCCCATGAAAGAATGAGGTCTTTTGTAAAAATTTACTCTTGTGAAAAGCCGTTCTCTGCACTCTCGCTTATCTAAATAAAAAAAATCGTTTAGAAAATGTAGAATCAGAACTCAAAATATATATTTCTTCAATTATGGCTATATATCACAGCTTGTACCGAATTTATTATTGAGGAATTAAATTTGTTTTAAGCGTTTTACATGCTTTGTATTATTATTATTATTATTATTATTATTATTATTATTATTATTATTATTATTATTATTATTATTATTATTATTATTATTATTATTATTATTATAACATTAAAACTCGCTCTCTAATCAAAATCTCAAATAATGCACTAAATGATCTACTAGATGAAATTTCTAAATCGATCAAGAAACCACGTTTTTAATAAACAGGGAACAATAATTTGTCTTATTATTATTATTATTATTATTATTATTATTATTACTGTTATGTAAGAAAACACTACAACAAAAGATAACCATTAAAAAATTATGAATTTATTTCTTTGTTTAACTCTTTAAATTGCGTAAACCTGTGGAGAAGAAGCTAACAGGCTTGAAATATTTATTCGATATGTCTTTTTACATGAAGACCAAATACAGCCTGTATATACTGGAAAGAGGCATTTTTTAAATTTTTCTTTCTCTAAGAAGCACATAAAATTTAAATTATTCACCACTATATGAACCACTAAGAAAACACTACAACAAAAGATAACCATTAAAAAATTATGAATTTATTTCTTTGTTTAACTCTTTAAATTGCGTAAACCTGTGGAGAAGAAGCTAACAGGCTTGAAATATTTATTCGATATGTCTTTTTACATGAAGACCAAATACAGCCTGTATATACTGGAAAGAGGCATTTTTTAAATTTTTCTTTCTCTAAGAAGCACATAAAATTTAAATTATTCACCACTATATGAACTACTCAGAACTGAACACAGCAGGTCCGTTTGCAAGAGCTAACTGATACACTAAACGAGCCAGCAGAAGTAGGCAAAAAAATTTACCAGAGTAGCATTCAGAATTTTTACCTTATACAAAGCCTGTATTCTTTTTCATTGTAGTTAGTATTTCCAGAATATTCAAGAAGAAAATGAAGAAAAGAAAGATATATAGATGGAATTAAGCAACGAATTATACATTTCGCCTCTGAGATACAAATACGCACGCTTTGAAAGAAAACGAATATATCTAGGATGCAAACTTAAAACTTAAATTACATGATAGGGGTCTACGACAGCGAGAAAGCTTTAAAGAGGGGTCAGTAGTCAAAGAATGTTTGAGAGCTACAGTAAGGAATAAAGATAAACCACATTAATTTCCACTTTATTTAATATCTTAGAAATGTGTTCAGGTTTACACGGATCTTTTGTGATAATAAAGACCACAGAAGTTACATATCTCTGTTGGTAAAGTGGCAAGGATTAGATTCTTTATCTGCAATGGACAAAGGCACATAGTTGCCGTCTAAAAGTCACTTAGAACCTTTACTATTCATACTTACTGTACTGACGTTGTAAGAATAGCCCTGGCTGTATCATAGATCTCTTAGGAAACGGGTGTGAGATGCTAGTACAGTACAAACGTCTTTACTTAAGAGTCATTCCTGGAATATTAATGCTTACTCAGCAAACACTGCCTCTCGTTCTTTTTCTTCTTCTTAAACACAGTTCGTTTGTCATGCATTCTTTGCCAAGTACTCTCACACTGTTGGGCTGCTTATGAGGATGATTTTACTCCATTTTCCTTCCATACGAACATAGCTGGAAGCTTTAAAGCCTTTCATAATAACTTTTAGCACTAATTTTCCGCGATATTAAGTAGCAGGTGATTTTATTTTCTTTTAATTATTCATTTTTTATATAGACGACAATTGTTTTTCTAAGCAACATTTCTTAAACATGTTGAAACAGTGCGGTGATGTTGGTGGAACAATGCTTAGGCGATAATAGGCGCTGAACACTTGTGGAATTAGAAGAACAAATAGGAATTCCGGCAAAAACAGTGCAACAAATTTTACGTGAGGACTTTAACATGCGGAAAATGTGTACAAAGTATGTGCAACATCAATTAAATGAGGTGCAGAAGCGGACTCCTAAGAAGCCAATTGCATCAATCTGGTGATTTCAGGAAGAAAGGGATGCCATGTTGAATCGCATCATTGCAATTGATGAAACTGGGCAAGAGCGTATAAACATGCCAACTTAAACCTCATGGACTCTGTTTTGTCGTATTGCCAATGTTGTGTCTTCAAGAGGGCAGGCAGCGTTTTCGGCGACTATATGCCATTCAGGCTTTCATAATTCCAACACAAACATTGACGCTAAACTTTGTTGATGATGAATTTCAATCTTTCAAACATTTTGACGAGCCTGTTGCTGTACAGCTTGATGATGTCATGCCTAAACGTTGCTTCGTCTGTGAGAAAGGATGGATATTTAACTCAGTAGCTTGGCGTACATCACGCTGTCAGGCTATTTGCCTGGAGTTTATTCTGGATGTCTTGTAGAACACGTTCTTCCAGTTTAGGTGTACAAACATGATACAACCATCCCTCAACAAAAGATCCCATCTCTCATAAACAACCGAACGGTACTGCAAATATTTCTGATTCGGTTGTTCTCTGGGAGGGTAAGTTTCTTGCTATATTCTTGTGATCTGCATTCACTTCTCCGTAGCTTAACATCATTTTTGTTTGTTCCTGATAAACGTAATGGCCATAGCACACGTCCTCTCACGAGCAGATCTGCAATAGAAAACAAAAGTTCAAATTCACTCTGTATGAGATGAAATGATATGTTGGGAAAGGAATTTTTGAGGAAGGAAACGTTCCAGGCCTAAGTTTAGGGTACCTCCCCGGCATTTGCCATTTATGAAGACTGAGGAAAGTCTGAAAAAAACCTTAGTCAGGAAGGACGGTCCTAGCGGGACTCGAACCCCAGACCTCCCGCTCATGAATCCGCGCCTTAACGACCTCGGTCACTCGTGGCGGTCCCTCTAGATAGTGAAGTATAATTGGAAAGAAAGAATCAGGTTAGAAAATATTTGGTTAAGAGCCGGGATTCGAACCACGGATTATCAGCCTTCTTTGCTTATGCTCTAATCAACTGTGCCCTCCCTCAAGCACGGAGACACCCGAACTTCTCGCATCTTATTATTTTTTTTTTCAACTAATGTGCTATACACGGATAGTGTAAAAGAACTATTACAGGTATAATGAAATATGATTTTTGTTTCTGTTGTGCTGCCTACAAATGTAAAAGTCGTATTAAAATACTTTTTGAAATTTATTTTTATAAATAGATATCGGGATGCATTCACTAGTTTGCAACGATTAGAAAATTATCAGTTCTTTACTGAGATTAAAGGCATGATGATGGCTGTGTATGTATAAAACACGATTAAATATTATGTGTTGTATATGCTGTTCTTCCTCTAAACCTCTCGTCATTTCAACGGCTATCACACAGATTGCAACAACAGCTTGCTCCTCCGCATGTAATCAGTGTTATGATATTTATTTTCAGTAACATTTATTCACTTTAATTAATACTCATAGCAGTCGTAAAGTTGAAGCTTACACGTAGCATTGTTAGCCTAATGAAAGCCTAGTGTGCATCAAGTGTTCACAACTGGAGATCAGAATTTGCAGTCCATGTGCTAAGTGTTTGCATTAGATAAAGCTGATAGATAACTGTTTGCTCCGCTGTTTAACTGTTTGATTTTTTATGTATATAAGGTTACGGCTCGTCTGTTAGGAGTCGATACGAAGCTAGTTGCAAAATCGTAGAGCTCAGGCCATCATCTTGCCTGACTGGTGTTTCATATCCAAATTGTTGGATAGTTTGGCGTTTAGGGCCACGGGTTCATATAGCCTAGCAATAGCTTAAGGGCCTAATGGATAATAAATAAAAATTGAGAGAGTATTTATAGGCTGTCATCCGCAAATTTAATTATAGTGATTAAAGTAATTTTATATTACTTCTTTATTTTAAGCACCAGTGTAGTTTCATTTTTATTTCCTGTACAGGTGTTGGATTATTGTTTGCGAGATTATTCTCGCCAGAGCGCAGAAATCTATCCCCAGCCATAAAATCTGACCTGGGAATTTCTGTTGCCTATTGTAATAATATTTCGTAAAAGACCCAAGCAGAACCGATATTTTCGGGAGAGAATTCTATAGCATGGTCCGTGGAAAAAATGTTTCTTGTATATTGTCTGAAAGCTTTGCTGTAATTATATTACGCAAGCGTAAAACACACGGGGGTGAAAAGACAGGCTGATAACCTCTGGAAGGGAGATTCTAACGGTTCCATGTAATATGTGAGAGATGTGAGTTTCATGCAAGAAGTCACGTAAGCCATTAAACCAATAGTGTAGCGGAAAAGAATCGGAGGGGAACAGAATAACCAATAGAGACGCGAAGATGGGAATATCGTTAGTGGAAAACTATCAATGAGTAGGCAGTTGCGTCTCAGAATTAGTGAAGTTCAGGATGAAAGTATTAGAGTTATTAAAGTGCGTTAACGTCATAGTGATCGCCATAGTTAGTGCGAAAGTGGCACATATTCTCCAGGAAATTACAGCAGTACATTTTAGGTGGAATAGACTATAAACAATAAACTGTGTTTCGTCTTCTATAACGAGAAATCTCATTAATCTCCAAGACTCCTTCCTCTATGGTCATCCAGCAGGAGAGTCTTAACATATAAATCAGTGGAAACCGATCGTCGGAGAGGAAGAAATTATATTTAGCCCTGAGATCTGAATCATTAATCCAAAACAATCAAATTAAATCCTTCCAAACTCTTTCCCTCCACATAGCTTACATACCTAATTAACCGCTGCAAAGTTCGTAGCGTTAGGTTAGTAAACATCATTGTCGTGTTCAAAGTTCACTGCGCTCCTTTTGGTTTGTCAGACAATCTGCACAGACGCAATCCGAATCAATGACATTTTTCGAGTGAGAAAAATTAGAAAAAAGATATCGACAGCAAATTAATGGTACCAAGCTCTCCCTAGGGAGCAGCTGAAGACGTGACCGTAAATCGCCGCTGCCCTTCTCCTCTGGAGGGTCTTCCACTGTTGCAACACAGGTGAACTGCATTCATCAGGCAGTTTTTTGTCAATGCCCATAATTTGAACGGCAATAAATTATTAACATATTTTCAAGGGCAGTAAAAGGAGATTAAAAAGCACACAGTAACAACAAAACATGCAAAATAGCGAAAATAAAATTTAAGCAATATATTTTCCACTATGAAATATTAAAATTACTAGATCGTCTGGAAATGCACGGCAGTTTTATGATTTAAACTTCAATAAGCTTTTGGTTATTGAAGACTTTATTCTTCATAAAACTGTTCCAATGTTTGAATGAGTGAAAGTCAGTTAGTGAAAGGTCGGGTGAACACACTGAATGAGCCCAGTGTTGTTTGCTAAATATGTGGTCAAGCGTTATCACGAAGAAGAAAGGCCTTTTTAGTGACAACTGCTGGCTGTTTTTCTTACAACATCTGGTGCATTTTGGAAATTTCTTGGCAATGCTTCATCTCTCTCCATGATGCAGAAGATTATAATGTATTAAACCAGCAACAGCACAACACACAGTCTTCAGAACCTTCTTCTGGTTTTGTCAAGTTTTTCGGAGTTTCATTGTGTCAAATAATTGTGTCAAGTGTATGTGGAGAATGGCCTTTTCATCAATGGTTCCAATATGATCGTTTTTATATTTTAAAATGAATAGTATATAAAACCGCCACTCATTTCCGAAACACCTGATACAATAGGCATTTTCCTAGTCTTCTCTAACGTCCATTGACAACTCTCTTTTTGGCAAAATGATGAGCAATGAATAACTTTCTATAAATTAAGTGGAAGGCTCCATTCAAATAAAATTTTATTTATTTGTTCACTTATTGTCCTTGGCAAGGACAAACGATGTTGCTCTACAGTATTCCAGAAAATGACGCGAAACAAAATTTTGAATTTTGACCAATCACAGCCGGATTACGGAGTGAAATTATCAAGAAAAAAATTATCAAATCCGTTTTATCGCGCGGCGTGCATTTGTCTTGTGGTCAGTGTAGCCATCTCTATACCTTCACTATATAATTCCTGAATACGCATCATTGACCACTTTTGCTAGAGGCGGTGGGAGCCATTGATAGCAACAAAACCATGGACAATCCACAATCATAACGCAAAGTGGAAGCTTCTTCAAAGCGTTTTGGTGATGCGTCAAATGTGCAAATTGATCTTATCATTAGGAATTTCAAACCACAGAATACAAAGAGAAATAAAGACTCTGTGTTACCTTTTTTTTCCCCTCAGTTGGTGTTAGAAAATTGAACGGTAGCGAATGTAATAGTCGTCTTTTGTCCATTTCAGTCTTACGGCTTCTGAATAAAATAGATACCATAAGTATAACAAGTGTTAATATTCTGTCCGCGAATTATTTTATTCTCATAGTCCTAAACCCGTATTTTGCTCTTTTTTATTGACATTACTGACAATCGGCATTCTTCTGTTGCAAGATTGCTTGAAAAGGTTAAGTGCAAATATACAATTACTACAATTTTGTAAGCTAAGTTTAGAGGAATTTATTTAAATTCTTATTTTATTCGTGAAATAGTCCTAATAAATATCACTCGAGGGTCTGAGCTTTTCACTTACAACGTTTGTGAATTTATCTGTAATCTCAGACCCTCTCGAGATATTACTTATGAAAAAAGTCAATAAAACCTCGGTTAAGAACGTAACTAACTCAGTGTCGTCTATTACACATCTGCTTTTGAACTGATGCACTTAAAAACTGCTCGCATAGATGGTTAAGAACTACACACATGGCTTGAAGTAGGTAAATGCCAGAGACCAACAGGCTATTATGCTACCTACATTAAGTGGAA
Source organism: Metallyticus violacea (assembly GCA_030762175.1). NCBI lineage: Eukaryota > Metazoa > Arthropoda > Insecta > Mantodea > Metallyticidae > Metallyticus > Metallyticus violacea. The sequence goes on along the minus strand of CM060837.1, from coordinate 27,736,771 downwards.
CGCGACCAGCCGAAATATCCCGGATACTATGCAGGTGAGGCTTTCCAGCAGCACATGAGATGAGCGTGTGTGGAGTATTGACCTTCCTCCAGAGAGCCTCGGGCGGCTCGACTCGGCAGCCATTTTGACCAGGCAGTCGCGCATTCCCCATCTCATAGTTCCCGATAGCGGCAGTGCTTTCTTGCTGAACTGCGCGAATGTAACTACAGAGGTAACGCTCTTATCCACAGCTGAAGCTAATAAACAGTTGGACCGCCGTCTCTTTGAACCAAAAAGCTCTGTATTAAACCCCATAGATTCTCAAGCAATAATATTATAAAATATAATTATTTGCACATTTCCTGGAGTCTGTGATAGTTCAACATAAAATATTTTACAGGAGAATAGCAACTCGCTTCAGGAGCTAATAAGTAATTCCTTCAGAGGCCATGGGAGGCCCTGCACTGACGTGAAATGTGCCATCGGCTAGTATTGATGCGAGATTTCTGCATAAATTCGTTTCACATGTGAAAAATACAACCTTGCTGTTAAAATCTACATATCTATTTCATTTAATTAAACTATTTAATTAAATCTGCCAAACGAATTATTTGGCATTAGTTTCCTTTGCTATCTTAAAATGTAAACAAATATTAATAGCCTCTTTCTGGACAAAATTAAAGTAGAGAGATCGATACGGTATATTTTATATGTTTGTATATTCAGATCGTCTGTTGCTTTCTGTCTACAAACGGGTAAGAATATTAAACTTTGCAAACACAACGGATTTGTAATACGACAACTGCATCCCATGGAGGGTAGATACATAAGTTTCCGGCCTAACCATTTTCTAGGTTTGATAAAGACAAAAACTATATTTCACTTTTCAATGTAGTTACCCTTTATTGCAATACACTTTGAAACCCCAGGCCTCCCGCTGACCAGTCCGCGCCCTAACGACTTCGGTGTATTCAGTCTCGGATATGCCATATTTAATAATTGTTTCTATAATTAATGTGTAGGCAATTAAATAGTTTTATATATGTAATTGTTAAACATAAACAAAGTTTATATATGAAAATTGTTCTTTCACATTAGCGCGTGTAGGATACAAGTTGGAAATGGAGAATAAGATTTGGAAAATTCTTCATACTTCCGTACTACGCTCTACCAACTGAGCTACTGTGTCCTCCAAGCACAAGTGCTTAATTGTCCAATAATTTAAGATTATGACTCTAAATTAGAGGAAGGTTGACTAATACAATTTCCTTTATTCAATAGTCCTGATTGACAAAAACAACATTTAACAATACAATTGCATGTATTGCGCTTCGTTTTATTATAGGAGTCAAATGTGCAAATTGATCTTATCATTAGGAATTCCAAACAACAGAATACAAAGAAAAATAGACACTGTGTGTTATCTTTTATGTTTTCTCTATCAGTTGGTATTAGAAAATCGAACGTTAGCGATTGTAATGGTCGACTTTTGTCCAGTTCAGTCTCACGGTTTGTGAATAGAATAGATATTCGTAAGTATAACAAGCGTTAATATTCTGTGTGGGAATTTCAAATATATATCACTTTTATTCTTATTCTATTCATGAAATTGTCATAAACTCTTCTCTAATGGCATTACTGACAATCGACATTCTTCTGTTGCAAGATTGCTTGAAAAGGTTATGTACAAATATACAATTATTACAATTTTGTAAGCCAAGTTTAGAGGAATTATATTTAAATTCTTATTTTATTCGTGAAATAGTCCTAATAAATATCAGCTCAGCACAGCTCAGACCCTCTTGTGATATTGCTTTAGTTTCTGTTCTCTAGACTTGGCTACTTGTTTGGTGCCGCGCTTCGGAATACGAAAATAAAAGAAACAGATTTAACTGGTGATTGCTGAAGGTACGCTGAGCTATGATCGGCATGGCTGGAAACGCATTTGGTCTTGGTAATGGTTATCCGCGCTCTGAAATAAATACCTGTTGTACTCTTTCGAAAGTAAGGCTGCCGTTATTTTATCCAAAGGAAGGACCCTTCCAAGAAGTAATCACGAATGACGCTGGTTTCTAGAGGCTACTAAATGACCAGAATATACGTGTTCTGTGATGATCGAATTGTAACGTAGGTCTGTCACTGTTAATGGCGTGGTAAGATGGGTTTATTTGCAGAGAAGGTTACAAAACTCCCCAGATACTGTTTATTTGTCTTCGCAGTTGTTCTATATAGCACAGCCATGCTCGACGGTGTGAGACATCTATCTGAAAATGCTGGAGATTTCCAGACCAACTCTTCACAACCATTTCGAGCTCGCCAGTCAGACGAACAGAGTAGATAACAGAAATCGTGACTTGCTCCATCCTACGCAGCTTCCTCTGTCACCTTCTCAAGGTACTGTGTGGGTGCCGTGGCCCGCTGCTGCCAACAGGATGCTCCTAAAACATGACCCTGCGACAAAGAAAATTTTATTTCGGTTCGCAGGCATTCCTAAAGCTTGTGCAGTCGTGAAGTTATAGTAGCTTTCAAACTACTATTATCTGCTTTTTTCTAAGATTAATTGATTACTTTTTAAGAGTGTTTAACACCCGTTTACAGTATCATAATGATAAGTTGGGGGGAAAGGATTTTGGGAGCTGGGAAGAAAGCACTCCAAAGCGGTATTATTATTATTTCCTATTTCACCCCATTTCATCATGTTATTCTGTTTCAAGATCGAAAATATCAAGCGAGGTGGGTTGGTGCTGTGTGCGGTGCAGCGGGGCTTGCGTTTAGGAAATGTTTCTTGGGCCGACAATGGAGTATTTTACATGGAAACAATGTAAGGGATTTCACCGTCCGCGCCTCAACGCCTATAAATTCTGGACGCCCTGTATCTACCTCCTTTCATTCCTTATGCATGTAGGTGCTCTAGGGAGCGCAGGAAAAACGGCCAGCCCTTGAACACGAAAAGTCCTCCTCTTTCCCTATCAAAGCAATGCAATTTTAGGTATCTTCCCCGCTTTTGCCGTTGATAAAGAGTGAGTAATATCTAAAAGGGGGGGGGTAACCTATTCACGAGTCCATACCTTAACGATCTAGGCAGTAGTGTAGGCAAAACTGATGAAATTAAAGTACGTTTATTATTTTATCATTATCGTTCTAAAAGTGGGGGGTTATAGATAGCATTTGTTACCGAAAATGTACAAGAAGGATGTCTAACAAATATAAATAAATGGTACTATAAAGGAAGCACTTACAAATATTAAGATATGGCCGTTTATAGCATTGTGGACATTCTTGAGAGTACAGAGAGTGTTAAGAAGTAATTTTACAAACGGAAAACTTACTAAGAAATACCTATTTTATTTTAAAATGGTGCAGGACACTACTAGACTAATGGGAACAGAAATATTTTCTTATTTTCTTTCCCTTGTTTTCCATTTCTCGCTTTTTCATCTTTTGCTCCATATTTTTTCGCCTTCATTTGTACTTTCTTCTTTTTTTTTTTTATTTTAACCTTCTTTGTGTCTGCACTTTTATTATACTTTTCTCTTCATTATCCTATACCCTTCTAAACCCAAGATCGCGGGTTCAAACCCGGTCAGGATCGATGGATTTTTTCGGGCGTAAAATCCTAAGTATAGCTTCCTTCGGCAGGGAAGTAAAGCCGTGGGTCCTGTGTCGTACATTTACGGCACGAAAAAGAACCTCAAGCCTGAAAAAAGAGGATTCTGAGCAAAATTTGTCGGCCGTTTCACGCCATGAATAGAATGGGACACTGATGACCTGAGATGTTAAAGAGTGTCCGTAAATAAATCAATTCAACAACAACATTATGACCGTTTCTTGTCTATCTATTGTCCTTAACTACCTATGGCTTCCCTTTCACATTTCCTTCTCGATATGCTCCTTATTTTCATACCGATTTTCTTTTGTTAATAAAATAATAAAATCCTATGTCGCGCGTGCTGTTTATAACTTCTAGCACCGCTAACTTCGCTAGTTCATCTTAGGTTCCGTTAGATTAATTTATTTTAATGTATCTTGTCGCCTTAGTTCAGGTTAGAGGCTGGGCTAGCTATATAGCATTAGATTGTGTCAGGTTTTAGGTTAGGTTAACTTCGTTAACGGATGCTTGCATCAATATGTCATGACGTTCGGTTCTTTAACACGGGGGAATTCCCTAAATATTGCACCCTTAGATTGTCAATTTTGCATGTTGGCTTTTTCTTCTACTTCTTCCTGCCAAGGTTCTGACCAAATCCTGTTCTAAAACTTGTCTCTGCGTCTACGTCGGGGTTGGCCAACATTTCTGGTACCTGTCAATTGTAAAATAAAGTTTTCCTTTGCGTCTGGTATCTTTGAATTTCTTCAGTTATAATATCTTCTTGTGCCTGAGTATTTGATTCTGTCCCCTTTTTTGTTACACGTTGCAGAACTCATAGGGACTTTATATGTGTGACTTCAAATCTATTTTTTTCTGCTTTTTCTGAGAACCCATGTTTCGCTGGAATACATTAAAGCAGACTTGGATATTGCATTGTTTAACATCTTTTCACATACTTTTATTAAAATGTCGTTTAATGCACCTATTTAGTTTATTACATTGTATTTTATTCTCTTCCGCATTTAGCTATTACTATAACTGATAATTTAAATTCTAAGTAAAAGAATTGTTACTTTTGCTCAATTATCTTGTCATCTATTGCTGTTTTAACTCTTTACCCATCTTTGCTATGGTTTTATAGTTCTTAAAAATATATTTCCATGATATACTTCTTTATAATACTGTTAAGGTCATTAGCAGACGTCTGTAAGTCAGGCAGTAGTACTTGAACATCAGCAAACAATACAATTTGAAAATTAACATACTTGTTTAGCCTTATTCCATTCTTTTATTGCTTTGTTTATTCAGTTACTGTGTTTCGAACAACAAGAGAGAAAGATCAAGCCTTGGTTTGTAGAAATTAATGTATTAATATATGTGCAATACTTATTTTTGTTTCATTAAACTGCTTCTATAGCATTTGCTAAATTTCTGGGATATTGTAGCGTTCTAGAATTTCCCAAAACTTTATTCACATAAAACTCAATCACATTTATTTGTATTCAGTCTAAAAACAGCAAGTAAGATGCTCTCTTTTCTAAGATTTGTTTTACTGTAAATATGGCATCTACAATGGACCTACCCTCCCGAAAGAAAGTCCGCTCCTTTCCAATATATTTTCTGCTATAGGTTTGCAGATTTTTGTTCCATATTGGCAATGGTATGATACAGTACAAATGCACTGATCAGCAGCGCTGTTACATATTTTAATACGTGGGTTGTTGAATAAAGAGTATCATATTTTTTACATGCATAATTTCTGGCGCTAAAGTATAACTTTTCCTTACCCGCATAAAAATTCTCGAAGGTGCTAGGAAGTGCTAGGAGCTGCAAGAGCTCCAGTCGGCATGATAGCTCAGACGGTCAGAGAGTGATGCTACAGTTGTGAAGGTAGTGGTTTCGAACCCTCACGTTCTGATGTTTTTTTTTTCATGCTGGAGTTAAATTAGATTTGCCACCATTACTATGATTTACGCGCTAACACAGTACCACGCACACAATGCGCTATAAATTTATATTTACGAATTTTTTCGGAAATCAAAGGAAACTTTCATTATAGCAGTGACTTACCTGCTCCTATCAATTTATATTTACGAAATGAAGGCGAGCATAGGCCGCCGGGCCGTAGCGAGCCGCAACAAACCACTGCGTCCACTGGTTTCTAGGATTTACCCGAGGTTAGCGTTAAGGCTAGTGTATGAGTATATATAAATTAAATACGAATTCCAGTAAGGTAACGCTTGATAAACAGTGAAAAACTCATTTTATTTAATAAGGAACAGCATATTACAGTCAGAAAGTTACGAGGACAACGTATAGGTTACATTACCATTACAAAAGTAATACATGCAATATTTACCCTTTACAAATGCCACGCAAACAAAAAAAAAATACCTATTCCGCTATCTCCCTTTCGGGACTGAGGAATTCGCCCTTCTCCGCTGTTGCTCGGGACTGGAGCTCTAACAGCTCGGAGAATTTTTCTGGGGTAAGGGTAAGTAATTTATGTGTAATGTTAGAATACAGCAAAACCGAGGTGGCACGCGACGAAGAATATGCTGCGGGGATTCCGCTTGCGTTCAAAAAGTCTTTATACTTGCTCTATTCAGTGTTACAGGAAGCCTTTGTAAAATTTGTTCCTCCCTACAGCACAGCTTGAAGTTGAGCTAAAATGTTTAAAGAGGAGAGGCAACCAATTTCTGCTCCAGTTGTGCTCTGACGGAAGAAAACATTAACACCGTTGCTGTCACTGTGAAAGAGTATCGTCGCATACCTTTAAGAACATTTTCAGGCATCCTGAAAACTTTTGGGCGTCAACCACTGATAGGTAACTAAAGAGTTCCATGTGAGACGTGTTTGTGACCGGTGGGTTCCAAGATAGCTGATTTCCGAAGTAAATACGTTCCTGTAGTAGAAGATGATATTACAGGAGGATGCGGAGTTTCTTTCAAGAGTCATCACTGCTCATGAAACTTGGCTACATCTTTTCGATCCTGAGAACAAACAGCAAAGCTGAATACCAAAAAAAGAAAAAGTGGTTGATGGGAAAGTTAAGGTCATATCATAATGGTTCTGAAAACTCTGCAAGGTTATTTTCCTGCAACAAGCTGGATGCTTCACCTCGATAATGTGCGGCCTCACACCGCAAATGTTGTTGCTGAAAAGTTCACAAAAATTTGTCTCTCACCCTGCCTAAAGTCCAGATTTGTGAGTTTTTACTTTTCCCCAAACTGAAGAAACGTCATCGTGTGAAGCATTTTCCATCATCGAAAACTGGGCAGGCGATTCTGAAGGACCGGTCAAATAATGATTTCCAGCATGTCTTTGAAGAACGGCAGATACGCCGAGCCAGGTGCATTGCAATCAACGGGGGGACTATTTGAGAAAGATAATCAAAATTATATGCATGTTGTCAAAATAAAGTACGGTCGTTCTTTATTGAACTGCCTTCCTAATTACAGCATTTTCTCACTATTTACCTGCTTTTCTGAACAGTTTTAACATAATTTATTAATGTAACCATTTCCTTAGCTTATTAAAACAAATGTAGAGCTATATAAACTTCTTACGCATTCACTTTTGTCTCTTATCCCATTTTCGCAACTTTTCCTACATTTTTGACGTACCCATTTTTACAGATTCCCGCATTTTTTGCCAATGTTACGTCGCCAATGCTTCTTCTCCGCTTCTATTCGTCCTGAATTATTCCTTCCTTGTTCCTCGAGTTCTTTTGTTCTCTTCGCCGGCTGTCTGACGGCCCGTGTGGTACTCTGCAGCCTTGCTGTGGGAAGGCAACAATCAGTGAGCCTGTGGAGGCTGTGAGCGATGCGTGTGGTGGGTGTACTATACGTATGATGTCACACACGCGTGGCATAGCCCAGCCAATAATATCCACTGGGTGTTGACTCCCTCGCACGCAGCATGGCGTCCTCAGCTTTGGATCAAATGCAAATTGCGGTCTTCTAAGCGCCTCCACTATAATTACCATAGGTTCGAGCATTTAGCTCTTATTAACGTCCCCACAGAGAGTCCTTTAGAACAGGAAGATTTGTCAGTTTTCTTTCTTTTTCTCTTTTGTAAATGTTTACATTTTTTCCCCCATCTATTGAGGGTTTAAAGAAGCATTAATCGTTTGGATGTACTGGTTGATGAATAGTTTAGTAAACAACTGCCTCATAGCGTTTTGTTTGCATCAATATATCGCTCACACAGGGAACATTCTGTAAAATATATGTGTAGAGGGAAGGAGAGAGCTTTATTACGCCTAGTAGCTTAAAAGCATCGGAGTAAAATGGCGCTATACACTTACATTCCATTTCCAATCATTTTGGAAATTTTCTTAAGAAAACTTAGAAAAATGGACACTATTTCGTAATGGAAACCTATTTTCAACTTCTCATGGAAAGTATCTATTCACGATATCGTATGCATTAAGTTGATTTAATTTGCTGAGAATAAGATATGGGTGCTTAAATCGTTCTAATTGCATTAATTTGTCGTGAACAAAGAGAGGTGGCAAACGCAGTAAATGTAAGTCACGGCGGGAAAGGATTTGAATGTACACGCTATTAAGAACAGGTGAGAGAAGAAAGAGAAATTTTAAGTGGCCATTAGGTGGCACATATAAGGGCCTATATAAATCTCTCGAGCAGGCTGCACTTAAAATAAGTAATTTAGCACTGGAAGAGGCGATACCACAAGAACACATAATAGGAATTAACGACGATACAAAGACAATCCCAAAACACAACCAATTCAGCAAGAATAGAACATATACAAGACAATTTTATTGATCAACAGGAAGAGACTAGTAGAGGAGAAGATGAAGGAGAGCAATGGAATAGTGTTTAGCGCCCCTTTTTACTGAGACACAACACTGATGATACGTGGGATGAAATGATAAATTGGGAAAGGATTTTTTAAAGGAAAGAAATATTCCAGGCCTAAGTTTAGGGTACCGGCATTTGCCATTTATGAGGATGAGAAAAGCCTGGAAAAAACCTCAGTCAGTAAGGACGGTCCTGGCGGGATTCGAATCCCAGACCTCCCGTTCATCAATCCGCGCCTAAAGGACCGCGGCCGCCCCTGGCGGTAATGAAGAAGAGGAAGATATTTAAACTTATGATAGACGGGAATTTTTTTAACTACAACCGGAAGAAGAGAATGGAGATAAAGGGGAAGATTTTTACGTATAAGTGGTGGAAACGAAAAATTAAGCAAATTGCAAGAGGAACTTTGGACGAGTATGTAGAAAGAACGGAAGAGACAAATAATAGACAGGGGGTAGAAGAAAATAGAGAACAGTACAGCGAAGAAGAAGGAGAAATATAAGTGAATACACTTCTAGAAGTAGAAGGGAATATCAATATTGAAAGGTGAAATATAGTTTTTGTCTTTATCATACTTAGAAAACGGTTAGGCCGGAAACTTATAGACCTGCCCTCGTACATCAATTCCTCTCGCAAACGAAGAAATAGAAAAAAGTTGCAACAGTTACGAAAACAACAACAATAATAATAATAATAATAATAATAATAATAATAATAATAATAATAATAATAATAATAATAATATCAAATTTATAATCTAAAGCTTTGTTACATCACCAGCACCAGATGCATGATTAGTTCCCGCTGATGTACAATACTTAGTCATTACAGAACTACCGTTAACATCATTAAACAATGGCGCATTGAACATGATGAGCATATTGACGTTAACTCCACTACGTGATTCCACTAATCAGTCTGCCTGCATCTCCTTCCCACGCACAGCATGATATGCGCAACACAAGGCGTTCCGTACTGAGATACTGTCAGAGTTCTGTCTATCCTTATGCGGCAATTTAAGATCTTAGACATTTCATGCGCACCTAATTAATGCAAAAGTAGTTCATAATAGAAATGCTAAAAATATTAAAACTAATGGAATGAAAGAAGACGAATAGAAGGAGAAGGGAGACAAGGAAGCAGAAACTGATGATGATTGTTATGGAGTTAGATAAACAGAAAATAAAAGAGAAGAGATCATAAGAAAAAGAAGCGGGAAGCAGAAATAGATGGTGCTGGGTTGGAAGGGAGGAAGAAATGGCCAAATAAAGAGATAGGTAATGAGAAAGTGATTAGAAGAAATAAAGAAAGCCGTTGTGATCGCCGAATAGGATATACGGCGTAGTTATTTCAACTGCGACCCGCCTGAGCGCGGCTAATTACTTTGCAAGTGCAGCCGCGGTAACCGGAAAAATGAAAATAGACTAGCGGCGCGTAAAGTTAGTATTTATACTTTTACTGAAAGCATAACATGATATTTTAAATAAAATAATGTAATTGATAAGCTCTAACCTACGTCATAAAAGATGTTGAATATCAGCCCTTTAACGCAAATACATTTATTCCGTCCGCGTAGGAAATTTTGTATTTCACATAACTTTTCTTCCGTAACAACACGACGGTTTGGAGAGCTTTTTTTGTCATAGAGATACCCTGTCATTCGTCACTTTTTAACAAGTTGAGAATAATTTCTCTCCTTGAAACCCGATAGCCAGATATTTTTTTTCTAATTGCGTAAAAATCTCTTCTTCAAAACTATATTATATAGTAGCATAAGCAACGAAGAATATTTAGAACACAATGAAAGCGCCGAGTAACACCCGAACGCACAACAAATTGTTGACAATACCTCCCTCAAATTACAAAGTCGGTCCTGGTGGTGTAGTGGTAACCACACTTGCCTTCTGAACCCAAGGTCGCAGGCTAAAAATCCTAAGTATAGCTTCCTTCGGAAGGGAAGTAAAGTCGTGGGTCCCGTGTCGTACATTTACGGCACGATAGAGAGTCTCAAGCCTGAAAGAAGAAGCCTCTGAGTTTCACGCCCTGAATTTAATGGGATGCTGATGACCTGAGATGTTGATGATGAAACTACAAGCTACTATATGCACTTGCTTTATAGGACCTTGGCTACTGGCTTCTCCCAGTGATGTACCGGCCCGCAACTCAAATAACCTCATTGTACACGCATTATTATATTGTGATATATGTTTGGTATCTATATTTTTGCTTTTAGTACTATAACACTCCTGTACAAAACGAAAATACCGCTGTTAATAGACAAATGACAGGTTACTCATCGAGTCAAGTTAAGCGGTGGTCTCAGCGGTATCTGCGTTTGAATAATTAATCATTCGTCACGGATGGCCTCACATCAGGAACCCACAAGGCTTCTGGTTATTTCAGTCTCACTTAAAAAACCGAAGTCAGAACTTGGTATTTGTACGGCAGGTTGTTTAGTGAATCAAGTCATTCTGGTGTTAATTCATTTGTAAGCACTTGTTTACATACAAGCTTTTCAAGTGACAAGTAAAAAATGGATATTTCTTGAAGGAAAACGAAGTTCACGAGGATTTTGCCTACATTAGGTGACGCATACGCTCCCTATGAAGTTTGGGACGAGTTCAAGAGTCGCAGAACAAGCATCTAAGATGTACCATGTTCTGGAGTTCCAAAATCAAATGTGAGGACAGACATCATTGATAAAGTTCAGGATATAATTTGACTGTCACACGAGCGAAGGTGCGAAAAGACCACCAGCATCTGAACTGACCAGTTCATTTTATTTTGGGCAGTAATGGCGCCTTCGTGGCAGTTTCTTAAAGTTGCAAACAACCACCTTTTGGAGCGGTTCAACAATGGTGAGTAGGGGGATGCGGAAGTATGGATGATTAACCAAGAATTCGGTAATCTTAATGGATGACGTGTAGACTTTCTTCTCCGCCCACTCACGGCTTCTTTGATGCTGTCTTAATGCTGGGGTTTCCTCAATGCTCCGGCTATTTTGGAAACAAATTTCTTGTCTCGAGGGAAAAGGAGATGGAAAGGTGGCTCTATGGATATAATACACTTGTTTTGACAATAACAGCTTTGATTTATTCAATTGCTCTGTGGCTCAGGGTTGCCAATCTGAACTTATTCAGAAAGTCTTAAGAAGTTCTTCGAAGCGCCGGAACTCTCACGCACTTTTGTTTCTCACCACTCCAACAGTTTTTCCTTTTTTATAAGGAAAGATTTTCCTCCTTTCTACTAATAAACGATTACTGATGGACATAACCTAATAACCAAGCATAGATGGATAGTACTTAATTATTCCACAAAATTCTTCCCGTAGGTTACCTTGTCTGCTAGCTCGCTATCAGTCTCGCGGCCAGCTGTTTTTCTCTATTGTCGTCTACGGCTGCTCTGTTCCCACGTCTCTAAGCTCGACTCTCGTATACCGTCCCTCTAACAAGCAATGCTACTTTACGGCGCAACCTTCAAAACTTGGGATATGATGGCTGGTTCGCTCCTCTAAAAGAATTCTTAAGACTTGCTCACCCCAACAAAATTTAATTCAGACAGCAACGACAATTGCCTAGAGTGTTCGATTCCGGGCAGTTTCCCTCTCGCCTTCCAGGGAATGGAACAGCAGTCTAAACAGTGTAGCGTACAAGATCGATCTCCCAGAAAAAAGTGAAATATTTTCTATCCACTGGAAAGTGCCTGACTTCAGTTTTTTTTTTTTTTTGAACGCAAAAATAGTTCAGTTGATTGGCCATTTGGAAGAAATGAAAACTATTACTGGAGAATACTATGCTCACTTTTGGAGAGACTGAAGGCAGCCATCGCGTAAAAACGTCCGGAAAGAAAGGTTCACAATTACAATGACCAAACTTCGATTTGAAATGCTTCCGCATCCGCTCTATTCACCTGATCTTACTCTCTCTTCTCCCGAAACTCAAAACATACCTGGATGACACAAATGTAAGTCAAATGAACAGTTCATACAGAAGTAAAGCGAGCATTTTGAGGGCCTTGAAGTAATTTATTTCCACAAAGGAATCACTAGCCTGGAGAAGTATTGGAGCAAGTGCATTGAACTATATGGAAAAATAAAGTACTAGTTTTGTTCTCTTTGATATTAAAGCAAGTTCCTTATTAAACCACCCTCGTAACACTTCTCATCTGTTTACATATTTATTTTATGCGTAGAAAAGAGATATCTTATTTATAAACAGATAAAATTCATTACCTATTCCATTTTATGTTTCATGTCCATGCCAAGAAAAAATTAATATTGAGTGCATAATAATAATTTTTAAAAGACATTCAGATTTAGTTGAATATTGCCTGTTTTGGCTGCCCTATTAATTATAAAAAAGACGTTTTTAATTTTACCCCTCTATATTAGAAAAGATGTAGTTTTTACTGATTGAACAGTTTCTAGTAACACCAATATGCAATTTTCCGAATTGAATTGCCCGAATAAAAGATTAAATTATTTTTATTATAATTTTCTTATACGCACGAGAATAGGTATATACTTTCCCGGCCTAACATTTTCTAGTTATGATAAAGACAAAAACTATATTTCATTTTTCAATATAGTTACCCTTTATTGCAATACACTTCTCACATCTTTGAACCAACATTTCAACCCCTCCCCCCAATAATCAGAAGTCTTGTCTACAAAATGGGCATAAACAGCACTTAAATTTCCCTCTTCGAAGGTCCTTCTTGAGTTTTGAGAAGAGGAAATAGTCACAGGGAGCTAGATATGAGATGTAGGGTGGATGGTCGAACTCCTTGAAGCCACATTTCTTCACAGCTTCCTTTGCAACAAGAGCTGTGTGCACAGGCGTGTTGTCGTGAAGAAGACGCACACGACCACTCAGCTTTACTCCTTTTTCACTTTGATGGAAGCACGTAGTCTGTGTAGTAGACCAGCATAGTGCTCCCCATTTACTGTGGTGTTCTTCTCCTTGAAGTCAATGAAGAGTATTATTTCACAGTTCCAAAAGATTGTGGCCATGATCTTTTTGGTTGACTGAGTGACCTTGGCCTTTAGAGGCGGTGCTTCGCCAAGTTTACGCCACTCCATTGATTCTCTTTTGGACAAGGATCATAGTAGAGGGCCACAGTTTCATCTCCTGTAACAATAGTTTATGGAACTTCTCTCTCGTTACCATGACAGAGCTCCAAAATGCCTGACAACAGATGATTCGTTGCTGCTTTTGGACTGAGGAAAGAAGTCTAGACAACCACCTTGCACTAACCTTATTCATGTTTAAAAGTTCGTGAATAACTCAAAGGACTGTTGTTTTAGAAAGGTCCAATCTTGCTGTTTCTGTAACTATGAGCCGCCGGTCTTCCATAATTTCTCCTTCCATAAGAGCGATGTTTTCAGGTGTGAGCACCTCCAAGGGCCGACCTGCAGGCTCTTCGTCTTCAATGCTTCATGCGAAAAAGTTTGGCCCATTGTTTTACAGTAGAATATGAGGGGGATGCTTCCCCAGAGTGGAAGTTACAGCTGTAATTATTTACTTATAAGGTATATAAGGTGTAACACCAGTTAAGGATTTTGTGAAGGCGATGAGCCTTATCGGCGAGGCCGGAAACTTATGGACATACCCTCGTACGCTGTAGGAAATTCTTCATATTGTGTGGCGACGAATTATCTTGCCCAGTGCGATGCTGAGCTCCGTATCCGGGATGTTGAGAACAATAGCATGTTGTTTCTGGCACACCCAACGCTGGACCCCCAAGAGTGACTGCTAACAACGACATTGCGGTTTAACGCTCCTAGGTGAAAATGTCTTCACACATGAACAGTGAGTAACAATTATCAGCATAGCAGAGCCGATCCTTGTGTTCCAACTTTGCCTACCCTGTGCGTAGATCGTAAACTGAAAGTGTGCATATTTCAAAAGTATTTGAATTTGTACCTTATTTTCAATCAACGATTACCAAGCAGGTATGCAGAGGCAGGCGTGAGTTAGCACCTTTACTGATTTGATCCATTCAAAGCGGCGCGCAGGAGTTCAGAAGTACCATAAGTTTATACTCAAGGAACAATGATTACGTTCTGCTAGCGTGACAAGCATCTTGGGAATTTTTTTTTTTTTTTTTTTTTTTTTTGCAACTTCAGTTTTAGACAAAGCGGAAGCATGAAGGCCCATATTTTATTAAAGAAATATCCGTTAGAAGCTATGGTTATAAATGACACAGGGAGGTGGGCTCACAGGGCCATCTATCCGGCAACAAATGGCATGAAAAAGATTTGAGAATATATTTCGCATTAAGACTAACATAGAAACAACTAGATAAAAACTATTCATTTAATAAATAAATCTGTCAAAGTGCTCAAATTTTTTGTTTTTTTATTTTATTTCATTTCATTTATTTGATTTTTACTTCTTATACCCGATTTGCTTAAAACACGTTCGTTATATTGCACTTTTTAACTAAAACGATTTAAGCGTATTTATTTTAAAGAAATCTATTTGATCATCCAAGTATCTGATGACTGACGCGGAGGCGAAGGTTGCATTGCCCGATAATTAAACCATCGCTCTCAATATAACAAATAGTTGGTCCTGATGGTATAGTGGTAATCATACTTGCCTTCTAAACCCAAGATCGCGAGTTCCAACCGCGTAAAATCCTAAGTATGGCTTCCTTCGGGAGGGAAATAAAGCTGTGGGTCCCGTGTCGTACATTTACGGCACGTAAAAGAACCTCAGGCTGAAAGAAGAGGCATCTAAGCAAAACTTATCAGCCGTTTGACGCTATGAATTGAATGGGACGCTGATGATCTGAGATGTTAAAGAGCGTCTGTAAATAAACCAAATCAACAATTTGCTCACGATCAGCCGTGCTACACTATAGGCAGAAGGATAGGTAGTAGAAACACTAACAAATTCAATGTTTTTACGCGTATTTCTGATACCTGCTTAAAATTATCCATTACACTTCTCAATTCTCTTCGAGAAATTGAATTACTCTCTTGACGTATCTGATTCTTCAGTTTCCAAACTTTTTAGGTCTTGGAGCACTTTTCACTTTATTTCCATCTAGCACTTATATGATCATTCTAGTTGAGAATAGAAGGTAAACATTCAGAATTTATAAATTTAGACATGAGAAACACGTTTTATTAGTTTATTTCATAACAAAAACATTTTCAACTCTAATTTCATTACATAAATTACAAACAAACAAAAAATTCTTATTAATGCAGCATATTTTAAAAAGAACTAAAATTAAGTATTGTTAACTCATAAAATAATCATAAATATGTACATAAACACGTTTTTAAGGTTGCAGAACCAAAAATATCACTTGGGATCGGAAAAAATAACTTTTCTAGACTGAATTGATTTACTTAACCTAACTCTCGTTGAATTTGGAACAGCTGGAGCCGAAAATCCGGTTCCGCATCAAGACGAGAGCTGTGTTTTGTTTTAATAATTGCATAAGCAGAGAATCCTGATTTAGAAAAATAAATGTTTGCAAAGGGCAAAACTTTAAATTCGTCTTTTAACTGACACCAGAATTTAGATAGTGATTTCTTATTTGAAAACGTGTCTTTTATCATAGAATTTGATGTCAGAGAGGCAGAGAATGGCAGTTTTTTTTTCTTTCGTTCTTTCATACAGCTCTTCTGAAAAAGAATTGTTGAAACTACGAAGCAATGTTAGTAGGTGAACTTGAAACTCGTTTAAGATGTCTCCAGGTATGTCTGAATCTGGTTCTTTTGTATTCTTTTACGATTGGGAAGATGTCAAGCTTGTTATCAATCACTGATTCTGTTCAAACCTTGGTTTTATTTTTGAACCCTTGTACTTTATCACTGGCGTCAAACACTGTTGTTGCCTTTCCTTGAGGTGAGAGGCTTAAACTATTAAATTTCTAAAAAATATCACTCATTTTATAGCCAGCGTTCGTTACATAACCAGTCTCCCAAAGCGAAGACAATGTCTGTCAGGTAGGTTCTGACTTCAGCGGTCATTTCAAAGAAGCGAGTCGAACTTTTGCCTCACGTCTTATTTCTGTGTGAAGCAGTAAAGACGAATGCAAACTTTGAAAAGTCTGGTGTTCTTAGGTCGTGATATAATAAAATTTATTAATTTCACGCTTTCGCTCCACAGCTTGTTGTAGAGAAGGTAGCGTCTTGTTCGACGCAACGGCGTGGCGGAGCAGTGTTTTGAATCACACCAGACGGCGTGAAGTCCAGTCACGGGGTGACTTTCATTGCTACCTGCGGAAGGTCAAGTTTTACGACACATGACTCATGGCCGCACAAAATGTACAATTTCAAGACTTGATCATTTCTTTATTCATTGCAATTTCTTCAAGGAGCACTAAGAACACTTGGTGCACAGTTTGGGAACGGCTGGTTTAAAATTTGTGAACACTACTCGTCCATGAATTGCATTACAACTTTTTTTACAAATTTGCTTCAAATAACTTGCTGATAACATGGGTGGATTCCGTAAACACATGTGAATCATTGATATACACTCGGTGTGGCATAGAATAATTACTTCTAGTACACTTTACTCTGGGATAAGGCTTTTTTTTATTCGTTTTATTTACGGACGCTCTTTAACATCTGAGGCCATCAGCGTCCCATTCTATTCAGGGCGTGAAACGGCCGACAAATTTTGCTCAGAGGCCTCTTCTTTCAGGCTTGAGGTTCTTTATCGTGCCGTAAATGTACGACACGGTACCCACGGCTTTACTTCTCTTCCGAAGGAAGCCATACTTAGGATTTTTACGCCCGAAAAAATCCATCGATCTTGGCCGGGTTCGAATCCGCGACCTTGGGTTTAGAAGGCAAATATGGTAACCACTACACCACCAGGACCAACTCTATTCACGTGACACTAAGTAGCGTGAAACTCAAAGCTAACGTAGCAGTTCGGTAAACTCCATTCGTCCGACTCGACTACTTTTACCCGGCCGATGCAATCCACCGCCGCCATGTCGGTCAGCAGATAATTGAATGACCCTATAGCAGTGTTATAGTTCAGTATATGTCACGCAGGAGCTTTGGCTTGTTGCATTTTGAAATAGTGAACCATTTTTTTTATTCCAATTGTAAATTTAATCAGTTTTAAATATCGGAATTGGGGGGGGGGGGTGACTCTTTGGGAAAGGGCAAATCCGTAACCGGTGAATATCATAATGCAGCTAAGCTACTGGGGCAATTTAACGGCACGATCAGGAAGAATCGTCCTTATTAGGCGAGAGAAAGTCCTGTTTCAATACCATAAAGTGCCAGCGCATAAGTCTGCGATTGCTGCCTTCAGGTATAATATTCTTCCTCATCCTTGTACTCTCCTGATTTAGCTCCCTTGAATTATTTCCTATTCCTTAACATACTTTGCAGAGTTTAAAGAAATCGCTATTCTAATTCTCCGCTATTTTCGCAGGCACTTGTCAAATAGTGCACGTATGCAGATACAAGATGGAGTATTTAATCTTAAGTTCGAAAGAAAGCGCTCAAGTAGGTTTGGAAGGCAGGCTAACAAAGGACACCAATGATCAAAGGAGCCGATACTTGGTCGGATTAATTGAGAAAGCTGAACGTACGGTATCCGTTTCCACTTGGCTGAAGACGGAACGACAAGGATTTGTGTCCAGGCAACTATACTTTCACCACAGTCAGGGTGACGATCCGGCATGCTATCGCATTTCATTAACATCGGCCTCACATGTATGGGTCGGCTCTGTTACAGTGTCGGGTCGTTTCTTCTGATCCATTCCAGGAATTGCCAGGTTGCCAAATGAACAAAAGTTGCCTTGGTTTTGTGCTGACTCTCAGATTTAGGTTGCAAGGTCTTTTCACAAGGAAGATGAGACAAATATCAATTGTTAGCATTTGCTTTTCGGAACGAATTGAGGCATGTAACGAAAACGCTTGTAGGTTGTAGTCCTGGCAGTTCTAATGTATAAAATATTTCAGATGCTTATTCCCATGCTCGCGGTCGTACCTTTAGACGGTGAAGCAAAATTTGAAAGCTACCTAATGTGAAATTTAACAATGAAGAGTTAGCTAATACGCGTAAGAAAACTTTCTCTAAATGCATGTATACATAAACAAAAACTTACATGCACACTATAGCTCTTACATGCGACAAAAAAAAATGTTTTTTGAATAGTGTTTAACGTCCGTTTTTATTACAGAGGCACCACAGGCGGTAGACACTGATGATACATGAGATAAAATGATAAACTGGGAAAGGTTATTGTTTTTAAAGGAAGGAAGCCTTCCAGGCCTAAGTTTAGAGTACCTACCCGGCATTTGCCATTTATGAGGACTGAAGAAACCCTGGAAAAAAATCTCCTGGCGCAATTCGAACCCCAGATCTCCCGCTCACGATTTCGCGCCGTAACTACTTTTCACAACTCTGAATATTTTCATTTCTTTAAGATGGTAAATTTAGGCAGTGTTCTTTTCTTTCTGTTTTTGAAAAGCAAATTGTGGTTTAAAATAATAAATACTTTTTCACTGATTTGTGCCTTAAGCTCTCTCAATTTCAGAATAAAAGTAAAAATGTACACATAGTAATTACATAATGAATATTCTGAACATTAGTAGATTTTTTAATATTTATTGTTTCGTATTTTTTTCTTTTATTTTAAAGGTCCAAGAAAGATTACAGGTTTATTTTTATATGATCTAAAATACAAATATAAAATTATGATCTTTAATCTCTATCTGTACATATAAAAATCGTTAAGTCAATGCCACCGCCACGGGTGGTCGAGGTCGTTAAGGCGCGGACACGTGAGCAGGAGGTCTGGGGTTTGAATCCCGCCAGGACTACCCTCTCTAACTGAGGTTTTTCCAGGCTTTCCTCAGTCCTCATAAATGGCAAATGCCGGGGAGGTACCCTAATCTTAGGCTTGGAACGTTTCCTTCCTTAAAAAAATCCTTTCCCAATATAGCATTTCATCTCATGTATCATCAGTGTCTACCACCTGTGGCGCCTTAGTAGTAAAAAGGGACGTTAAACACCGTTTAAAAAAAATCAGTGCTTTAAGGTGAAAATTGCATTCAAGTTTAAAACTCTACAGTGCCACCACCTTTGATTTAATAAGAAACGTAATGATTATTATTTATTCATATATTTTATAATGTATTACATCTCCTTTTAAGGTTTATATTTCTCATATAGGTTTCGAGATCAGGCTAGATTGCAACTGGTGATATTACATAAATTTGTTTGCATAAACAACCATGTTGGCAACCCTAGAACCATTTCAGGTTAAAGAAGGTTAACAATAGGTAGTTTCATCACTGCGCATGCCCATGTGCACGCTTTAGTTTCTTTCAGGGCAGTAAAGTTATTTTTTTAAACATCAATTTAATATAATCAAAGACATGGTAGTAATAACTATAATAAAACTTTTTATTTATAATTTTACATTTAGATAATGATTTAAATGACAGGAATACAATTTATTATTAATAATATATTTATAAATATAAAGAAATGTCTAACAAAAGCAGATGATACTCGGTTGAAAGTGATTTTATTTTGTTCATAGATTGCTCTGGTATCTTTATAAGGGACATGTAGTTCTTCTTTGTTAACACGAACTTATGACGTTTAGATGTACAAGCTATGTCTGATTGTAGCTTGAAAATCGGTGATTTAATCTTCTTCCTGCTATATCTAGTTTGCTTCCAGGATTTCAGACAGACCAGTCACGTAATTTGCCGCGACCAATCGATCTTCACGCTTAAATTGTAAATAATCGTGGAAATAGTTAACAGCCAGTGATTCGGTCAGTAAAGTTGAGATTTGCATCTTCACCCTTAGACCTTCCGTTATGCAAAACCATTTAGACATATTATTTATTATGGCTATGCATCTATGGGACTGGACTCATGTATGGTGTAATAGCGCCTGCCGAGATGCCACCAGGCTGTTATTAAACGAAGTCCAAGCTGTGATGTTTACAACTTGATGTTCTTCTGTTTAATGCGATGCTACAATTTCCCTATTCAGTCTCGATGGCTAAGACGAGAAGGGATGTTATATTGGGATAGTACGTTACTTCGAGGAATCGAACTAGGTCGACTCCTCCAGGAAAGACGAGGTGTACTGAATAACTCAACCAACTCTGTTAAAAGTATATAAGTATTTATTAAAGGGCTTTCTTATACAGTTGGACGTAGATCCTCCAAGCACCAAGGCTTCTCTCCTGTCTCTGAATAAATTCAGGGATCTTTTAATACAATTGTAATGCCTAAGGAGGCGTAATAATCACCTAGTTATTGTTAAACACTTCCCACCTCCATGAGGTCAACAGTCCTGACATCAGAAGTACTAAGAGGTTCATGGTTTGGGTTTGTTAAGCTTAAAACTAAACAATACTTCATCAGCACAATAATTCTGTCTATCTATAACATGCGCACGTAGACATAATATGTTAAGTGAGTGGAAAAGAGGGTTGCTTTTTGTTTATGTAAGTGTTTCTCTGAGGACCCTTTCAGGTCACGTCACCTCTGGGATGCACAGTGTGACAAGGCAAGTCACTCTTAATATTTATTACGTTTATGTCACTTAGGCCTGGAACGTTTCCTTCCTTAAAAATCCTTTCCCAGTATATCATTTCATCTCATGTATCATCAGTGTCCACCGCCTGTGGTGCCTCAGCAGTAAAAACGGGCGTTCAACGCCATTAAAAAAATAAGTACAATATCATATTCTTATTATATCTTGGGATTCCTTATAATACCACGCTTTCGTTACAAAGCCGACTCTTCAGTACGATGATTAATGTACTGTAATAAAAGTGTAGTAATTTCTCAAACCGATGGAATTGTTTCAACAAAGCTAGTGGAGACCTGCGTTCTTCCCCCCTCCCCGAGCTAATAAGTTCATTAAAGTGAATCTGTTCCTTATTTTGTGACCTGTTTTCGGCATTTTGAACAGTTTATATGATTTTTCTGTTTCCCACAATTCTGTTATGTGGCACAGATCTAGAAAAAATGCTTTAACAAGGGAATAAAGCAATTCTGGACCCGTGTTCATATTATATTGTTTATGCAGTAGATGTGAGGAATGTTTTCCCAAAGTTTTGACATGCCTTTTTGTTACATCCTGTAATTGTTCTTTATAATGTAGCGCTCCACTTATGGAAACGAAAAACCATATTAATAAAAAAGAACTTCTTCGAGCGGGATACTTGCATTCGGGAGGTTTAGGGTTCAATTCCAGTTGGGTTGGCCATCCTAAACTTGGTTTTTTCCCTCGCTGGTCACTTACGTGAATGCTCTGGAGGATATTTACTCTCTCTCTTTCTCTTATTTCTTGCCATTTCATTCCAAAGGGTCAAAAGTGCCAGGGTGAAATGGTTGCGCCTTGGAAAGATATCTGCCCCAACGTCTGGAATGGAAACGGACCGTTAGAGGGGCTCCATCGACTTCCGGGTGTTCTATCAGAAAATATTTTAGAGACCCCATTTGCGTCCGCACAGTCACCTCCAGTAGATCCTGGCTGCTTGGTGTCTCCCTCACCTCATCCTTTCCTCCCGAAGTGCTCCTTTTGGGGACGTAGGCACAAAGAGCCAGCCGCGAGCAAGGGAAAGCAACTTTGTGATAGCAGAAGCGTTCAAAGTGGCCGAATACGACCACACTGAAAAAAAGTGCAGAAATACACTGTACATGTTTCGTCCTTTTTCTTATTGAAACCATTTTAATAACCTTTCAAGAAAATCTTTTAGGTCGTGCGCTCAGTTTGGTTGCAATACATGAACTATATCAGTGTTTGTGTTTTGTAACATGCAATATACATTTTAGAAAATGATTAAATTTATTTGGTGTGAATATTATTACTAATAATTTTATTTAACGTTAAACATGTTTTAGTTTTCTGACCTTTTTTTTTTTTTTTTTTTTTTTTTCCCAGTTCTTTAGATTAATACATGGGAAACTTAGGCGCCACAAAGTTTCCTGAGTTCATTCGGCCAAATTACCAACTAAGATCTTAAGATCGCAACGCCATGATCATAGAAAGAGGGAGAAAAGATTTACATGATTTAAGGACTAAAAACCAATGTGGTACATTGTTGTTAATTAAGGTGGCTAAATAAATGTAAGTCACTACAGAAAGATTGTCGTACGAAATATCTCATTTCAGTGAAATGCTGTAATTTTTATAGGATTTTCACCCTGAGGAAAATTTGCCTGGTGCTCAACCTACATCCTTGAAGTTACTGTGAGCTTTTACTTGGGAAAATATATAATATATTATGCCTGATTAGAAGGCTATCAAATCTCTATAAACAGTCCATTGCCTTCAAGCTAATTGTATTGGTTCATAACCTCAGATTTCTGTTCCTTTATAGCAGTAATTAAGCCCTGTGGGGTAATTTATAGGTGACATGTCAACGAAATCAATTATATATCACCATACTTTTAAAACAGCGCATAAGTGACAACTTTGGATTTCTTAGCGGTGTAGCTTGTGAGCAGCAGATTTTGTTTATTTTATTTGATTTATTTGCGGACGCCCTTTAACATCTCAGGTGGTCAGCGTCCCATTCAATTCAGGCATATAAATTTTGTCCAGAGGCCTGTTCTTGCAGGCTTGAGGTTCTTTTCGAAGGAAGCCATACTTAGGATTTTTGCACCCGAAAACATCTATCGACCCTGACCGGAATTGTACCCGCGATCTTGGGTCTACGAGGCAAGTATGATTACCATTAAACAACCATATCCGACACGTGTGGCAAATGATCAGAGCTTCAAACTCTTGAGAGAAAAAAGAAATAATAATAACTATGGAGGTCAGATAAATCACCACGAGAAACTTATTTACTTGCAAAGTCGCATTTTATGATTAGATTAGCAAAAAATCTGTGTGCTCATTAATATTTTAACTCTTTAATTCTAAAAAAATTAGCTATTGTAAAAGTGAAAATATTTTATAATAATACATTAACCTACAGGATGTACGAAAAATAGTTTACCTCTGGCATCATCTGATTTGTTTTTTATGGATTCAAAACGTGATACCGATATATTACCAGGTACGACTGTTCGTGTTACATAGTATAAGGGATAGAGCACAGTACTTTGCAACTCGTTGCATGAAACATAGGGCTTTTTGTATAATTGTTTCTTTAAATTTCTCCACAATCAGCTAGCTGGAGAGTAAGATATCGGCTTTGCGCTTGTTGTGGAAAAAATGGAGGACTTTTCGGATCACAGACTAATGTAGGTACCTCTTTGTGAAAATATAACCAAATCAGCCATTCGGTTGTCAAAGGTAGATAAGCAATCTGATTGAATGAAACAATTGAAGATATATGGTCTGTTCCAAATTCAACAGCAAAAAGAATGTTTTTTTTTTCCCCCATCTTTCCTACCACACGTTGCGAAAAAGCAACTGGTGTGCTCATTCATTACCGAAGGGTGCAAACTACAGTCCTATCCCACATATTGATGGTCTTCCACTCCGCGAATCACCTTTTATGGATCCTGTGCTAAAAGTCTCTGTGCTCACCCACTCTATGAAGATTTGTTTGCGAGGTACGGTAACAGGTCTACTTGTCGCAGTTCACAGTAGCGCCGCACTTTGGTAAGGGTATATTACTGCTCTTTCCGATGCAAAATACTCTTATTATCAAGCAAGTAAGAGACCTGGTATCATCATCTCTAAGAAAGACATCTCATGCGTGGTTAAAACAAAAGGTATGGCCAGATTTGAATTTATTTCAGAGGCCAAAAAACATGCCCTTGTTCTCTAGCTCAAATCCAGCAACTCAGAGAAGCATTTCATTGAAATTGAGGAACTTAATTAAAACGTGAACACAATATCAAGGGGTATTTGGAACTAAAAAGCAAGCTGACTGCATCAGGACAAGGCGTCAAGCCACACATTTACTTCAAATTGTTATTTTTGATGTGATGTGGAAGGAATATGTGAATAGCATTTCATTCATTAGAAGGACATTCCTGTTAAATCACTTGATGGGTTTCTGTGCAATTGGATTACTGGATAAACGGAAATGAGAACGATCTAAGGAAAGTCCGCAAGAAAGAGTGGAATAAAATGAACCTCTCTGCACCACACGCAGTGGTTGTTGCAGTGCTCTAGGCTTGTCGTTAGCTAAAGATCGCAAACAATCTTCCATTGACTGAAAATGAATCAGTGGAAAAATTGGATGTGCTTGCTGACTGTGTGATGGTCCATAGATCCAAGCTGCAGTCATATTATTTCTGAAGGTATACGGTTTCAAAATCTGTACGTCATCCCACCTTCCTTGACGGCTGTGCTGTGTATGTCTTCATAAATGAAGTCACTGCCAAGGTCGATAAGACTGAGGTTTCTTACAGATTTTCTTCAGCCCTCATAAAAGGCAACTGTCAGAGAAATACCCTTAACTTAGACCTTTCCCAATTTCATGTAGCATCAGCGTTCAGTGTCCACTGCTTGAGCAGTGAAAACTGGAGTTAAAACATTATTAAAATAATTAAATTATGTGTTATGTTTTTAAGAAACAGTCTGGTTTTTCCATCATTTCTCATCCAAAAACAGTGTGCATTTATGTCGTTAGAAGTATCATGAATATTTTGAAATGTAAAACAATAAAATGACAGTGCATGAATGATGTAAACATTTTGTTCGTCCATCTATCTTAATGCAGGTAACTAAGGAACCTATGCATCTTTACCTCTTATCTATTCTCATGTTCGACTTTTCTCCTACTTGTAGTTCAGAATGTTGTTTTCTTAGCCTACATCATTCTTCTTCATAATCGCCTTTTGTTCAGTCACGAGTCAACGGGACTGTTTGTACATTCAAATATAATAACGGCTTTCCTCATATGGAAGCATTCCGTTTGGGGAACCAAAGACAGGCTCTGCATGCAACTCTGAGAGACCACTGCGCACGTCCTCCAGGCTTGAGGAAACTCCTGAGTCAGCAGGAAGGTAAACACTGTGGAAGTGCCTCGTCCTTCAGCCCACACGAGGAATGTCTGGTTTGCTCCCAACCAGTCCCACCGGGACGGGATAGGAAACCTGTGCTCCCTCTCTTGTGACGTCACAACCCACTACGTCACGAGTCAGTTATTTCTGTGCATACCCGTTTTCCATCATCACTGCCTTTACAGGTTCAACTGGCTCATCATCTGTAGGCCAGTGGCGGACTTCAATTTCCTCAGCCAAAAGCCTTCGTTAGTGCTGGAATGTTCACTATGTTCCGTTTAAGCTACCAGTGTATATAGTAAATAAGTATAAAGAGGAATAAACCATATCATGTTCTTTCGGAGCTGTCCCTTACTCTGAAACATTAACCACCATGTAATACATGGTCCTGGTGATGTAGTGGTAACCATACTCGCCTCATAAACCCAAGATCGCGGGTTCAAACCCGGCCAGGATCGATGGATTTTTTTTCGGGGCGTAAAAATCCTAGGTATGGATGGCTTCCTTTGGAAGGGTCGGTCCCGTGTCGTACATTTACGACACGAAAAAGAACCTCAAGCCTGAAAGAAGAGGCCTCTGAGCAAAATTTGTCGGTCGTTTCACGCCCTGAATTAAATGGGACGCTGGTGACCTTGAGATGTTAAAGAGCGTCCGTAAATAAACCAAATGAACAACCAACCATGTAATATTGGACATTAAATACTCGGCTACATTTCATTTACTCTATCCATCGCCTTGAAAGACCATGGCAGTTGGCAGGACCTACAAAAAATGAACGCACTATATTTATGCCTGCACTCGGTGCAAGGGCTACGTATGTCAAATATAACCGATACAGTGTGCAAGAAAAAATATACAAAAATTTACGAGCAGGAAAATACTTGCTTTAAGAATTAAAACAAATTATCTTGTGGTGCTGTAGGCATTAACTGTAAACACCACAAATATCTTTACGTACTAAGAACACAATAAGTTACCTTGAACAAATCGTTACAGGATATTTACCTCGGTGAATCGTATTAATTGAAGTCCATTTACCTACCGTAGTTCCGGATACACTTCACCGCCTCCACGAAGATCGCTGCACTCAGTGATAGTGACGCACAGTTAGATTGCATATGACTGCGTCTCCGCCTACGACTGGCTATGAACACGTGTCACGTCGCAACGTTGCTAATACACTGATCTGTTCAATGCCTGTAGCTCTTTATTTATCTTTTTTCCGCAGTAGATAAACAACTTTATAATGATATTTACTCTCGACGAAGTTTACCAAGTGTCTGAACACAATTGCTCGCAAAATGTTAGGCGCCACTATATCTTCAGATCACGGCTTACAAGTTCAATTTTGTTTATTTTATTTTCACCGCCACGGATGACCGAGGTCGTTAAGGCGCGGACTTGTGAGCGGGAGGTCTGAGGTTCGAATCCCGCCAGGACCGTCCTCCCTGACGGGTTTTTTTCCAGGTACCCTAAACTTAGGCCTGGAACGTTTCCTTCCTTAAAAAATCCATTCCCAATACATCATTTCATGTATCATCAGTGTCACCGCCTGTGATGCCTCAGTAGTAAAAACGGGCGTTAAACACTACTCAAAGAAAAGTTATTAGACGCTAAAAGCTTAAGTCATTATATCCTTTATCTGTACTTTTCAGTCAATGCAGAATTCTGTGAAGCGCTTTACTGCAACGATCTACCTCGCTCACATGATGTCATTGGTAGAGTGCAGTAATGCAGGAGGGGGGGGGGCATGTGATCATCTCACCGCATTCCGCTTTTACTAGATCGGAGATAGCCATCTCTCTATCAGGCAGCTCCCCAATTGTCCTCACCAGGCTGGGTGGACCCCGTTCCAGACCTCCCTAACTTGGAAAAACTAAGTAGGTGCCGGGAATCGAGCCCGGGCAGCAGTCAGCAACGAGGCTAAACATTTTAAAAGAGTAATTTTAAAGAAAGTAATTAATAAGGACCTATTTAAGGTACTTATGTTTGTTGCGTCTACTTGAAGGCATTGGTTGATTCCGCCACTGGAATGGAGGTCCTGTCAGACCTGCCCGCCCCCAGACGAGTTGAAAGTTGAAGACGCAAGATAGCAAGACCTTCACAAGGTGAACGTGGACGAGTTTTTGGATTTTTTTATCCCTTCATTTGTAGCGCCCCTCCCCTGTTCTCCTCCTCCACACAGTGGAGTATTTGGTCTCCAGCTTGCATTCAGAGTCGTGTGACACGTTCTGTCCGTGTTTGCCGCATTACCTGCATGACCTCTTTGAAGTGCTTTCCATGCTCTTTCTGGGCTCTTCACTTCATTGCACTGTGTTAGGCTATTCGTTCTGCATTCATTACGCAAATAACGGTGGCGTTCACATTGTTCATTTTAAACATTACCAGTTCAGCAATTCCTTGAATCAGGTTACGTCTATTTCTTAGAGATCTTTAATGTACAGAACGGATTATTGTCATTCGTGCTAAATGGGTGTTGTATTTTTCTCAGATAAAGGTTAATATAAATACTTTATTATGTAGGATAAGGAATGTTTTTTTTATTTGGTTTATTTACGGACGCTCTTCAACAGCTCAGGTCATAAGCGTCCCATTCAACTCAGGGCGTGAAACGGCAGACAAATTTTGCTCAGATGTCTCTTTTTTCAGGCTTGAGGTTCTTTATCGTGCCTTAAATGTACGACACGGGACCCACGGCTTTACTTCCCTTCCGAAGGAAACCATACTTTTACGCCCGAAAAAAAATCCATCGCCGGGTTTGAACCCGCGATCTTGGGTGTAGAAGACAAGTATGGTTAGGGTCAGAAGGTGAATAGGGTCATTTTTTTAAATTAAGTCCTCACTACCAAACAACACGTATGTAATGAAATCTACTATCTGGTGATAACTATTATAACTCCGTCCAGTTGGAACGAAGAAATCAGCGTGGTACGTGTTTATTGCTGTAGTTTGTTGTGTAGATTTGTGCTGTTTGAGGTAAATTATTTATTGAGCATTGGTTATATAATTAATTAAACAATTCTGCCAGAGTTTATTTTGGTATCCGCACTTTATAATGCCTATGCAGGTCATTCAAATAAAATCCTATATTTCCGGTTAATATTGTCACAAAAATGCGAGTGAAAGGGGTGAATATTTTCCATATCAACATATTAAATTTTTTTCTGTATCTTTTCATGTTTATTATACCTGGAGAAATACTAACAAAAACAAACTCAAAGTGGACAGAAGGTGGTACGCTGAATGCAATTAAAGCTTTCCGTTAAGACAGAACCAGCACCACGTTGCAGAATTAATTGGAGTTCCACATTCCTGTCTTCAAAGGCGGCTGCAAAGCGGCAAGGATATTCCGGCAAAGATAAAGGTAATAAAGATCAGTAACAAGAATTAGCTTCGAGAATCCTTAAACTGTTCGCTTGCGGATTTCCATAGGAATCAAATGACGTCAGGAGGGCTGCCTTTATGTTTACAAAGTCCAATAAAATATAGCACACTTTCTGGAAAGCAGGTAGATAGTGATTAATGCGGTTTAAGAAACGAATATTTCATTGAGGAAAGCAGAAGGGCTCTCAAAACGTTCAGGCAGGAAGCAAACAGCAGTTCCAAAAAATATACTGCAGAAAGGTTACAAAAGAAAAAAGAAAACTGTTCAGCAAGAAAATAAAATCAGAAGGTCAGTAATGTGCAAACGCATAATTAGCCCACATCATAGCACAGTAATCGATGTAGATGATAACGATACATAATTGAACTCTGCAAGATAAAATACAGTGATCCAAATCAGCCAAACTTGGTGACTGGATTCATGTCAAGGCATGGGAAAAGAATGGCATCATGGGAGATGTGTTGGTGCAGTGGACAACAAGAAATTTCTATATGGGATGTGTGGTTCTCGTATAATATTTCAACATTTCTATTGACCCTACTCACCCATCTCTGACCCGATTCGTCCTACTTCAGGAAGGGGAATAGGTTCATGCCGCACAATGATCAAAACCATTTTACGGAGCTCTGGACAATATTTATTAATTCTTAAATAGTAATGTGTGTTCATAGAACAATGTAGTTTATAAGCATGTACAGGGAACAGAATTTATATGAAAGACTTGTTTGCTATAAAAACTTTTCCAATTTTTGACCTGATTTCCCTGACCTTAACCTATTTATCGATATTTAATCCCAATAATTCACTTGGAGACGAAGGTTCCATAAGGCTATATTTAGGAGCATCAATTTTAGTCATTTGTCGGTCCTGGTGATGTAGTGGTTACCATACTTGCCTCCTAAACCCAAGATAGCGGGTTCTCTCGGCCAGGACTGATGGATTTTTTCGGGCGTAAAAATCCCAAGTATGGCTTCCTTCGGCAGGGAAATAAAGCCGTGGGTCCCGTGTCGTACATTTACGGCACAATAGAGAACTTCAAGCGTGAAAGAAGAGGCCTCTAAGCAAAATTTGTCGGCCGTTTCTCGCCCTGAGTTGAATGGAATGCTGATAGCCTGAGATGTCATCCGTAAATAAACCAAATCAAAATCAAAATTTCAGTCATCGAGAGATGAAAAGAATGGAGCTCACCGATTGCTCTCGTTTATTTATTTTATTAGTTTATTTGATCATTTATATCTATTTGTTTATATTGCTTGAAAATCAAGTTTTCGTTATAAATAATAAACTGGAAAATTTCTGTCAAAAAGATTGTTTTAAAAGAGAACGTAGAATAAAAAGAAATTATTTTCGTGGCATGCAGCAAGAATTTTAAAAATACTTTAACTAAGATGGTGGTCTGAAATATGCATTTGATACAGGAAAAGCCAATATCAGTCATAAGCCGTACTTTACTTAACTTAACTTTATCAATGTATACACATACTTACTAGGTTGGTCCTGGTGGTGTAGTGGTAACCATACTTACCTTTTAAACTCAAGAACTTAGGAATTTTTCGGGTGTAAAAATCCTAAGTATAGCTTCCCTCGGAAGGGAAATAAAGGCATGCGTCCCATGTCATACATTTACGACACGATAAAGAACCTCAAGCCTGAAAGAAGGGGCCTTGAGCAAAATTTATTGGCCGTTTCACGCTCTGAATTGAATAGAATGGTTTAAAAATCACACACTTACTGACTCCCAAAAGCATTAAAACATAATAAATAGTGTACTAGTATTTGATGTTACCAATATCCTTACACTTGTAGAGAAATGTATACAAATTACAAGTGCCTGACTAGTACTAATACTTCTGTGAAACAGAACAACGAAAAATGACTTGTACTCTTGTAAGTATGGAGTTGTAAAGTACAAGTGCAGCAGAAATCTTTGTGAAACAGAATTTCACTGATAACTACAAGTTTCAAGTCAGTGTATTAGACCATACTTTTGTGGAACAGGGCCCTGGCCTTACGTAACCAGCATCAACAAATGTCGCCAAAGGCCAAAACAGTAACAAGCTGTAAAGAAACAAAACAAGAAAAAAATTTCGACATTGTTTCATGATGTTTATTCAAATATTTATGCCATGTTATTTTCTTCAAGAACACCTGGTACTGCATTTAATTGCTGGTGCACAAGAAAAGGGGGTGGGGTGGGAATGCAAAGAATTTCGAGTAGAAAGAGAGTCGAAAAAAGCCACTTGACGTATAGAAACAAATTGTCTGGGGGCGTTTCGTAACGTTGCTGTAAACGGTAACTCCAAAGCTAAAATTGTGTTTATGAATGGTCAGTAGGACTGAAAACACAATAGCTTACCTTAAAAAAACATATTCTATTAAATATAGACAATTACCATAGTGGATTACATTAATATGAGTTCAAGTAGAGTTAACGTCAGAAAATACACCTTGTGTACTCTCAAAACACCTTACCACTTCTACGCAGACTTATATACAGCGAAACTTGCGGTTAGATTAGAGTAACCTACTTATTACTTCCCCCAATTACATTGTTTGACTATGAAAACCCGTCATATCGCAACGTAGCTAAGACATTGATTTAAATTGAAGAATGTAGCTCCTATTGAAGCGTTTCTATTCTCAAAATACTTAGTGTTAAGCTCTCTTAATCCATGTGAACACTTTGCACATATATTTTTTGCACTGTATGTATATAATTGTTGTGAAGATAATTAACTTTTAATAATATTTTAAGTATGCATTTGATTAATTGTAACGTATTCATAACAGAAAGTATTGGGGTTGGTGTAATTTAAGGATAATTTAAAAGCACTTAAAAATTATGGTTACTTCAAGAAATGGCTAATTACGTTCAGAATTTTTCAGTGTATCAATCATTTTTTTTTTTTGAATTGAAAAATAATTAAACAAGGAATACGACTCAAAAAGTTAACTCTAACGTTAGAATAAGTGGCACGGAGAATATTGTAAAGGTACAAAGGCAGACTACGTGAGCCCTGAGGTGCAGTGAAACGAGTTTTGGGCTCAAGGTATCACTGATATAACGTATAGGTATATCCCACTAAAGACCATGTTGTGCAGTCGTGACCATGATTTCTTTTCTTTCTGTTTTTTGCGTAGGTTGGCAACTATCCTCTCGTTATGGAAATGCGTTTTTCCGCCGAATCAAAAAAGAGCAGTTTCTGTTACATATTAGAAAAAAATAGCTTTCTTTTCTGTGACTGATGGTTAGTAATGAGGTTCTCGATATTAATTCTGAAATGT
Organism: Metallyticus violacea; assembly: GCA_030762175.1. Classification (NCBI taxonomy): domain Eukaryota; kingdom Metazoa; phylum Arthropoda; class Insecta; order Mantodea; family Metallyticidae; genus Metallyticus; species Metallyticus violacea. The sequence continues at coordinate 27,704,771 of CM060837.1, read as the reverse complement.
CAAGTAACAGCAATTTTTAACTGCACTACCATCGTCTTTAATGTTGCTTTATTGTTTTAAGTTAAAAACATATGAGTTGCAGTGTAGTTTCAACGAGGATAGGTAGGACGGTCCTGGTGGTGTAGTGGTTACCATACTTGCCTCCTAAACCCGGTTCGAACCCGGCCAGGACCGATGGATTTTTTCGGGGCGTAAAAATCCTAACTATGGCTTCCTTCGGAAGGGAAGTAAAGCCGTGGGGCCCGTGTTGTACATTTACGGCACGAAAAAGAACCTCAAGCATGAAAGAGAGGCCTCTGAGCAAAATTTGTCGGCCGTTTCACGCCCTGAGTTGAATGGGACGCTGATGACCTGAGCTGTTAAAGAGCGTCCATAAATAAATCAATAATAAAAAAAAACGAGGATAGTCTATAAATTTCCGTCCTAACCCTTTTCTAGTTAAAATAAAGACAAATACTATATTTCACTTTTCATTATAGTTACCGTTTATTGCAGTACACTTCTCACATCTATGAATTAAATTTAACTCCCCACCCAAAAAAAAAAAAAAAAAAATATTCGCAAGTCTTGTCTGCAAAATTGGCATAAACAGCATCTAACACTTCGGCCGAAAAATTTTGCTTAGAGGTCTCTTCATTCAGGCTTGAGGTTCTTTTTTGTGCCGTAAATGTACAACACGACTTCCCTTCCAAAAGAAATCATACTTAAGATTTTTACGCTCCAAAAAAATCCATCGGTCCTGTCCGGGTTTGAACCCGCGATCTTGGGTTTAGAAGGCAAGTATGATTACCACTACACCACCAGGATCGATTGTTTTACTGTAATATGTATACATAGTTTTATATAAAAATATGGTTTTTCATCCCACATGTTTTTGTTTTACCCAGTTCAATAACAAGAATAAAAAACAAAAGATAAAATAGTTGCATTCTCTTTAAAAATTAAGCATCAAAGTAGGGATGGCACTTTAAAACTTCAAAACTTAATAGCTGCGAGTGAAGCATAAAATTTAATTAACCCTGGTTTTTAATTTTCACCTCCATCTAAATTGAGATGTGTTTTGTTTAAATTAAAGGCATATTAAATAACTATTTTCATACTGGAAAACTCTGAAAAGAAAAGTTTCTATAAAATGATTATTAAACTGTAATTATTTGCTTCTAAAACCGTAGCTGTATTAACATTACCCCAGTGAAGTAAATAGGGCGTTTATATTTACATATGCATTATAATACATAACAGTTTTTGCATGTATGTGTGTGTTTCTTATATCTACTGTATATTTTATTTATATAATTTTTGTTTACTTGTTAACTTGCAGGTATTCATTAAAACGAAAGGTTTTATCTAGTTATCCTACAGTGTTATTTAGATAATGACCATGGCGTCATAAAGTAAAAATACGCGCAAACATTTCATTTTACGTGAATGTTTGCATGTAGTTGGCGGTGTCTCCTGAGGGCACATACCTCCTTGCCTATAATTTTTTTCTTTAAAAAAAAAAGACGTATATAAAAGAGGATGGCCACCGTTTTAGGAAGCCATTTCATTGCGACATGTTATCCTTCTCATTAACTCCCGGTCTCCAAAAAAGGCACATTCTCGTACTGATTTATTGTAATAGTAGATAATTACAGGCCGCGAATATAAAACTTCATTGCGTCTATTCTTTGTCATCTTTGCAGCTTCATGCGCCAAGCGGTTTCGGCCTTAACAGAATTTTGTTTTCATTGGTAGGTCATTTCTTTCCCTTGCTCTCTTTTTTAACACATGTTGACAAAATTTAATGACAATCAGGGAAAATAGTGAATTTTATTTTCAAGATTATATATGACTGTTCATAGCCCTTTAGAAAACAAAGAGCATTTAGCCTATTAATTCGGAATGATTTGCTAGAAACATTTACACGGATAACCTGTCATCGTCTTGAAGCCAAATATAATCTGTTTTATATTTGAGACAGTATTTATAAGCTGCCATATCCATATTTAATTAGAGTAATTATAGCAAGTAATTTTATGTTACTTCCTTACTATAGTCACGAGTGTAATGTCATTTTATTTCCTGTACAAGTGTTGAATTATGTGTAAAATGTTATTTTCTCGCAAGAGTACTGAAAGCTACCCCAGTCATAAAATCTGACTTGGGAATTTCTGTTGCCTATTGTAATAATATTTTATAAAAGATGGCCCAGGCAACCCGATTTTTTCTGGAGAAATTTCTAAAAAAGAATCCTTGAGCAAGATTTTTATTTGTATACTGTTAGAGAATTGTAAAGCAAAGAAGACGTAATAAAGCAATAAGCATAAAGGGGTGAAAAGACAAGCTGATAACCTCTGGAAGATGATCCTAATGGTTCCATACGTATGTGGGTGACACGCAAGAAGTCACGTAGGTCATCTGACAAATAATATACCAGTGAAAAAAATGGAGGGAACACATTACCCAATACACATGCGAAGATGGGAGAAAACATATTTTTCTAAAAACTTATTTGAAAGAATAAAGATAGCTTCGTGAGACCTGCAGACTGCCATTTTTATTTAGTCTTGCCATTTTGCGGCCGAGGGACACTCTCCGTTCAGTTCAATTGGTTGGAAGAAAAGACATTCTGCGTTCCATTCTAAGTCAGTGTGGAAGAATAGCCACTAGCAGTGCAATTATCTGTTTTAGTAGAAGAGTATCGTTTGAGGAAAACTATCAGTGAAGAATATGCTCTTGTATCCCAGAATTAGTTAAATTTAATGGAGTTAAAGAGCAGAGTTTTAGAGGTATTACAGTGCGTTAACATCAGCATAATAAAATATTTTTCATCTTCCATAACGAGAAATCTTAACAATCTCCATATATTCCTTCCTCTATGGTCACAGGACCATAAAAGTATCCAGCAGTAGAGTCTCAACAGCCTGAGTCAGCGGACAATATCATCGGAGGGAGAGAAGAAAAATTTTACCCCCGAAATCTCAATCATTAATTACAATTATTAATTTTACCAATTAATCATATCAAATTAATTTTCTTTTTCCAATCCTTCCCTCCATCCATAACATATTAATGAACCGCTTGGTTAATACCGCTGCAGATTACAGCATGTACTATGGGAGATCTAGGTTTTAACCTCTGCTTTACTTCTATTTTGTTACAAGAGAATGAGTGATTTGTCCCATGTTGTTGAAATACTTACACAAAATGTGTTAAAATCCGCATGAAAACGCCCAACAACTTGCTCCTTGTACCGTCTAATGTGATGTTAATTTATTTCAATGTGTATCTTCAAGGAAGTACAGATCAATGGTGCCATGGGAAGAAAGAGGTTGACGCTTTCTCTGAATGTAATAGTTCATATGCATATTCATCCGGTTTCTCCCAACTGAGAAAATGAATATTTTGTTTATTAATATGACCACTCAGTAGCACATTACATTCGTCCGAACACCACCAGTTTATGAGATACCGGGATCTTGAGCGCTTGCATAGTATTGGACGGAATACCTCATACTGGTCGCCTGCTCCAAAATCAGCTGATATCCAGACACTGGGATTCTCACGAAGTATTGATTTATAACTGTGCGAGGTGTTTTCTGTCGAGGCTACAGTGCTTTATACTCAATGCGTCTTGACGATTTTCCTGAAAATATTGAAATAGTCCTACACAACATAGCATGATAGACCATATGGAATATGTCGTACATAATGGTGGAAGTCATATAGAACACATAGGTGTACGATAGGTAATCATTATGTATATAAATTATTTCGGTTACTTTTTTGGACCACCCGGTACGATCTACCGTTGTGATCCTGAGCAATTGTTTGTCAAGGGCGACTTATTAACGTGTACATTGCGATGGTTAAACCACGGATATCCTGCAAATTAATTTGAAACTCCATGTTGTCCTTAAGTGTTTGAACAAGTTATTTTATTATTACCCTCTTTGGCAAACGCAGGAACATGTATATCTAAATATTTGTGACAATTATCCCTAATTCATTGGAAGTGACGTAAATACAATTAACTAATATGTAGATTCAGTAATAAGGAGGTACCGGTAGCCTAAAATTGCGGTACAGTTAGAGGGCGGTAATTGCGTTTAGGGGCGTGGTATTCTCTCTCACATAATTCCCTGCCATCTGTCAGTCCCCCAGATGGAAGAATAATTTATTTTACACGAGACCACCTCCTATACCTTGTCGGAAACTATGTAGCGGTCGGCTCTTTCTATTCTAGGAGTGCCATGCAACAAGCCTTCATTGTGCCGACCACCGCGTACATGTTGTTTGTAGCCTACCTTGCTGCGTTGATAAAGCTGTGATTGTTTTAATTTAAAGTAATGTTAACCGGATGCGGAAATGTGATCATACGCGATAATGGAAGTTAAAACCTTTGCAAATATTCCCTCCAATGAAACGATGTCTTACATAATGTTTATTCATTTGATAAAACCGGCTGCATATTCTAGGGGCTATCAGCTGATCCGGAGATCTTGGACTTGATTTCCAGTGCTCTTGAAGAATTTTTGCAATGTAGAAAGACTAGACCACACAGGCAGTGGAAAGCTGAGATTCGGATTTTCTAAAGTGTTGTTTATGGTGACATTAGGCTTAAGTGTCTTTCCTCTTTGAAGTTATGTTATTTCGGATGATTATTTATTTTAATCAAACCTTGAAGACCAGGGCACTAAGTAGCATACGTTTGTTAGCTAATACTGTTATTTCATTTTGTACTGGCATTCCCCCGCTCTATTCTTAAGATACGCAGCAGTTCGGCCCAGACCATTGAGTTGTCACATAGTTATCACGCTGTATGCTGGTCTACATGCTTTCCCAAGCCACTCTCGAGCGGCAGCGGAGAAAGCCAGTGTTTTGTTTTAACTATTAAAACTTATCTTAATATGTTTTTGTAAAATACTTAATTCAACTACATAACCAAAATAAATAACAAAATAAACTTTCTTCATATCAAACTGCAGCTTTAATTAATAGCATGCTATTAATTGGAATAATAATTCAATAGTATAATTAGCAATGACTTGCACATATTAGATAGATTATAACGAAAAGTTAACACAAGAGCTTGATAGCTCAGACGGTTTGAGCATTATGTAAAGATAGAGGTTCGAATCCTCACGTCCTGAAGGTATATTTTTTAATTCATTTGGAGTTACGAGAGATTTACTCGCTAACACAATACCACGCACACAATGCGCTATAAATTGATATTTGGGATTTTTTCTGCTGGAATCAAAGGAGATTTACAGTGATTTACCCGCCCCTATCATTTATATTTTCGAAAAGGAGGCGAACGTAAGCAGTCAGGCCGTAGCGAGCCGTAGCAAACCACTGGGTCAACCGGTTTCTAGGATTTACCCGAGATTAGCGTTATGGTTAGTGTGTGTTTATATATTAATTAATTGCGAATTCCAATAAGACAATGCGTGGTAAAAAGTGAATAACTCAGTTTTGTAATAAAGAACAACACCCAGAAAGTCAAGGAAGACAACGCATAGGTTACGTTACGTGAAAAAAAACAGTGCATGCACTTTTTATACTGTTACAAGCACTCTCATCTTTCGTTCGCGACTGCGGAGCTCGGCTCTCTCCGTTGTCGCTCGGGACTGGAGATTCGGTTTTTGTGCCTTATTATAATCTAACGTAGATATCTATCATAATGTGCCCAAAGCTGGAGGGTTAAGGGAGCTTCTTGAGCATTCTTTACTGAGCTCTGTTCTACAAAAGCATGGTCTAATACGTGACAAGTGTATAGGACTAGTAATTTGCAACTATTAGTAAAATTCTGTTCCGTAAAAGTTTCTGCTACACTCCACACTTATAAATGCACAAGTGATTTTTCGTTGTCCTCTCCCACAGAAGTGTTAGTATTTGTTGGGCACTGAAAAATTGCATAAATTTCTCTACAAGTGTAGGAATATCAAATACTTATATTTTTTTAATAATTTTAGGAATCGGTTGAAGTATTAGCGAATATGATGGTAAAGAGTAAAAAGAAGGAGAAATTTAGCATTTGTGTGCAGTAAAAAATTAGGTTAGGTAAGTGCAATTAAAGTACTGCTTATGTCTGATATGATGTTTCCTTTTTCAAATGCATATTTCAGACCATCATCTTTTTGTGCTATTTTAAGGTTTTTGTTACATGCCACTAAAATATTTTCTTTTCATTCTTTATTCTCTTTTAAAATAATTTCTTTTGACACAGTTTTCCCAATTTATTTGCTTATAATGAGAACGTGATTGCTAAGCAATATAAACAAAAATAAAGTATTACTTTTTTTAAAACCATGGCAACATATGCAAATCTTAACTTTGAAGATAGAGCATCTCCAATTATAGAACAACTAATATATTTTCATGATCACTCTATATTTGTTATCGCTATAATTTTAGCTTAAAATTAGCTTACTTTTCTTTATATTTTGGTGTAAGATGCACAAGAATTTTTTATAAATATAAATTATTAAATGAACTAATTAAATAAATGACCGAAAACAATCGGAAATCCTAGTTCTCTTGGGCTATCTCTCGATGACTTTAATTCATGCTACTAAATGTAAAGTATGCAAGCATCGTCTATACTTTTACACTAAAGTATGTAAATTATCTTTATACGAGAGAAAAAATACTGGACCCGTTTAGCAGGAATGACAATAATCCGCTCTGTACTCTAAACGTACGAATTTAATACCAAGAAATTGACATAACCTAATTCATGGTATAGCTACTGGTATGACGTCACTTGTAAGACCTTTAGCCATTATACTAATAAAAGAACAGCAATTTAAAGATAAATTGCGTTATCTGAGATGTGTGTAATTTGAAAGAAACTGAACGAATGAGTGTATGATGTTCGCATGCTTGCGTGTTTATAGTTTTATGACTAGAGGTGGGTCCAAACACTTCCTGAACAGCATCAGCGCTTTGCGAGTTAAGGTGCATTCACTTGCACTGCTTAGAGTAGGTTTCAGGTTACAAATTCCAAGCAGTGTGCATGTTTTGTGTTTCATATCTCATAGTCCATAATAAGAAGAACACCCGCAGTTGCATTCGAGCACAACTACACTGCTGACCATTAAAATTGCAACACCTTGTGCTCGTCCGTGATAGCCACGCGATTGTTTGACAGTGCCGTTGGGATCCTTCACGTCTGAGTGTTCGTTCTGCCTCGATTCATTGACCACATACTTGGCCGATTTCGTCCAATACAAGCATTAATTTTTCGGAATAACATCCTGTCTTCTCAGTATGCCTCAATGCTCCCTTGATCAAATACAGAAACCTGCTGGTATTTCTGTTGTATTTTCGATAAGTCAGGTTTATTTATTTACTTATATTGCAGATTTTCCTATTACAAATAAGGTACAATATTCTTACAATTACAAAACAATGAAAAAATAAACAAAACTATAAATCAAATATAACAAAAAGTTATAAAAACAAATAGGAACAAAACAAAACAAAAAATGGTAATGTCGATACATGATAAGTTAATCAATGTATACTTTGTAATAAATGATCGCAGAATAAAACGAAAGTGTTAAGATTCATATTGAATATATCAATAGTGAAATAATGTAATTTATTATATAATGTTTGCATTCTAAATACACAAGAATATTTATAAGCATCAGTATTAACCCTTAGAATAAAAAAAATATTACAAAATCGGTTAGGTGTGATATTTGGAACATAAAAACATATTGATTGTCTAACGTTTCAGTCATCTACCTTATTGCGTAATAGTTTGTGAAGGCAAAGTAACAAGTGATTCCTTTTGTGAGCTAAATAATTGAAGTATAGTATCATGAGAAATTAAATTAGCAAAATTTGCGTTGAATTCTTTCAATAAGTTTAACAGATTTGTCAATGTAAGAACTCCATATAATAGAAGCGTATTCAGCTTTAGATCTGACAAATGAATTGCATAAAATAAACAGAATTCGCAGATCATTAAAATAAGATGAATTATGAATAATAAATCTCAGATTCTTATGTGCTGCACTAACAATGGTATTAATATATTCAGTTAATGATACGTCTTTGTTGAAAATAACTCCGAGATCATTCCTTGTTTCGACTAATTGTAATTGTTTCATCTATAATGTAAATAAAATCAACATTATTTTTGAGTCTAGAAACAGACACAACCTGACTTTTTCACGTATTAAAAGGCAGATTGTTCGCTTTACTCCATTTATTTAAGACATCCAGATCGGAGACATTTTATGGAACTAGATTTTTAGACCGTGTGCAAATAGTAGGATATTATAAGAATTAACAAGTAATGATATATCATTAATAAATAAAAAAAATAATAGTGGGCCTATATTTGAACCTTGAAGCACTCCAAAGTAAAATGTACTATTTTTATATTTAACAACTTGTGATCTCGACTTTAAATATGATGCCCTAAGAAATATCACACGCTTAGAAAACCCCGTATATTCGTTCCTTCTAAGAAAACGTGAAACATATCTCTAATGGGCTTGGACATCAATTTATTTATAATATACCACTTCTGCTTTAGAATTCAGATCCGCAATTAATTGCGATAGAAGAGTTACACATTAATGAAAGGTAGAAATGATAAACTCACATCAAGAAACGACTTTACATAAAACTGTAGGTAAGAATCAAACTTAGAAATTCTGTTCAGCGTGATCATTGCTTAAAAGAAGGCATTAATTTTAGCAATGCTGCAGTTTTATTGTACAATTAGAAGACAACGGTAAAGATTTTAAGATAATGGATGAATACATGCATCAAAGAAAGCTGGGAAAATATGTAAGGAGAAAAAAGTGTAAATTTCTGTTAATAACGATATAATATTACAATAATTCGATTACTGAGAAAGGACATTAAGTAAATATTTCAGCAAGTGATTTAATAATAATTGATTATTTAATTTCGCTAAATTCAGGTTATAAATTGACTTTGTATATCCGAAAAAAAAACCACATAATTTGTTCATTTTTTCAGCTTTCGTCCGTTTGAATACCTATCAAAGTCTGAGTTAAGATTAGCGTGCCGTATACAGGAAAGCAGGCTACGAGATTTTCATTTTCCGGCCGCAGAGGTTAAGTGTACAGTTTAAGCTTGGGGGAACATTTATTCCAATTAAAGCGCGAATCCGAGACAGCGATTTTGTTCTCAAGTTGGCCGCCCTGAAGGAGAGTAGCATGATTATTTCCGGAACGAGCCTAGCTGCGCTACCTACTGAGAGCAGTCGATTTATAACACCGTTTAACAAAAGACATCCTACTTTTCTTTCTGATTTTCCTCCGGCTGACTCAGCCCACTTCCTCCACGGGAGTAGCACAGGAACTCAGTAGTAAGTTAGCTGCGAGAAACAAGTGCGAAATGTCCAGCGTATCAGGGCACGTCACTTCTGCAAGGATAAAGACCGCTCGCTTACGACGTAGCCAGAACTCATTACCATTATTACCTCCGCTGAATTATTTCTGTGCTTTTATCAGGTAATGCACATCTGAGAGCATTACTTTATACAGTAAAGGGTTGTCAAGGTTGCTAACACTAAAACACCCGAGCTTCAAGTACCCCTAAAACGCCCGTTAGCAGTCAATTGACTGCTGCTACTTTCTTATGCATTTTTAATTATTTTTCTCACTGAAAACTATGGACTTTTTCCCTTGTCGTCTTCTAGTCTACTGTGCTGTTATAGAGGAAACGATTTTGCTGTTAAATTGCAAGCCAGGTTCGAATCCAGTTTGCATTTAGTTTCCGGAGTGAGTTTGTATATACTTGGTGTGTGCTCAGTGTCATATATTTAAGTGCTCTTCTGACTCAGCCGATGAACTTTCTTATTTACCAGACGACTGTAGTGATGTAGGGAGAACAATATGCCTTGGAGACGTGTGTACAGAACAGAACCTCCAAGGCGAGGAACAATTGCAAGCATTTAAGACAAATTTGAGACTCGTGGTACCGTATGCGATGTTCAGGGAGATCTCGTACAGCAACAAGCCCCACGCACTGGATCCAAGGCACTGGATAGGACGAAGAGGTCCGATTGAGTTTCCACCGCATTCTCCGGATCTAACTCCGTTGTACTTCTACCTATGGGGAACTCTTAAGGATGTTGTATACCGTAGAAAATCAGCTACACTGACAACACTTCGGGAAGAAATTGAAACGGCATGTGCTGCAATCGCTGAGGACACTTTCGCAAACGTTGCTCAATCAGTAGTTCAACGTACTCAGAAGTATATCGACATTTTGAGCAACTGTTGTAACTGTAAAAGTCTAAGATGATTAATGCTCATCATTTTCTGTTTGTGTGAATTCAGTTTTGTTATGTTAACACAATTTTTTCTTTGCTTGAAGTGTGTATACATTTTTTGGTACACCAATAAATGTTGAAAATGAAAGTTTATATCCATCCTGTATGAATTGATTTGTATTGTAGTTGTCTTTTTATTGTCTTAATGACAAGCGTTTCCCTGCCATTTTCAGTGTAGTCTTTATCCTGATCGAAATTATTCTTACTTGTATCATGACGTGCTTACTTCCGAATTTATTGTTTACAGATACCATTGTCAGTGACGTTGATAATCCCAAATATCATTAAATGCTACAATAGCCATTTGTGTTTAAGTTCATCCATAAAATATCTACCTAAAACCTCATTTTAAATCTGTAGCTCTATTCTCAAATCTTAAGAGATAACATTGATGTCCTTTCAGTTATTGCATTTCTGATATTCTAGCGATCATTTAATGTTGCGGAATAGAGGTAATCTTACATTTATCACATAATACTGCTATCTTCTTATTATAAGGTGCAGAGGGGAGAAAATAAAATAAAATATGCAATACCTTTAAACTATTTACGGGGCGACTTCCTAGAATTTCCCCCTCCCCTTAACTGTGTCCGAAACTGCAAGCTCCAGAGGATGTCGGTTGGGTTTAGTGGATGTCTTGAATTTTAACGAAGCGAGCTGACTGCATCGTTAAAATTCCATACTCCTCCTCCCCCCTTCGCTCCAAGAAGGAATCCCGCTGAAAACTGCTGTTAAGCATTTTGTGGTATGTCGAATTTTTAAGTTTTGATATGAGAAAGCAAATATATGAAATGTTTTGTAAAACATTACAATATTCTTGTTTATAAACTTCGGAATTTGTCTCAAAGAACTGTTAAGTCACCTATCATCTCTGTCATAGATCTGCGAAACAAAACTTCGAAGTATATCAAATACAAGTCATGTAAACTGTACAACCAATGACAGCAACTTATTTTAAAACTCTCAAAATATGAGACACCAGTCTTGTTCTCGTGTAAACTTTCCGATGTTATTAAATGTTGTTAAGAATGTTCATAATAAATAATACTTGCAATAATTAACTTTTATTTAGGTCTTGCAGATCTGCTCTTTGCATCTAGTGGTAAAACAATGCAAGAGAACTTCTGTGTTTTGATATAATGCTTCTAATAACTTCATGCGAATGTATTCCAGCCTAGTAAAAGAGCTCATTAATACTCGAGTTTCCAATGAGAATCGAATTACACAGACTATTTTACTTATGTGACAAAATTTCGAATTTTGACCAATCACAGCCACATATCGCGGTGAAAATATTGAAAAAATGATCAAATCCGTTCAATCACGCGACGTGCATTTGTCTTGTAGTCAGTGTAACCAACTACATAATTCCTGAGCACGCATCACTGACCACTTTTACTAGAGGCGGTGGGGAGCTATTGGTAGCAACAAAAACATGGACAATCGACAATCATAACACAAAATGAAGGGTACTTCATAAATATAACATTATATACAAATGTTAATATTCTGTGCGTTAATTTCAAATGTATATAACTTTTATTTTTATTCCATGCATGAAAAAGTCATAAACCTGCATTTTGTTCTTCTCTACTGGCATTTGACAAGCAACATTCTTCTGCCGCAAGATTGTTTGAAAAGGTTAAGTACAAATATACAATTATTACAATATTGTGAGCCAAGTTTAGAGGAATTATATTTAAATTATTATTTTATTCGTGAAATAGTTCTAATAAATATCACTCGAGGGCCTGAGCTTTCCAATTGGCAATCTCAGACCCTTTCGTGATATTACTTTTGATTGTAAATAATTTACATTAAAAAAAGAAATAAATGATATTTCTTTACTATAATAACTTCAAATGTTAGTTATTTATAATACAACTAAAGGTCAAAATCGTACTTCTGAAATTATCTTACCAAATAAAAGCCATAAAAGTCGATAGTTTTGCTGAGGTAGTTTAATTTTACTTAAATTCGTGTTTGCTGTCGTGAGATAATTATCTTCGGGTTGGAAATATATAAATGACAAAAAATATATATATATATATATATAATAACTAGAGATAAATTTCTGTAGAATCATCAACACTAAGATGATAGTAAATAAACGTTGGTGAACAGTCATTTGTTTTATTGCTTAAATTCGGCGCTTGGATTTCATTACTGAGCGAGAAAAGCGAAAGCGTTTCCTGTTTATTAATGGTGGTTTTTATGAAACCCCGAAGCAAACTTCGTATGGCACAGTACATATACAAAATATAGACAAGGCTGTTGTAGAATTAACAACAATAAAAAAGAAATAATAAGAAGAATAAAAGAGTTCACAATAATATGTTGATATAGTTTAAATTTTAAATTGATTTTATTCCGGGGAGATTTTCATTTGTATCACCTTTGATTCGATTTGATTTTCCTCTCACGCACATTAATCTTAAATATTTAATTATTTATTTTTCTCAAACTAATTTTAGTATAACATGTTTAGTTATTTTAATAAAATTAAAGATCATGTTCGCTCTGGAATTACCTTCAAAACACAACTAGTACAAGCCAATAGTTTTCCTGAGGTAAATCAAATACGGTGTGAAACTCATGTATGTTATCATAAGATTTATTTAATTCGTTAAGTTCAAATAAAATAGCCTCGCATCATTGTATTGTAGAAGACAGTGTTTTATAATATGTTTGTGGTGGTGTAGTGGTAACCATACTTATCTCGTAAACCCAAGATCGCGAATTCAATTCCGACTAAAATCCTAAGTATGACTTCCTTCGGAAGGGAAGTAAAGCCGTGGGTCCCGTGTCGTACATTTACGGCACGAAAAAGAACCTTAAGCCTGAAAGAGAGACCTCTGAGCAAAATTTGTCCGGCGTTTCACGCCCTAAATTGAATGAGACGCTGATAACCTGAGATGTTAAAGAGCGTCGGTAAATAAAACAAATCAACAAGAATCAAGAACTTTTTTGCGGGTGGTCTCATAACTTTAGCTTGCCCCTCTCTCTGGGCTTCTTTCCCCTCTAGCTACTGTTGTAATTGTTCAACTTTTTGGGGTATTTGAGATCTGAAACCATCATACGTCTCTCTCAGTCGATTGGCCCAATTGTTGGTACTAATTAGAGAATTAAATCTAACGCACTGATTACTTTCCGAGTGAAGGAATGTAGGCTGCCATAACAACGAAGAAGGTTATGCAAAATACTACCAGCAACGTGTCAGCATCATCACTTGAAGCTGAGAGTCCCATGGCAATAAGCCAACATACCACCATACGAATAAAATAAAAATAAAGAGATGGTTGTAAAAGATAAAAAAAAAAAAAAAAAAAAAAAATAGGGTGATCTCAGCTTACGTAACACGCACGCAAGCTGAGAATCCAGTGGTGACCGTTTGACCTTTTTCTTCCCGTAGCATTCATTAGCCACTCCCTCTCAGATAGCCATTTTCTGTAATTAGCTTTTATATTCAGTCCTTTTTTTTTAATGATATTGCCACTTGCTATCACTCCGAGCTCGTAATGCCAATTTAATGGCGAAAAGGTGGTTTATGTCAGCACCACGCCATTCTTGTTGCCTTTTATTCTTCTATGAGGTTGTGAGACAACAAGCTTCCGCACAAGAAGATTGTTGTGTAGGTTTCTCTAACACCTGCGACAAATGTATAGAGACTCCTCTATCTCCCGGTATGATTCTTGATCGTTCTTCACTATGGCTTCTATATTATCTGTGTTTTACTATTGCTGGAAGCCTAGAGTGTTCCTTGTTTTTCAAGGCTGTTCTTCCTTGTCTAAAGTTGGAAACGTTTTTCGTAAAATTTCCAGGTATTCTCGTTGATTCCAGCCGCACTTATTATCATAAAAAATAATCGCATAGTAATGCGCTCTAGTCAACTTCATCTTAGAACACCAACGAACACATGACCACAATTGATATTTTGCTGCAGCTAATTATTGTATGATCTAACGGCTCTAACAGTTGAACTTCATAGATTTGGATAACAATCAAATAATTATTAAAATCGACTTAATTTGTTGCCCTGCCAACAGACTGTTAAAAATTAATTAACTGCGTAGAAGAGTCAGCCTTTAAAATTTATGATGGCAGTGTGTCTGCTTTCCTTTGTCCGATCCTCATGGGTGTGTTTCTTCAACGCGTACTCCCATATCTCCACTACGTTTTTATTTGCAATTACTTTTGGCACCTCCACCCAACAATAGAGCGGCTAGTCACGGTACGACGAAGCTGAGTTTCCTCTACTCCACTATTACCAGATCTGTAGACCATACGACGTACTTCGCGGTATTTAAAATATAATTACAAAGAAGCAAAAACAGTTACTATTTTCATAAACTTAATTCTAAATACTCCAAAAGTTATTTCCGATACGATATATAAAGAGCATTCTTTCCACATACGAGGAGGTATCCAGAATATTCGGGACTGGTGCTGCCATATGGTCAAAAACTTACTTTGAGACTAATGACCGCCGTACCCTCGAAGTAGTTCCCTTCCACACGTGTACACCGGTCCCAGCGATTCTGTCATTTTCTAAGTGCATCTTGGAAGTCATGTTCTTTGAGGGTGTTTAGCAGAGACAGCGTTTCTTCTTGAATCCTCTCAATTGTGTCTAACCGACGTCCTTTCAACTTCATTTTCAGTTTAGGAAATAGAGCGAAGTCGCAGGGTGCCAAATCAGGCGAGTACGGTGGATGGGGACAACCGTCGTATTGTTTTTCGTCAAAAAGCTCCTGGTGAACAAGGAATTGTGACAGGATACACTATCATGATGCAACAGCCAGTTCCCTTGTCGCCAAAGTTCAGGCCGTCATCTCCGCACATTTTCACGGAGCAGTCGCAAAACGTCACAGTAGTAGGTGGAATTCACTGTTTGATTTGGTGGGATGAATTCTTTGTACACAATCCCCTTGGTATCAAAGAAAACTTGACAATTCTTTGCTCTTAATTTTTCTCACTTTTTTTGGTCTTGGTGAGTTCGGGCTCTTCGACTGGGAGGATTGTTGTTTTGTCTCAGGGCCATAAGCGTATATCCAGCTCTCGTCGCCGGTGATGACTCTGGACAAGATAGTTGGGTCATCGGATACGGCCTGACGAAACTTCGTGGAAACTTCAACACGCTGCGTCACCAATTCATCAGTTAAAATTCGTTGGCATGTCCCATAACCAATTCCCACTTCATGGGCAAGGTCTTCAATGGTTCGACGTGGATCCGCACGAACGAAGTGTTGAATTTTGGCAACAATGTCAGATGTTGTGCAGCTGCCGAGCCTACCGGTGTGAGCATCGTCTTCAATAGCTGTAAAGCCGGCCACAAACCGAGCAGACCACTCAAACACATGTGTACAGCTCATGCTTTGACCCCCAAATACTTGTTGATTCATTGCGAGGATCTCTGTTGCATTTTTCCCGAGATTTGCACAGAATTTAATGCACACTCTCTGTTCTAATCTTGAATTCATCGTAAAATCGCCACACACTACATACAGAGTATCATGAAAACTATAGAATCTTATCACATCTAGCCAGCTGCATGAAACTTTTACAACACTCATCCATCAGATCTGCTAGTGTTGCCACCTAGCGATACAAAACTCTACTGCAACTACTGTCGAGATGGCAGCACCAGTCCGGAATATTGTGAATACCACCTCGTATAAGATGCATCAAATCCTTTTCCAAAAAGTTTACACTAAGTGTCTTTAATTCTAATAGAATTACATTTTCATAATTGTGTTTAAACTATTTAAATGTTTAAAAATATATTAACATAACTAAACCAATAAAGTTGCACTATCATTTCTTCTGTTTGATGTTTTGTTTTTCATCTAGAAACTATTACAGTGCATTTCCAATGAAGTGTAAATATTTTAATAAGCAGCAAAGTCATTAAGTTTTTACAAGTATTGGAAACAAGGTGGCCTATAGCATATATTGTGAATGTATTTTAACACTATAAATATTCATAAGTCTAAGAATATACAACTGAGCTTCCTTTTTTGTTCCTTGTGTTAATAGAAAATGGTGTTTTCTTAAATCTAAATATATCAAATTTCACAATCATCGTAGTCTACATATTTATTTTTATCAAACTAACAGTTAAGTAAAGTAAAACAGGCTTTCTTTCCAACGAAGTGATCACATGGTATATTTAATCACTAATTATCTGTCCAATTACATTTCACCTATTATTTATTTAAAGAACTGGAGGAAATTTTATTTTTTGACTTCAAATAGCTCATTTTTATTTGTACGTGGTTTTAATAGTGTATTTTTTCTCTTTACAGGTATGTTTGGATGTGAGATATGAATTTTCTGAAACCAAGAAGGAAAATATTATATCATGAAATCTCCATAAATATTGTAACAACTGTTAATTAGGTAAACAATCACAGATTTCATTATTGCTAATTTAGATTTACTTTTGTGGAAATATGTGTAAAGAAACAAACATTTATGCATTTCATAACGTTACATCGCCACACCTAAAACGTTTATGTAGTAATTGTGCATGATTTGAAAACTTAAGCAATAGTCTTCTAAAGTTCTAGTAAATTAACCTACCTATATTTGTTAAACTGTTATTGGTCAAATATAATGTTCATAACAAACCATAAAATCTATCTGGCTTACTGAAGGAATATTTTAATATAGTAATATTAACACATTTTATGAGAAAATAAAAATTACGTGGTATGGAGTAGTTACAATTGATGTTACAAATATATTTATTTAAGAGTTTCTGATATATTACAGAGAATAAACTGCATAAACATGGTAGTTTTGTATCTTCGAAATAATACCTTTTTGCAGTATGTGTTAAATGGGATATCAGGGTTAGGAAAACACAAAAATTTTAAGTCAAGGAATCTACTCTTTTAGGGTAAATTGTAACAATACAGTACAGTAAGGCGGGGTCAATTTCGGTTTTTGCTGTGAGTTTCTATGTCCATAGACCCTTAAGTTGCGTGCTTTTATTGATATATAAACAATAATTGTGACCTATGGAAAACCCGGAATATTGGTCCAACATTGTTGGTGGTGATGAAACTCAGGCCAATACAGTATCAGCATGACGCACGGAGACACTGCCTAAAGAAAGCTCACACCTTGCGTTTGACGTTGCCCATTGGTCCGAAACGCCCTTTCCTAATTCTTCTCCACTCATATAAATTGATTACGGTAGCTGGTTGCACTCTTTATAACTTATATGAATAAATAATCAATAACGAAAATATATGTAAAGAGTATTGCAGCGGTATTTATTAGAAGGGTGTTAATTCAATATATAAAGTATGTGGAGGGAAAGATTTTGGAAAGGAAATAATTTGATTTTATTAATTAGTACCAACACGAGTGGCCGAGGTCGTTAAGGCGCGGACTCGTTAGCGGGAGATCTGGGGTTCGAATTCCAACAAGACCGTCCTCCATGACTGGGGATTTTCCTCAGTCCTCATAAATGGCAAATGCCGGGGAGGTATCCTAAACTTAAGCCTGGAACGTTTCTTTCCTTAAAAAAATCGTTTACCAATATATCATTTCATCTCAAGTATCAACAGTGTCCACCGCCTGTGGTGCCCCAGTAGAAAAAACGGGCGTTAAACACTATTCAAAAATTATTAATTGATTGAATTAATAATTGTAATCTCAGAGGTAAATGTTACTGCCTTTCTCTGCTTTCCGAAGATTGGCTTCCGCTGACTTATAATTTTACCACAGCTGCTGAGACTCTGCTGCTGGATACTTTTATGATCCTTTGACCATAGTGGAAGGAGTATATGGAGATTAATAAGAGTTTTCGTTATAGGAGATGAAACGCAATTTATTGTTTATAGTCTATTCCACCTAAAAATGTGCTGTCGTTATTTCTTGGAGAACACGTGCCACTTTCGCACTTACTATGGCGCTCACTCTGACGTTTCTTAATTTGATAAAGACAGATCCTGAAATCAACTAATCCTCAGACGCAACTGAACTTCACTAATAAAACTCTTCCACTAAACGGAACTGAATTGACCGTTCCTTTCTTCCACACTTGACACTCTTCCAAAACTGTCTACAGCTTTCCACTAACTGAACTGAACTGAACTGAGAAAGCCCTTCCACTGATAATGCACACTGATTACTCTTGCAAAACTGACTGCGGGCCGCAAAATTACAAGACTAAATTAACATAGCCTACGTGACTTTTTACATGTAGATATCCACTGAAGCTACTAGCTTCTTCTGAAGAGGTTTTCGGGCCGTCTTCTCATCCCTGTAGTTGCCATGTATTTTATTTATCAAAAAATAGCACAACTTAGGTGGAGGGTTCAAAAAGCTGCCGCTACAGCAAGGTAGTGCTAGACTTTTATCTTTGTTGATATCTGCTAAAATTATACATGATTTCCACATCAAGGCTTTGTGACATGATGTTAAGTGGAAAACTATTTGCATCACTTCTCTTCAAATTGATACGTATACGAAAGTTATTACTTTTGTATTCTTACTGTAATAAATTAAGCAAAATGTTATGCTGTAGTTATCAACAATGATTGCTGAGTGAATAAAGGATAGGTTTACCGTTTCTAGTTCTCAGACAGGAATGATGGCACAAATATTATTAATTCTTTACAATCACTAAATATATCTCTTAAATCGGTATGTCGGTCCTGGTTGTATGAATGAATAGCGTTTAACGCCCGTTTCTACTACTGAAGCACCATGGGCAGTGGACACTGATGATGCATGAAATGAAAGAAAGGATTTTTAAGGAAGGAAACGTTCCAAGCCTAAGTTTAAGATACCTCCCCGGCATTTGTCATTTATGAGGACTGAGGAAAACCTGGAAAAAACCTCAGTCAGGGATTGAGGCACGATCCTGGCTGGATTTGAACCCTGGACCTCCCGCTCACAAGTCCGCGCGTTAATGACCTCGGCCACTCGTGGCGATAGCATTCACATTACGATTTTTAGTCGGTCCTGGTGGCGTAGTGGTAACCATACTTGCCTTCTAAACCCAAGATCGCGGTTCAATCCCGCTCAGGATCGTTGGACTTTTTCAGGCGTAACATTTTAAGTATGGCTTCCTTCGGAAGGGAAGTAAAGCCGTGGGTAGATTTACGGCACGAAAAAGAATCTCAAACCTGAAAGAAGGGGCCTCTGAGCAAAATTTACCGGCCGTTTCACGCCCTGAGTTGAATGGGACGCTGATGACCTGAGATGTTAAAGAGTGTCTGTAAATAAAAATAATTAACCAAACATTTAGTGTACGAGGTTAATAGTTTTTTTAAAAAAAACCGCTTAAGTTCAAGATATTTCAAACGCTTACTTTTGTTTATTGAGAAATATTTTCATATTATTTTGTCTTGGTTAAAAATGGCGGGCAATTCGCAAGGGAATCATTTCTCCACTACAAACGATTACTGACAAGGACAGAAGATTCCACCGCAGAGTTTGCAAGGATATTCTTTTTAACATAATTGAGAATTCGGACGTTTGACGCAACTGATGTGCCCATAGCTTCAGTTAATTATTATTATTACTATTATTATCATCATCTTTATATGTACTCTATAGGTTAAAATAGCCTACTTTATTACCAAAGTACATTGCTTACACTCTAGCATGATTTTCAAATTGAAGTTAGCCATGAAATATTAAACGCCTAGTTGTTCACTGCTTATTTCATACAATATCGCAATAAGAAATCATCGCACTAATTAAAATATACACGTACTGCCAACATGCGCTATGTATTAGTCAGCATTAACATTCATGTTATACTTTTGATATTTTTGTGCTGATTATTTATGTAGTCACTTCGTTTCAACCTCGAAGGCTAAGAGAGATAGTTGAAAAAATAATAAAACAAGCTGCTATAACAACAATGGTCTATTCAAGGCCTTTAGGGGAATGACTGACAGCAAACTGATTAGCTATCAGATGTTGTAGAGGTCCTAAGCTGATATGTGAGATTGTGCGCAAGTGTCATGTATAACAGCGGATTTGTTTTTAGGATATGAGTTTGCAGTTACACAGACTATGGAACATATCTGGTTAGAAGTCTGCGTTAATCTCTGTAGATCACACTACATAAAAAGGGCGTTCTGAAAGTTATCAGCCTAACTACAACATTTTAGAGATTTTTTTCCATAATATCCATTTTGTAAATCAATCAATTTAGTCCAACGACTTTCTAACTGTTTAATTTCGTTAATAATTTGCCCAATTGTGAAAAACAAGCGTTTGTCCCAGTTTAAACCTCATCACTTGATGTCAATCTTCGTCCGCTCAGGCATTTCTTCAGATTTGGCAGCAAAAAGTAATCTCTGGGAGCCAAAACTGGCAAATATGGCGGATGCGGAAGCACTTTGCAACAAAAATCCCAGATGTGTGTGAAGGAGCATTAGCATGATGAAAGAGAACTTTGTTTTCCTCAAGGTGTGGACGTTTAGCCTGAATAGCATCCTTAAGTTGGTTCAGCAGTGAAGCGTAAAACTTTTGCTTTCTTTGGTGCACTTTCACCTGTTGCCATCCACTGCTTCTTCGTCTCTGGCGTGTAGTGATACATTCATGTATTATCTATTATTATAAAACGTCAGAGAAGCTCACTAGAATTGCGTTTACACAGGTCTAAATACTATTGTGGAAATGTTCATTCGATGCGTTTTTAGCCCTTTGTTAACCAATGCTGCACCAATCAAGTGGGAAACTTTCTCATACCCAAAACTATGTGTAAAATGTAGTGGCAATCATTGAGTACAGCGTCGTGAATTTTTGTCATGATCTCCTCGTCGGTCGTAGCAGTTTTGGATTCACCACTTTGTTGAAAACGAAAGGGAAGAATCCTTTAATGTGGAATGTAACTCCTTTTGTATTTCTGTTGCATTAAACCCTCCAAAATGAAATTCTTTATTACAGTTCGTATTTCAGTTTTTATCACTTCTGTATAAAATAGTGACGAGCGACAAGTGACTATATTGACGCGTTTGAAACTTTACAGCGCGACATCTAACGAACGATACTTAAAAAATTGGGCCATCTTCACGAGCAATAAAGCTTAGAACACCCCTCGTAGTTACTTATTAGTTTTAATTATGAAAATTCCTGCTTCCTCTGTCGGTCCTAGTGGTGTAGTGGTTACCACACTTGCCTCCTAAACCCAAGATCGCGGTTCAAACCCGGCCAGGACCGATGGATTTTTTCGGGGCGTAAAAATCTTAAGTATGGCTCCCTTCGGAAGGGAAGTAAAGCCGTGGGTCCCGTGTCGTACATTTAAGGCACGAAAAGAACCTCAAGCCTGAAAGAGAGGCCTCTGAGCAAAATTTGTCGGCCGTTTCACTCCCTGAGTTGAATGGGACGCTGATGACCTGAGCTGTTAAAGAGCGTCCATAAATAAATCATTCAAAAAACTCCTGCTTTTTCTAATAAAACGAAAAATGACACGAATGCCAATCTCAGCATCTTGGTTTCTGTTGCCCTGGAGCAGCAGTTCTCAAAATTTTCCTTGACCTGGAACCCTAAGATTTAACCTAAAGTTTAAAATTATAAATTAGAATTCTATTTATTTTAATACTCTATACTAGTTAATAAATTAAAATATATAAATAACCCAATAAATGCACATTTTTCAATTTATTGTACTGTATCCTAATACAATTGCAATAATCAGAATAGTAGTATTACATTCAAAAAGAGAATAAAAAACAAATAAATTAATACTTATAAGTAATAACTAACAATAACTATTCGTGACTTTAATTCTGAACGAGAGGGATGGTGCTGCATTTCACTCACAAACAATTATGTCGAATTCAGAGCAACTGGCAGTTTGAGTTCTGATTCTATGTTTTCCAAAATTTTTCTGTACTTATATTTTAGTTAAACAATGCAGATCATGCTTTTTCACTCTAGTAAATAGTTACGAAAGATCCCAATAATTTCATGTTCCTGTTGATAGTCCGGGTAAAGCTGGTGTTCAGAGAGGTTGGCGAGCCCCAACCTACGCAGTTCGCTATATATAAGTCTTCTGCTTAGTCTACGTTTTGGGCTTATTTGTTTAAAAGCTACCTCCGGAACAAATATTCATATTCAATTTGATTATATATACTTACCGCACGTCAATATATATATATATATATATATATATATATCCTCTGTATATATTATAAATACTTCATAAATATTCATATCACAGAGGAGTAGCACTTGAAAATACGACCTACAAAATTTTCACGAAGATAATCACAAATAAATTGACAGATCTCACACGACCACAAATACCCGGATACCATTTTGGGTTCAGAAAAGGGAAATCAACTTTGCAAGTTGCAAATGGAAGAAGCTCTTAGTAAACCTAAAGGGAAATACCACACGATATTTATAGATTACGAAAAAGCTTTCGACTGCATAAACAGTCGATAACCGATGAAGTATCGACAGCAGAAGACATAACCCAGACACACGGAGTCATGCAAGGCGACCCGATAAGCCCATTGCTCTTCAACGTAATGGCGGATATCGGGGAGGACCTGAAAGTAGCCACACTCATAATGCATGCAGATGACATGGTCCTAGGATCAACACACAGAGAGGAACTGCAGGAGGACATAAACATTTTGCAACAATGGAGCATAGAAAACGATTTTATCACAAACAAAGACAAAACAGCATATAGTAGAGGAGGAAAAACAGCAACGGACCGACATACTAGAGATTCAAGGTGAATCAACAAATTTAAGTATCTAGGCATTACATTAGAGACAACCGCATCATAATTCAGCAACCACAAAACTTAAGCAAGTATCAGAGCAATGTGCACCATCAAAAACGTCACATCACTGAAACTGTTCGAAACTACAATCGCTACTTATGGCATTATACCTGGGACAAACTAAAAACCAGCGACATGGAAAAAATTGAAAATCTTAAAGAGGGCAATAGGGGCAAGCAGGCATGCATCAAACAGACTGGCGTACGTACCCACAAGAGAAACCTTCTCCCTGGAGACACCGCTACCAAACACAGAGGCAGTAACAAGAAAGAAACAGAAGGAGAAAGAGATACACGCCGAATTCTTCGGAACGGATGCCATGATAAACGAACGAACAGTAGCCAAACGCAGAGGCACGCAATCACACGACTAGCGATTCCACCATACAATGTGTACAAATAAAAAATACCATCAAGCTGAAGAACAACGTGTTTGAAAAATATGTCGAAAAAATATGAACTATATCACTTGAACAAGTACAGAAAAAGTACATGCTCTTTAAATAAACTCTGTGTGCTCATTCGACTGAAACTTTGGTTTATTATTATGATTATGATTATTATTAAATATACATAGTAAATTTGTATCATTTTTCGTTTTTCTAACAGCATTTTAATGCTTCGTTGACTCCTAAGAGAGCCTCTAGTACCATAGTTTAGTAACAACTGCACTACAAGAAGAGAGCTGATTTAGTTTTGGTATTTTATGCATGTTATTTTAACTCGTATATGGCTTTGTGTGTGTGTGCACGCGCTTAAATCACATTACAAATCGTAGCATATTTACATTAACCGTAGTCTTTCGTCTGCTGTTGCCTTGCTATGAATCTGAAAAAGTTGGCAAACAGCGTATTCAGTTTTTTCACATCACATCTACGCACCCAGTATCTCTGTATTTTAGAATATGTTTATTTATGAATCTTTATTTTGATTTTACTCTCAGGTATTCCCTACCTAGGTTTCTTACTTATATTAAGTATCTGTGTGTGTGTGTGTGTGAGTGTTTAGCTTTGTTCTGCATTTAATATTATTAATCTTGCTACATAACATTGAAACCAGTTTCATTTATAGATGTATTATAAGAAATAATTTGGAGTTTGTTTA
Organism: Metallyticus violacea; assembly: GCA_030762175.1. Taxonomy (NCBI): domain Eukaryota; kingdom Metazoa; phylum Arthropoda; class Insecta; order Mantodea; family Metallyticidae; genus Metallyticus; species Metallyticus violacea. Next base: position 27,680,587 of record CM060837.1, on the reverse strand, counting down.
ATGCTGGCATTAGAAATAATATGCATTACCCTAATATGTGACAATGCTTTTGAACGAAAGCATTTTAGAAGAAAAAATACCCGGGCTATTGCGTGCTAAATGAAACTTTTGAATTTACAGGCAATTGCATTTGCTGCAGTCCGGAACGTTGTTTTTCTTTCTCTGTTGACATTAGCTTGAAACACCATTTTTTGTTAGATTTTTAGGAGTTTGCGCATTATACTTATTTTTAAATTCGTGTTGAAAAATAACTATTTGACTTACTTACAGAACAGCAATATATTCTTTGTTTTTATTGTCCATGCGGGCGTTAAAGAAGCTGCAGGTGACAGCACATATGCTTGTAAAAGCCTTGAAGATACAAATTGTTCCCCGTCTCCCTAAACCTCCCACTCTACTTCTTTCTCTGAGGTACTGCCTTCTCTTTCACTATAATCTGACCCATTATCTAAAGGAAGTGTGAATAGTTCTATTTGATCTACTACTTTGCGTACTTATTGTACAATATATGAGAGTTGCTCCAAAAACTTCCGGCCTAACCATTTTCTTGTATGTTTAAAAAAAAAAAAAAAAAAAAAAAAAAAAAAAAAAAAAAAAAAAAAAAAAACTATATTTCACTTTTCAATACAGTTACTCACATCCTAAATTTATTCCTCGAAGGTCCTTCTTGAGATTTGAGAAGAGGAAATAATCACTGGGAGCTAGATCTGGGCTGTAGGGTGGATGGTGGATCTGCTTGAAGCCATATTTCTTCACAGCTTCCTTTGCAACGAAAGCTGTGTGCACAGGCGCGTTGCCGTGAAAAAGGCGCACACCACCACACAGCTTACCTCGCCTTTTCTCTTTGACAGAAGCACGCAGTCTGTGCAGTAGGCCAGCATAGTACCCCCCATTTAGTGTGATGTTCCTCTTCTTGAAGTCAATGAAGAGTATTCCTTCACAATCCCAAAAGATTGTGGCCATGACCTTCTTGGTTGACTGCCTGAGTTACCTTGATCTTCAGAGGCAGTGCTTCGTCATGTTTATGCCACTCCGTTGATTCTCTTTTGGACAAAGGATCATAGTAGAGGACCATAGTTTCATCTCCTGTAACAATGTTTTGCAGAACTTCTCTCTCGTGGCCACGGCAGAGCTCCAAAAATGCCTGACAACAGATGACTCGTTGCTGTTTTTGGACTGAGGAAAGAAATGTAAGCACCAGTCTTGCACTACCCTTATTCATGAATAATTCCAGGGGCTGTTTTTTTTTTTTTTTTTTTTTTTAGAAAGGCCCAACCTTGCAGCTATTTCTGTAATGTCTTCCATAATTTCTCCTTCCACAAGAGCGATGTTTTCAGGAGTGAGCACCTCCAAGGGCCGACCTGCACGCTCTTCGTCTTCAATGCTTTCTCAGTCCATTCGAAAAAGTTTGGCCCATTCTTTTACGGTAGAATATGAGGGGGCTACCTCTCCATATACACCGTCCAATCGCTGTTTAATTTCATTTGGAGTAAGTCCTTCTTTTGTGAACAACTTAATAACAGCTCGAAACTCCATTCTGAACACTTCACATACTTGTACACATAGCATTCTTTATGCAACTATATCTGAACAACTGAACACAGCGGGGTCGAAGTTATAGCTGCCATTATTTACTTAACCGATAAGTTATGACACCAGATAAAAGTTTTGTCCGGACCTACTCTCGTAATTCGAGAGAATCTTCCAATGCTAGTTCAGAGGTAAGAACCAACCTAACAAATGCAAAGTAAAATTACCTATACCAAGCAAATAGCACTTAAAATTGCTTAAACTGCATGAAAACTGTATAAAACATACCAGTAATTCAAAGAACTAACTGATGCGCAATTAAATGACTGCTTTTATTTCTGGCAGGTTTTGATTCAAACATCTACAATCATTTTTTAAAGAGAAGGAATGCTCTTGTGTTGGAAGTGATTTCTCTTTGAAAGAAAGAAAGTGGAATCACTGCGCCTGCGCGTTAACTGTATATAGCCGAGAGAAGCAGTTGCCCATTACTCATGGTGACTTCAGCGTTTAGCTATTCCACGTACTTTTAACCTTTCACTGGCCGCTCAGTAACGGTTACAAGATGATACATTATCTTGGGGAGATTACAGACATCTATTGGTATCCAGGCTCCTGCAGAAGTTCAGGGTGGGGTCCCATCTCTATCGCCCCATCTTGAGCATTTTAATGAGCGGTTGAGAATTTTCTTTCTTTCACTGTCTTATTTAGATTTGATTCTTTGTGTATTGCTTCTCTACTTTTTATTTATCATTTGATATTACCTATATCTTTTAACTTTACTTAATATGCTTTCCTTTTTAATTTTCTTTACTCTCTGTTGCATTCTGTGTTTACTGAAATTGGGGTTTATTGCATTCAGTCTTACTTCTTTTTTGTCTTCATATGTTTCTCAGGCCATTATTAAAATGTTCTCAACGAATGTCAACTATTTCTGATTACGAAAAAGAGGATATGCACAGGTAATACCTATAAACACACACGGTATATCTTTTCCTAGACTCAAAAGCAATGTTGGTTTTATTTACACTATAGATGAAACAACATTACAATTGGTCGGAACAAAGAATGGTCTCGGAGTAATTTTCCAATAAGACTTATATTTACTAAACATATTAATACAGTGGTTAAGTGCAGCACATAAGAATCTGGTATTTATTATTCATAATTATCTTATTTTAATGATCTGAGAATTCTATTTATTTTATGCAATTCGTTTGTCACATCTAAACTTGAGCATGCTTCTATTATATGGAGTTCTTATATTGACAAATATTATTGAAATATTGAAATAACTCATTGCAAATTTCTAAAGTATGTGTTTTTCAAAAAAAAAGTTCTTTTTTTTCCCCTAATTTATTACCGTAACCATTTCAGTGTCAACGTTTAACTCACAGAAGCGATCGTCACTTGTTATTTTTCCTCTACAACTATTACACAGTAAGGTTGATGATTCAAACAGAAGACAATCAACATGCTTTTATGTTCCAAATATCACACCAAACAGATTTCGTAATATTTTTTTTATTCCAAGGGTTAATACTGATACATATAAATATTCTTCTGTGTTTAGAATGCTAACTATTGATATATTCAATGTGAATCTTTACACCTTTGCTTTATGTCCTGTAATCATTTACTACCAAATATACATTGATTAGCTTATCATGTACCAACATTACCATTTTTGTAACCTTTTTGTCATGCTTGGTTTATTGTATCCTATTTTTATTTTGTATTATTTTTTCATTGTTTTATAAACATTATAATTAGGAAATATGTAATGTTCACAAAATAAATAAATAAACAGTTTAAAATATAGTTTTAGCTCATAAGAGAGTCTTCGTTGTCACAATATCGAGAGACGTTAAACTTTATACCCGAAACGATTCAAATTTGTGTTAAACATTTTTTTTTTTTTTTAAATTTTCTTATTAGATGCTGTTTGACGTCTGTTAGGCAGGCAATATTGAATAAATATTGGCAGAGTCAACAGTTCTTGTGGTTTCAAAATCTCTCAGGTAGCATTGATCCATGCATCATTAATGTACTATGAAAAGTTGTACAGAATAAATATAACAGCGTTTCCGGACCTATAACATTTTTTGTTCTATGTGTCAGAAATGGGTCCTATAAGTTCGGCCGTTCCTTGTTGTTACACCCGGTATTAAACAAACTGTTTGGACAATTACTTGATGCTTCAAGTGAATGTTTAAGACATGTAATAACGAATATATGATATATATATATATTTGTTGGTCACTTATCTTCTTGCCATAGAAAGACTCTAGTAATTCGACATATAGCGATTGCAATTCTGTGACTTTTTCTTAGCGTTTTATAATAGTGTTACATTAGTTTTCTTTTAGATTATTTGCATCTCTGGTGTTGCTTTTAACTTGACTTATTAATGTAAATTTGCTTTTGACTTCTTTACTATTTATCTATTATTCTTTTAATTTTATTTCTTACTTTCTCCGTGTTTTCTAATACGCTTTATTGCTATTATTAACCTTTTTTATTTATTGGTCACTTGTCTTCTTGCCATAGAAGTGATTACATATCTGTGACTTTTCTTAGTGTTTTATCCTTTTCTGCTTTTCTAATTATTGTTTATTAGTTACATTGCTAATTGTGTTAATTTATTTTTCTTTTATATTATATATATATATATATATATATATATATATATATCTAATTGTATTGGCAATTATGGTTCAGACGAGAACTTTTCGACTGCCCTCGTACATTTTAAAATTTAAAAAAGAGTACTTCTTTTTTAAAATATTCTAAATAGATAACTCTTTAAAACCCATAACGAAAAATAGAATTTCTGGCTAATATCATCAATACACATATTCAAATTCTTAATAAAACCAACCCAAAAGACAAATAATCACAACCAAATGTATATCTAATATTAACCCATTTCTCTGAAACAAAATGAATTGTTCTGCCTTAATGAAACGTTAATATGAATAATATACTAAACGATCATGCGCCTAGAAATGTTTTGTTTGATGCCTGGGATCTGTTGACACGTTTAAAATAGCACCATCCAGTCTGATACCTCGTGGGACAAATTCCAACCTATCATCATGCAAACATTGGTGACTTAAAGCGATTATTTTAATTTTGCTGGAGCACGCAACGCGCAAAGAACGCTTATATTAATTAGAGCTTTAGAACGAAGGCGTGTTATTAGTTGCATATTCTTTACGTTCTTGCTCTACCTTCTTTGGTTCGCTATCTCTCTCTCTCCTTCATTCTGCTCCACAGTCCGCCTTCCCTCTCTTTTATTATTTATTCTCCTCCTATAACGAGCTTAGAGATCCCTTGTACCGTTAGATGGCCCTGAAGTCGTCCATTCGCTTTTGCATTTTTGCCATTTGTAAAAGCCTCCTTGTCTCTCTACAGCGCAGGGTATTAGTTCTGTCTCACTCTCTCTCTCTCTCTCTCTCTCTCTCTCTCATATGGTGGCAGGTCTACTCAAAAGCAGCACGCCAGGGGGTCACTGCATATAAAAAACGCGCTGCCTCTAAAGCAAGCGGTCCCATGCTCGATTCTTCTCTGGGAACTGCTTCTATTTTGTAAGTGATTTAGTAAACTTCCAAAGTAGCAGTTTATAAAGTTGTTTTCACATAACAAACAAGTGAGAGAATGGCAGAAATAACTGCGAATAGACAGCTGTTCAGTAAACGTTGCGAGGGTGGAAATTCTTTACTAATTACCTTACATTGGTAGTGGATTTATGTTTGTATACCGTTAGTCCAATTTTACTTCCTGTTCTTTCAAAAGAATGCTAAAGTTTGTAAAACCAATACAGGGCGTTCAAACTGTTTATCTGAAACCCGAACTCGCATTAAAATGCTTATCTGGTGTCATACCTTATCTGTTAAGTAAATAATTGCAGCTGTAGCTTCCGCACCGCTGTGTTCAATTGTTCAGATATAGTTACATAAAGAAGGCTATGTGTAGAAGATTGTGACGTGTTCAAAATGGAGTGTCGAGCTGTTATTAAGTTCTTCACAAAAGAAGGACTTATTTCAAATGAAATTAAACAGCTTTTGGACGGTGTATATGGGGAAGCATCCCCCTCATATTCTACCGTAAAAGAACGGGCCAAACTTTTTCGAGAAACCATTGAAGACGAAGAGTTTGCTACTCACTCCTGTAATCGTCGATCTTGTGGAAGGAGAAATTTTGGAAGACCGGCGGCTCAACGTTACAGAAATAGTAACAAGGTTGGGTCTTTCTAAAACAACAGTCCTTTGAATTATTCATGAACATTTAAACATGAATAAGGTTAGTGCAAGATGTTTGCCTAGATTTCTTTCCCCAGTTCAAAAGCAGCAACGAGTCGTCAGTTGTCAAGCATTTTTGGAGCTCTGCCGTGGTAACGAGAGAGAAGTTGTGCAAACCTTTGTTACAGTAGATGAAACTATGGTTCTCTACTATGATCCCTTGTCTAAAAGAGAATCAATGTAGTGGCGTAAACCTGGCGAAGCACCGCCTCTAAAGGCCAAGGTCACTCAGCCAACCAAGAATTGCATGGCCACAATCTTTTGGGACTATGAAAAAATACTCTTCATTGACTTCAAGGAGAGGAACACCACAGTAAATGGGGAGTACTATGCTGGGCAACTGCACAGATTACGTGCTTCCATCAAAGAGAAAAGACGAGGAAAGTTGAGTGGTGGTGTGCGTCATATCACGACAACGCGCCGGTTACACAGCTCTTTTTGCAAAGGAAGCCGTGAAGAAATGTGGCTTCAAGGAGATGGGCCATCCACCCTAGAGCCCAGATCTAACTCCCAGTGACTATTTCCTATTCTCAAAACTCAAGAAGGCCCTTCAAGGAAGGTAATTTAAGTGTGACGAAGAAGTGGTGAATGCTGTTTATACCCATTTTGCAAAGAAGACCTGAATATTTGGGGGGGGGGGGGAATGAAATGTCTATTCATAGATGTGAGAAGTGTACTGCAATAAAGGGTCACTATATTGAAAAGTGAAATATAGTTTTAATCTTTATTATATCTAGAAAATGGCTAGGCCGAAAACTTATGGACTTAACATCGTATATCCCAACAAATTTAATCTTTGCTTTGCAAACAGCTATTGCTGTGTAGGAACATGGTACACACTGTTAACAAATAAAGTATATTTTAATAATCTCTATCCGATTTTTGATTAAAGCAGATATGAACATAACACCACAATGTATCCATCCTTTCGTGGAATAATGCTTCGATGTTGATATGCGGGCGTTACTCAAGACTGAACGCGTACCCAAAGTGCATTATCGTGTTAATAAAACAGACAAAAAATAAATATAAGAGATAGGATGTGGTCGTCAGTGAATTTATATCATTTATATTAATCATCATCATACACAACACGGTTTAGACCATAGACCTGTTCCGCCTGTATACAAATTCATAGATATAAAGGAAATTACGTTAAAATATATCGGAACATATTCATGTCCGGCAAATATTTCTTCGACCTGTGGTGTATGATTGACTGTTTTTAAATATAGGTTGGCTCCATTATAGTTACATGAATATGCTAGTTTGCTGTATTAATACACAGAAATTATTAGCTTACTGTAAAAGTGCAACCCCGCACGTAAAAATCGTGTTTTTATATCAGTACTTATGTTTTTTGAAAGCATAAATTAATATTGTATTTAAAATTGATAATAGTAGACACTAATCTGTGTTATAAGAGGCGTTGAAAATGATGCTCCTCAGAGGCAATACATTGCCGGCATCTGCGTAAGCAATTCACGTGTTTCATTTAACTTTTCTTACATAAAAACATGGAACATGTTTCTTACTATTGAGAGATCACATCTCTCATAAATAACCTTTTAATCTTTTAACAAGTTTGTTTGCCTGGTACACGATTGCCTTGCGAACCGCATGATCACTTCTCTACAAGTATCCACTTTCACATAGTATCCAACATTTTATTTGTTTATTTATTTATTTTATTTCGTAACGCTTACATCTTGATGACTTGATTCTATATCAGGACATAATATTTCAGATTCATGTTAATTTGCTCCTCTTTTGCATTTATCAATAAAATTTAAACTCTAAACTGGCATTGAAGGCCAGCAATACGGCTATTTTTAACTATAACTTATAATTAAACCTATGGGTGCCAACAGCAATGCATTATTACATTTCACTTATACTTCAATAAACTTATTTTATATGCTTTACTTTTACATTTTATTATATTAACAATTAATTAATATTTTTGGAAAATTTAAAATTTAAAATCTTCATTTCTGCTGAAGCTCGGTATCCGAGTTGCTCCCCACCGGGGTTGCAGGCAACAGGACCTGGACATCAATGAGTTGCTGCCGGTCTCAAGCAGCAGCAGCAGCTGGGCCATGGTGTGTTGGCAGTGCAGTTTCTTTCCCTTCTCCTTTTTTCTTATCTTCTTCTACATTTCAACCTTTCTTCATCTTAGATTATGGGTTGGTCTTTAGTGTTTCTTACTTCTGTGCCTCTTCTTTCTTCCTGTTCTACTTTTTACATATCTTACTTATATTTTCCTCCTTTTGTTCTCGGTCTGCTTATTCTTCTTCTCTCAGCTGCTTCCTTTCCGCCCAAAAACTACTATTATTCTCTTCTCATGATTCATTTTAGGTGCCATCTCCATCTTTTTGTTTTTGGACTGATTTTCCTTGTATATTGCCTTTCTCTGATTCTCCGGGATATTGCTTGTATACTCTTCTGCCATTTTACACGATATTTTATTAGTTAAATCACTCAATAACCTAAAATCATCTTGATCTCTCATGGCGTATTTCCCTGTCATCTTTCCGCAGCTACAATTGACTGCTATTTACAGCATACGAATAAAGTTCCAGGTATTGATCATTTTACAGAGCTTAAATGTATTGTCTGCTTGTATTTAAATTTGCAAATATGAGTAATATTAACCGTGTCCTGTTACATAATGCTAAATATTATTGGGTTGAATATATGAATTGAAAGATTTCATACTCTCTTCTGCCTTCGTTTATTTCACCCCATGCTTATTGCCTAATGTTCAATAAAGGTCCTTTAAACTGTATTGGTAAATGTAAAAGAGGGGTAAATAAAAACTAATCTGGAATATTATGTCCTGATAAAGAATAAAGCCATCAGGAAGTAAGCATTGTAGAATAAAAATAAAAAAAAGTGTATCGAACATAAAAATTATATTTATGTAGGACACACTATGAAAGTACCGAATAGCACAAGAAGGCACAACCACTCGATGACAAAGCCTCATTCAAACTAACTACAAGTAGTACCTGTACATGCATTATACAGCCTCAGCGACTGATTTCTCCCAGCACACAGCCGCGCTCTGCAGTCCTGTAACTCCAATAGCCTGACTATATTATATTTCGAATGTTGAGTTCCTCTCGGATGTACGTTGAACTACTGATTGAGCAACGTTTGCGAAAGTGTCCTCAGCGATTGCAGCACATGCCGTTTCAATTTCTTCCCGAAGTGCTGTCAGTGTAGCTGGTTTTCTACGCTATAGAACATCCTTAAGAGTTCCCCATAGGTAGAAGTCCAAGAGTGGTGGAAACTCACTCGGACCTCTTCGTCCTATCCAGTGCCGTAATGTGGTGGTGCACATCCTGTTGGAAGTAAACTTCTTCATTTCTATAGAGTGTATGAATGGCGGGTAAGACGGATGTGCGTATCATGTTCAGGTGCACTGGGCCAGTTGTTGTTCCTTCCATTGCCTTTGAACTTTAACAACATTCTCGGTTTTCCAATACCACTTCAAAATTGCTTTCCGCTGTTCAAAAGATAATTTTGACTCCCTTTTGTTGTAGCAACGCTAGCATAACGTAATGTGAGTCACATGTGTTTACAGAACATCATACTAAACATTACTGTTGTTTTAACTTTGAAATACATTAAATAGATATCTACTGTGAAAGTGCGTATACATTTTTGATGCCCCCTGTACTTTCTTACAATTTCTGTAACGTTTTTAAGCAGCATGGCGAACCATGCTAAGTATAAAAGAATCAGAGCTGCCTAAAACGGGTGTATGACTTATACACCTTTGTTAATTTTGGGACTTATTAGCAATAGAAATGCCTAAGAGGGGCGATAGCCTTTTGTTATGTGGCAAGATTCGCCTCTCTGTGGAATTCGACGAGCCGCGAAAGAAAGGACAAGGCCAAACAAAACTAAAAACGTTTAAATGATTTATATAATGTTGAGACCTGGTGAGAAACGATAATCATCATCTGAAAAGTATGACGTGATGAAATCTGCAATGCTAATACACAAAACGTGATGCAAAACGAACACTTTTTGCTCGTGGGTAGGGAAAGAAAATAGCCCGTTTATGCTCAATTAGGATGAAATGGTCATGCCTAACACTTCCTCTATAACACGGAGTTTCAGCAGTTTTCTTCAATCGTTCAAAAATTACGCTTTGTGAATAGTAAAATAATACAGAGAAAAGCACTTTATTTTTAAAGATCAACAAAGAATAGAATTAAAAACCTTCCCTGAGCAACACTCTGTTTATTATAAATTTAATTTAGATATTCAGGGAGAGGAGAGAGAAACAGTAAAATAATACAAAGAAAAAACACTTTATTTTTAAAGATCACCAAAGAATAGAATTAAAAACATTCCCAGAATAACAATCTATTTATTATAAATTTAATTTAGATATTGAGTGAAAAGTTCAAAATCAATGATTTCTCATCCTTAGTCTCAGTTACCTCTTATCTTTTGATACTTTAGCTTTAAAGAAGATGAAAATTGTTGTCGCATCGCTGCCTAAACTTTTGTTGTTTAAATTTGGCTGTAGTAATAAATTCTGCAAAAACTGCGAAAACGTTATGTAATAGTTGTGTGTTATTAATAAATGGTTTAAAATTGGTATGCACCCTGCAAGAAAGAAAGAAATATTAAGAGTTCCGAAATAGGCCGCATTACTATAATATTGATAATTGTTTGAATTTAGGCAGAATAAAAAGTAAGTTAGTTGTAGGATGAAAAAATAACATAACAAGTAAAGCACTTCAATTAGTTTCAACTAAACAAGCAACAAATCAAACTTTACATAAAGAATACAAAGAAAAAAAGCAAACACCCATCTGATAATAATAATAAAAATCTAATAACGTATTAATACTGCAGTAATACGGTCTATTTCGGAACTGCTAATTAATTCAGTTCTTTCTTGTAGGGCGCATATCATTTTGAAACAAAATATTACCAAAGCAGAATTATTATATTAAATGCTCAGTGATTTTTATAGCAAAATTAAACAATTGCCAAGTACCACAAAAGCAAAAGATGTAACAAATGCATCATATTCAAACTTTCAGTAACAACAGTAAAGTGTTTGTTTGAAATTCCAAAGTGGAGGTTGTATTTTGAGGTTGTGAAACGGAAGATTTTCTAAACTTTTTCCTCAAATTCTTATCTTTAATTAAATCTATTTTAAATAATAATTATCTAGACTCTTTAAGTTTTGACAGAAAAGTATTATCAACACTATTCTATGTTTATTTTCAGTTTGTCTCCAGAAATTGGAACACAAATCTAATGTTAGCTCTAATATTTTGTTGAGGTAATCCACTATACACAGTATTTATATATTTAGAGAATAGAAAAATAAAAACGATACAATTTTACTTATTTGGTTTATTTACGCACGCTCTTTAACATCTCAGGTCATCAGCGTCCCATTCTATTCAGGGCGTGAAACCGCCGACAAATTTTGCTCAGAGGTCTCTTCTTTCAGGCTTGAGGTTCTTTTACATGTAAATCTAAAACTTGGGACCCACTGCTTTACTTCCCTTCCGAAAGAAGCCACACTTAGGATTTTTACGCCCGAAAAATTCATCAACCCTGACTAGAATTGAACCCACTATCTTAGGTTTAGGAGGCAAGTATGGCTACCACTTGACCATCATGAGCGACTGAAATTTAGGAGGTAATAAAGATAAAAGTAAACCAATAGAAAATCAGATTTGGATATGGCTAGCACTCGCGGAAATTAAGTTTATATAAGAGAAAGGAAAACAGGAGGGTTAAACAAACGAATGGAATATGAAATGAAGGGTAGGAAGAGAGAAGAAAAAATGCAAGCACATTATTTGGGAAGTAGAATGAAAGAACGAAAGAAGTTTGTATGGAACAGTTGAAACTCCTTTGTACCTGCATCCTCCAATAGGGGCACCTCTGGGAGGAAGGAATGTGGTGAGGGAGACACTAGACGGCCATGATCCACGGACGACAAGGCGCACGGGGTCCGTAACATTTTTTTCCAGATAGAACAACCGGACACTGGCCGAGCACCCCTTCTAAGTGCGTCGTTTCCATACCAGGTGCCAGGGCAGAAACCTTTCCAAAGCGCAAGCCAGCCTACCTCGCCTTGGCACTTTTGATCCCGTAACAGAAATAATAGAATGAAATAGGAGAGCAGAAAATTTGTGCAAAATCATCCATCACCCCAAAGATTTGAGCGCATAGCTTCCAAATGCTAGTCTCAAGAGTTCGGTGGATATTGTCGAAGTTTGCATTGTGGAAAGTTAATTTTGTTTCATTCTCTCCCCTAAAACAACAGCTCGAGAAACTCCATAGCCCTTGAGCCCTGGGTAGCATCATCAGAGTGAAATAATCATCTCCCTTCAAGGAAAATGTTACGAGAGACTGCCAGTGAGAGATCATTTGTCATGACGTGTTGTGGGCGGGCATCGCTAGGCTGAGCGTGGATATGCCATTGACCCTCTGGAACATCCCTCACCAACCCCAATCTCCAGTCCTCTCTTTAGGGAATTAAGGGCTAATGCCTAGTACAGGACTTAGATGACATACAGTTTCAAACACGTATAGATATCAAAGAAAAGAGAAATCGTTAAATGTAATTAGATTCAAAATACCAATAGGAATAGCAAATCGGTTGAACGATTATTATAGATGTAAATGCATAACGTATGGAAAAATAAACGTTAGCTATTCCAACCAATATCCCCTGAGAAACACCACGTGAAGAAATGAGATTACAATGCAAAAGAAACTGTTTTTTTTATTATGCATATATATGGGAGATATCTAAAAGTCACATATCTGGGTGTTTTCAGGCAATATTGAAGTTCTTGACGAGAAAGTATAGCAGTATCATTAAAGCTGCGTTACAGTTTTGCGTCACAGAGAATTCCGCTTGTACTAAACTAGTTTTGTCTGCCATTTTAGGTCTCTATACTGAATGACAGTTCCGTTTTAAAACATACTTAAAAGTAGGAACAGATAGAGCTAAAAAAGAAGGTAGTTAAAACGTAATACATGTCTTTTTTAGATAAGTTTAAGATATTGAAAGTTATAAATAATTACAAATATAATGAAAGTCTGAATGAAACTTTTCACGTGAAATAAAGAATAAATGACGTGTGGAAGGAGCTTAAACAGATACTATTCAAAATAAATGTTGTGTGTTTAATTTTTAAAACCTCCTTTTACATTATAAAATAAGAAATATTCTCATATGTCATGACATTTTGAAAATAATTCCCAAGATTTTGAACTTTTCGAAATAAAGGTTAATGTGTGTTTGTGTGTGTGTGTGGTGTGTGTGCGCGCGCAAAAACGAATCTCAATAATTAAACTCTATACTGTGCAAATATAAGAAAAATTATTTTCTAAAATTGTAATTTGAATATCTATTCCCATTATAAAATTTAAAAAAAATATTTAACATAAGATAAAGACTAAAGCTCAAATTATTGACATTGAGAAGAAGGTAGTCTATGCAAAGTTTCACACAATTAGCTTGAAAACTTAATATATTTAATATATTTAATATATTTCAAAGTTGGATCAAAAAACAACAGCAATGTGTAGTATGATGTTCTGTAAGCAGATGTCACTCACGTTCCATTATGCTAGCGTTGCTACAATAAGATGGAGCCAAGATTATCGTTTGAACAGCGGAAAACATTTTGAAGTGGTATTGGAAAACCGAGAATGTTGTTGAAGTTCAAAAGCAATGGAGACGTGTGTACAGAACAGAAGCAGCAACGCGTCTTACCCACAATTCATACACTCTATGGAAATGAGGAATTTTACTTCCAACAGGATGGTGCACAACCATTACCACCAAGATGTATGTGCATTGATGACAATCTTCCAAGGCCAGGACAGGACGAAGAGGTCCGATTGAGTTTTCACCGCGTTCTGCGGATCTAACGCCGTTGGACTTCTACCAGTGGGGAACTCTTAAGGATGTTGTATACCGTAGAAAACCAGCTACACTGACAGCACTTCGGGAAGAAATTGAAACAGCATGTGCTGCAATCGCTGAGGATACTTTCGCAAACTTTGCTCAATCAGCAGTTCAACGTACTCAGAAGTGTATCGACGTCAATGGTGTTCATTTTGAGCAACTGTTGTAACTGTAAAAGTCTAAGATGATTAGTGCTCATCATTTTCTGTTTGTGTGGATTCAGTTTTGTTATGTTAACACAGTGTTTTCTTTGCTTGAATTGTGTGTACATTTTTTTTCAATCCTCATAAATGGCAAATGCTGGGGAGTTACTATAAATTTAGGTATGGAACGCTTTCTTTCTTTAAAAATATACTTTTTCAATGTATAATTTTATCTCATGAATCATGGGTATCCACTATTTGTGATACAATAGTAAAAATGGGCATTAAACACTATTCAGAAAATCCACCCACAAGTATAAACTAAATCGTTAAGAATTATTTAAAAAGTATTGCATTTGAAGGAAATAAAATTCAGCAGTTTGACAATAATATAAGATTAAGTATTATATTTTAGTTTAACGTTCTTAAAATTATTTCCAAATATTGTAAAGCTATAGAAGTATATCGCTTTTGGATAACTATGCTTTTTATTTATTAATTTACGTATAAGCTATAATTGTACATCAAACATTTTCTAAAAAGGAGTGCATTAAACATATAAGTCACATTCACTAGTGGTACCCTTGAAAAAACGAATGCATGCGTGACTCTTTTGTTGGTATACAGTACATAGTTGCAGCTCTCACGTTCCTACGCACTACGCTTGTGTTTTGTTTTATTAAATTCCCCTCTTCCTGGCATTGTTAAATCTCGTCATGGTGTGATTCAAATGGGCAAATGTCAGGGCTGCCAATTACCTCAAAAATGCGTAATTTGGTAATGCCCTCGTCACGGCGAGTAACAGGTATCTTGATGGAAAACGACTTTAAAGGCCCTGCCTCATAATTAATTACGCATTTGCTGCGTGATTTATGGTGGTAACTGCACTGCTATCGAAAACCTTATTACACAAGAACGTCCCTGTCTTTACAAGTCATGCGCACAATTAGTTTTAATCAAATTAATTATCTTTAAGGTTTATGTTGTTTCTTTTCTTTAATTGAATTTATAGCTGTGAGTTTTATGGTGGCATCTGTCCTTAATTACATCTGGAAGCATAAAAAACGTACTTATGTTATATTAATGGAAAAAAATACTGTTAAATTACCAGGTCATAAGTTACCGGCCTCACAAAACCCTTATCTGGTGTCATATCTTATTTACTAAGTAAATAATTGCAGCTGTAACTTCTGCTCCGCTGTGTTCAGTTTTAGTTGTTAATAATCTGTCCGCCAATTTCAAATATATATTGCTTTTATTCTTGTTTTATTCATGAAATAGTCCCAAATCAGTATTTGGCTGTTCTTTATTAACATTGCTGACAACCGACATTTGTCTGTTGCTAGATGGCTTGAAAAGGTTAAGTATCAATAATACAAATGTACAATTATTACAATTTTTAAGCCAAGTTTACGGGAATTATATTTAAATTCTTATTTTATTTGTGAAATAGTCTTATAAATACCACTTGAGGATCAGAGTTTTCCACACGTTCGTAAACTTATCGGCAATCTCAAGCTCTCTTGTTATATTACTAGTGATAAATATGTTAAATTTTCCATAAATAGATTAAATATTGAAACCTACTGTTGTGCCTAGAAGGTTCATACGTCTACTTATTGAGCACATCACCAGAAAAGCTCGCAGACCAACGTTTTACAGGTAAGCGACGGTAAACGTAAGGAATGTAGGCGTTGTAGGTTCTCGAATCTCTGAAGAAATATGGCGATCATTAGTTTCCATCAACCGGCTGAGTAAATGACAGGCAGATGTAAGAGATAAACTGCTACTAGATTCGTGTAATAAATAAATAGATAAAACGTGAATAAAATAAAACATGAATTAGATTATGCAATAGCCAATTAAAGCTCGAATTCTGTTATTATGTAACACTATGTAAATTTTGTTTGCTTGTAAAGCCAGGTTGCACTTTATTAGAGTGGTGATATGAAATAATAGTGATGTTAAATAAAGTTATGTGTTGCACTCTAGTTACTATATCTATTTACTTTCCTTCCAGCCAGAGTTTGGAGGTTTGAGGTTCCTCCTCTTGAAGGAAGTCACTTGGTTCATGTAGCATATCTGAATGGCAACACAAGTAGGTGCTAAGATAGGCATTCACACCAAGCAAGTGCTCTCTGTTTTTCACACAAGCTAAGATTTGGAATTAAAGTCAGATAGGAATAAATTGGTCTTCGGTTTACTGTGTCTATGCTCCAGGATAAAATAGGGTTCGCAAAAAATATATATACAAAGACTTATGAATAGAAAGATAGCATTTAGTATTTAAAGAGTAGGAACAAATAGTTTCCGAGGCTTCGATGTGGATCAACATCATAGCTACGTTGCGATGTGGCGTATGTTCAAATACTTGCACTTCAATTAATTAATAAATGCCTATTTTTGATCCCCTTCTACTAAATTCTTTGCACTTTTTATCCAAACTATGTCTATACCCAAGTGTAATATACAAGCAGATGGGGAGATTATGGTAGTGGCCATACAGAGCAGATAGCTCAGGTGAAGAGCATCGACAGATCCATGGTTGGAATCTCGGCTGTTGCTATATATATATTCCAATATCATAGATTACAAATTCTATGGGAAGTAAGGGTGAAATAGAGATATTAAGTTCCGTAATTATAATTTGCAATATAGCGAATTAAAGCTTTCTCTCTCTCTCTGCCACAACTTTCTGGAAGATATTGCAGTTTTCAATTTTCAGCTTTGAACTAACGCTTTTAGTAAAAGCGCGATTCGTATCACGTTGATTAACTGTACAAGCGTTTAAACACGTAGTTTGAAGATATTTATTTAAAATTCAAAATGAAACACGATGATATGGAATGACTTTCTAAGATATTCAAAACTGTTTCTCGTGCTGAACAAAACTTTTCTCTACGTTTTGAATTGAAGAGACATATAACCGATAACGACGTGGTTTAAAACTTGCAGAGCCTCTGCAAGGCTGCTAAAAGTAGCAAATGAATTTTGTCTATCCTAAAAAAATGAGGAATAACATTTTTATTCCATACTTTTTTAAATGTTCATTCCTATTCATACATTTATGTTTGTTACTCCTCCAGTTTTTTATTTTATTTTTAAATTAAACACTTTTAAGTATATGACAAATATTTTCTGCGCACTATAATAGCTATATGCACTCATTATCTAAAACATTTTTTCGTCCTTTATACTCAAATAAACCTACCAGTAGAGTATGCTAGTTACCAGTTTATAAGAGAGTTATAAAAATATTTTAAGATAGCAACCGCATATCAGACTCCCATTCTCGAGATTCTGGGTTCAAACCACTTGCTGTGAATTTTTTCGTGGCTTTCCCTGGTCGCTTAGGCGAATGTTGCGATGGATCTTTACGTTGCACTTGGTTACAAGGTCGATGTGTTATCCGAGATGGGCTAGTGCGGCGTGACGGTGGCTTGCGCTTTTAAAATGTGTCTAAATCTATGTCTGGTATGAAACCGACTATTCTAATAGCCTCGAGCTCCTTGAAGGGGAGGCTCTGTCGGCGTAGTGATTTTCTATCTGTAAATAAGTTGGGTATCCCGCTTATTTCCGTGCATAACCTCCTGTGGATCCTTGCCGATTGGTGTCTCCTTCGTCTAGTACCGAAATATCACCCTCTGTCCGTAACAATCCAATCCTAACTTTACTTCATTAAAATCTGTCTTAACAATGATAAATGAACAATAAGGAAATAGAACCCTTTTCATGTATATGTATTTCTTAGAAATGTTAGATGGTACTTTTCTATAGCCGAGATCAACATTTAACATTGCAGAAAATAAATGGGCATCTCTAAGAATTTAAAAACCCGCAACTGATGATCCCTAAACAACATATTTGCACTTTTGGATTCCTCGTGTTTTGTGATGACGTTACAGAATTCAACATACTGTACTGTCAACGCTAATCGTTATGAGCGACTGTAATACGAGTACCCTTGTGCATATTTTTTAAACTTTACTTCACCACAAGAAAAAAGGGAGGGGAAAAACTCTTTGTAATAAGGTTATCTGTATGTGGCCTGTAGGCAGTTTAAACATCCTAGGCTACTTTACGGACTGGACTGAAAGATATGACAGTAACTTCCTGAATTACGTTTACTATTAAAATTATAAATAGTGCTTTTCAACTGTTTTGCACTTTATGGAAATTTATTTTACACTAGCTTAACCGTAAAAGCCAGGAAGTGCTATATGAAGATATTGGGTTTCACCTGTCGTTGTTTATATTTGCTCAGTACCAGAGCTAACAGCTGAGAGTTTATCCGCAAAGTACTCGTCTACGAGACTATGAGTTGGTTTGAGAATTGATCTGGTACTATGAGACGCCTTTTTGCTCAGAACAGAGTCTTGGAGATTCTAATCTCCCGAGTAAAATTATTCTTAATTGCTTTATACGGAGTGAACGATCCTTCATGCAACCGGTTTCGCTACGTGCGGCCGGCCGGCGAGGCTGGCTGCTGTATCGGCGGTGCGGGTGACAGGAAGTCCGCAGTAAATATAGTACGGTTTGTCTCGTAAGTTATTTCCAACATACACAACATAAACACTTAAAAGGAAAAGTAAATTACTCACGTATATTAAGCAAAGAGAACTGCCTCCCTTCGTTGTTAAAACATTTCTAACACCTGCTTAGGAAATTGCTCATTACACTCTGCAGTTTCCTCTGAGAAATGCCAGAAATTTCTTGACGAATGTTAGTTGTAAGTTAATCTAAAGTGTATGGATTTGTTTTGTACACTTTACTTCCCGTTTGACGACATTTATTTACTAATCGATGAATGGATTAAGAACGTGAACATCAAGAAATTCCTCTTGAAATAATTACCTTATAGCTAGCGCTGATTCTGTACGCACGTATGAATTATACATGTATACTCTTTGGGGAATAGAATACTTGTCTTACCCCATTTCACTTGATACACTTTCACTCAATACACTGTATTGCGTCGCCTAACATGCATGTGCTACTTGCGCAAGATTTCAATTCACACTGAATTGCCGGCCGGTCCCGCGGTTGCTTCAAGCATTGCTCACCCAGTACTTTGTGTTAAATATATCAAACAGAATTGAATTTCTGACATCTAGATGATTGTTGTTCGTTAGATGTGCTTTAATTTAAATTCAAAATTAAGCCCTCTGGTTTTCCAAACATGTTGGCATATTTAGTAGAATCGATAAAAGTGGTTAAAAACACAACGGTAGAAAAATAATTGGACATTGTACAACACAATGAAGAACGGGCAAAAGGAATAGAAAATAAACTAAGGCAAACTAAGAGAAAAGACAAGTAAGAATGGAAAACATTAAAGGAGTTAATAGAACGAATTGTCAAGACGAAAAAAAAAATCTCTTTATTAAATTAAGAAAAGCCACAAGGTAGGAAACGAGAATAATTATTTGCTGTTCGCTGGAAATTAATAAACAACAGGAAAAGGCAGATTGAAAACAAGTTTGAAGTATGAGAATGGAAAAAATAACAGGAAAAAATGTGTAAAGGAAAATGTAAAGAAAGAAAAGGAAGGGAAGTAATATACGTTAGGGAAATTGACGGAAGTTAACTAGAGCAACTGACTATTGGGTGTCAGTGTTCTAGGCTTTAGAAGTAGAGTCAAGCCCCTTACAAGGGAAATGGGAGCCCCTGGCTGCTGCAGCAGGGCGTGGTCTCGCGGTTTTAATGGGATTCGGTGTCGATAACATCAGCGTATCAGTGGTGGCTAGTAGCCTACTGTGCCCCCAAGCGCATGCGCCACAATCGTGCACAGCGTGGTCAAGGCTGAGATGTCTGTTCACTTCCCGATGAATTTTAGTTTTCTTGTTTTCGCTCCGCTGGCCGCTGATAAATAATGAGTTTTACAGGGACGTTTGTACTTCATTTTTTTTTCTTTTCATATTGCTCCTTTAAATAAAGGCGGATAGAAATATTGCATTTTATTTGTTAATATCACGCTCATTTCCTGCAATAGTGCATTATTAAACACATGTATTGTGAAAACGTTACAATGAAATAGCTATCTGTGCGGTTCTGGGGAGCTTGCACAGTGCTCAAGGAAAGTCACGTGTCAAGCTCCATCAATAAGGGTCATTTCAAGTGGAGAGTTTTGTGTGTTTGGTTGTCCGTGAGTTGATCTATGATTTCCGTCCTTATCTCCCAGTTTGTGCTTTAGTTTCTGTTTTAAAGTATTACGGAGTGTAAAATATGAGGCAACAAAAACGTAAACAAATAATTTTGCATAAACAAGCACGTGAAATGATATACAAAGTGTACAGTTCTTTCAGATGGAGGCGGCCGACACGCAGCACGTGGCCAGCAGGTCGCCTAGCGGCGTTGTCAAGCGTCAAGAACGCACTACTAAAGCCTGTGGTAATGGTGTGAGAATTGGGCAGAAATTGGTATAAAGGAATTAACTGATTTAGATGACTTTGATAAAGTGTTCTACGTAACTCGATTTTTGACATGTATAAGAACGTGTCATTTCCTACTGTACATTTACTAGCAGTTAAAATGAAGAACTCAAATGGTTTTAAAGGCGGGCAAGCAAATCCGTGCTGCGTTTTTTTTTTTTTTTTTTTATTTTTTTAAGTACATAGACTTTAAGTATAGGCGATTAACGATGGGAGAAATGTTTTGTCTTTTTAGAGCCATACGTGAAATTAGAGAGCTTAACATATTTAACAATGATATTTAGACAACACAAAGAAGAATGTCCTGGACAAGTGAAGATCGCTCTGGTGGCGTAAAAGTTCCAATTGGTAAAGGCTTTTTGTTTGCCATGTCTGTTCCGCAAAAAAAAAAAAAAAAAAAAAAAAAAAAAAAAAAAAAAAAAAAAAACGCGTTTTGTTCCAGGATGTAAAATAATTCAAGAAAAAAATCGAGTGCTAAACATCATTCTGTTCATAAAATGCTTTGAGGAACAATTATTGCTCTATACTATCCCTAAATCTGTCATTGTTATGGATGATGCCAGTCCTTTCAATTAGATAAAGCACTTTGCATAAACACTGGGACATAGGGCGGACATAGATACCGTCGACGGACTGTCATAGGAAGTTTAAGGTGCAGTACATTAGAATCCGATCTGGCAATTAACCTAACCTCCCTTTAGTTCAATGCATTTCCGAAATCTCTGCATAAAAATGTCAACATTTTAAAATATAGTCAGAAGCTTCGTAAAAATGCAGGAAAATGGCGTTCTTTAACCTGTTATCATTGGTGAATATCCACTCCCGATAGTCATATTTCCGTTTTGAAATCGTTGGGGAGAAGGTCTGGACTGTAAGTCGGTGATTCAGCTCCTAGAAGCCGCATGTATTCACAACAGCCTTAGCAACAGCAGCCGCATAGATCGGTGCGTTTTCGTGCAGCAGCCGCCATGTCCTGACTCAGCAATCCACTCCTGTTTTCTTGAAGTCATTGCGCAATATTCAACACAATACTTCTGTCTCTGTTGTATTCCTTTCTTCAGAATTCCTCTGCAATCCCAAAATATTTTGCCAACATCTTATTTGTGAACTGTATGGCCGTGGCTTTCTAGGCTGTACTTATGCAACTTCTGCCTCTCCATTGATTGTCTTTTTAAAGGTAGGCATAATAAAAAATAATTCAATTCCTTGTGTCGATGGATTTACACTGCCCTCTCGTTTCCACAGCAAAGGCTCAAAAACTTCTGACAACATTCCACGTGCGCGTGCATTTCAACTCCTAAATGTGATTGGAGCATCCATCTTGCATGATCTGTTGAAAGATGTAATGCTGAGTTGTTTTAGACAGCCCTAACCTAACAGCTTCCCTCAGCACTTCCTCTTAGGCAAGGGAAATGTTTTTTGTATCAACACATCCATCTGGCCTACCTTCATGTGAGTTACCATTAACTTCACAGTGGAATATGAAAGGGAAACTTCTCATACACACCGTTAAAACGTTGTTTAATATTTTTGGGTGAAAGTTTTTCTTTTGTTAAAATATATATCATCGTTTTATATTCAATTTTGAACTTCACGTTGTATTAAGCAACACAAGAGCTTCTTCGAGCATATAAATCGCGTGATCGGAAAGGAAATGCACTGTTTATACTGCTGAAGCATGTAAGTAGCAGATAGCATGAACATCGCAACTTCTGTCAGGTCGGAAACTTATGGACCGTATCTCGTGCACATTCAGGATGGCTCACGAACACTATTCCATCCAGTGTGAAACGTTCTCTGATCTAGACACGGCGAGACAGATAATGACGGAATATTGGCAGGGGAAAAGAAAAGCAAGTGATGTTATTGTAATCTATACGCGGTGTCTACGTCAGTCGAAAAAGCCCATTTTTTAGTGAGAAAGTGTTCACCCCCTGACGTGAGAGATACATTCTCTGCTGCAAGCCTATTGTACAAGAAAAAGAGGAAGAATTTTGCTGCTTAATTTCCTGGGTTGGAGTTCTTGGAAATATTTAATATGAAAACCAAGCCCAGTCCGCTGTGCTGTAATGATGAAGGCGATATATAAGTTTGCATTTCAGACCAAGATTTTTCTTTTGAGGTTTGTGGTTTTGATTCGGGATTGACGAATTTCCGTTACACGCCGGACAAAAACAATCAGTATTCTATAATTTTTTTTCTTTATTTATTTGTAGCTGAGTTTGACATGTATAATACAAATAATGACCGTGAAACTCAATGCACCTGTCACAGATAGTCTTCAAATATGTCAACAACTTATGTATCTAATCTAAAATAAAATCAAGCTATGCTGCCATTTGCTGTATCCTTTCGAATGCTGAAATTTTAGCATATCAAGGTAGAAACTAACTTTACATTGCGTCATTTTGACAGAATGTCCCCGAAAAGAAAATTATGATATAAACATACATAGAATGTCTAATGTGCGTGTTAAATGCTTAATGATAGGTTTGGATGTTATACGGTTCCCTGCTCTCAATTCGTTTTTGCCACACTATTTGTAAAAAATTGAAGAGCGTGTGTAATTCTTTTCAAAACTAGAGTGTAAATATGTTTCTTTTTTCTTTTCTTTTCTTTTCTTTCTTTCTTTCTTTCTTTCTTTTTTTTTTTTTTTTTTTTTTTTTGTTATTTTAGATATCTCCGATAAATACTGGCGCTTGAAATAACTAAATACATTACAGTGAAGAAGATAGACAAAAATTTATTGCCCGAAACTTTGTGCTTGCAACGTTCAGTTGAAAAATCTGCTAACGAGGCAGTTCAAGCATATTTATCTTTACATTAGGGTTATATTTTGCGCTTACATGATATATTTCAAAGGAATAACATGACATAAATTGCAATGTTTATTCTAATACGAGTTTAAGTATAAATATATTATATATTCAGAATTGATGTACCTAAATAATACATTACACTGGGAATTCCTAAATTCAAAACTCAGTCTTCTATGAATAATAATAGAAATGAAAAAAATAATGAAAACTTTGTTAAACAATCATAGATCTGAAATTGAAAACAGTCTACCTGTATCAACCTCTGTGGAACTTGTCTTTAGACGTAACTGAGCATAAAACAGTTATAATTCAATTCTGAATTCCAATTTTGTATAAAAAATGTTTTTAAATGCTATGTCTTGCTTCAATCTGAACTGCGTAACGTTATTATGCATGTTCAAAGGCATTTGCTTATAAAGTTAACAGCTAATTGCACCCCAGTGACGATCTTCTTCTCTGATTCAACTAATGTTTTGAAACCTAAACTCATCAAATACCTCTACACAAAAAGAATCAAGTGGGCCGAGGTCCTGAGACCAAGCAAATTATTCACCAAACTTGCAGATCGTTGCTTTCGCGTGCAATGGTGTAATGAGGAGGCGGACAGTCGTGTTAATACCACATGCGACTCTGAATGTCCTCGAGAAATACAAGTCACAGATTGCAGTAACTGCAGGTAAACGTTTCGGTATCATCTAACAATTATTAATTATTTAAACTAATATCTACGTGACCTCTCATAGATAGTATTCTATGTATTATTTCGCATATACCATGCGATCAGTGATGCTTCCCTCCGCGGCGAGGTGTTTCTCCTATGACCGAGCCCGCATTCATATGCTGGGCTTTGGGGGAGGTAACTATCCTACTTGCTTACTTGTTGACCTTGCTGCCTGTCGCAGCTGTAACACAACCGTATAGGATATGTGCTGTTTTATTAGTTTCTTAGAATTCGATAGTGTGCACAAAGTTTATGCTACCCCTCGTGTGTTTACAGTGGCACAGTGTTTTTTTTTTTATATACGATTTATATGGTAGAAGAATCATAGGATTATTTTTTTTTTAGTATACAATTGTTTCTGTTACTTAGTGAATACTATACTAACCCCTGTTTTTTCAGAGAATCAACCTGATCATGTATTTTTTTCAACAGGACTCTGCCACTGCTCACACTGCGAATAATTCTATGAGAGCAATTCACAATGTGTTTCCACAAGACGAGTTATTTGTAGGGATTTGTGACCCCCTCGGTCCCTCGATTTAACAGCCTGAGATTATTACGAAATTCCGTGTACAGGACAAATCCGCACACCATACAAGAACTCAAAGATAATACTCGTCAGGAAATTGTTCAGATTATATTATGAAAGGCTCTGAAAAAAAGGTGGGGATTAATTACATTGACTTAGCCCGTCTTCTACACAAAAGTAGATACACAAGCTACTCCTTTCTCCTAATTTCTGTAAACGCAATAGTAACTTCTAGTGCTCTGTAATAATCTTCACAACTTCAACTTGCTGAGGAATTCGCTTAGTTGACGCAGTTCCTGCCTGGTGGATTTTTTATATAATGTGATGACCATTCTTGTTCACTTGTTCAAGCTGATATTCCAGTTAATTGTTAACCCACATTATTAGCGCACTTCTGTCGGCGGATGTATATGGTTTTGATTTATTGACGTAAATAGGTAACATTTGGAGCAATGAAATATGCTAATATTTCCTGCAAACATTTTAACAAAATTTTATAATCTGCTGTCTGTATAAAAACACATTTCATTATCCTCACTGAAAAAAACCTTAAGAAACTCACATTTTTCAAAGTCTGAAAGTGGAAAAAATTTAAAAAAAGTTAAATTCCAGATTTTAATGTGTGTGAGCAAGTAACATAATTTTGTTTTTTGTTTGTTTGTTTGTTTTTTGACATTAACAAACTTATTGTTTGTACAAGATTTTAATTTTACCTCACGGAAGAAATGTTTACACTTTGTAAATGTTTGTTGTCAGCATAAGAAAATACCGCAGTAGTAGCTTATGTGCGAGGGTAGGACCGTAAGTTTCAACAGTTTGCAACTAGAGCTGTGTGCTCAGGCGCGTTGTCGTGAAGAAGGCGCACACCACCACTCAGTTTTCCTCGCCTTTTCTCTTTGATGTAGGCACGTAGGCCAGCATAGTACCCCCCCCCCCTATTTACAGTGGTGTTCCTCTCCTTGAAGTCAATGAAGAGTATTCCTTCACAGTCCCAAAAGATTGTGGCCATGGTCTTGTTGACTGAGTGACCTTGGTCTTTAGAGACGGTGCTTCGCCAGTTTTACGCACTCCATTGATTGTCTTTTGGACAAGGGATCGTAGTAGAGAATCATAGTTTCATCTCCTGTAACAATGGTTTGCAGAACTTCTCTTTCGTTGTCACGGCAGAGCTCAAAAAATGACTGACAACAGATAACTCGTTGCTGCTTTTGGACTGAGGAAAGAAGTCTAGGCACTAACTTTATTCATGTTTAAATGTTCATGAATAATTCAAAGGACTGTTGTTTTAGAAATGCCCAACTTTGCTGCTATTTCTGTAACTTTGAGCCGTCGGTCTTCCATAATTTCTGCTTCCACAAGAACGATATTTTCAGCAGTGAGCACCTCCAAGGACCGACCTACACGCTCTTCGTCTTCAATGCTGTCTCAGTCCATTCGAAAAAGTTTGACCCATTCTTTTAGGGTAGAATATGAAGGGGATGCTTCCCCATATACACCGTCCAATCGCTGTTTAATTTCAATTGGAGTATGTGCTTCTTTTGTGAAGAACTTAATAACAGCTCGAAACTCCACTTTGAGCATGTCACAATCTTCTACACATAGCCTTCTTATGCAACTATATGTGAACAACTGAACACAGGTTACAGCTACAATTATTTACTTAACAGATAAGGTATGCACCAGGTAAGGATTTTGTGAAGGCGATTATAGTTTACTTACTTTGCAGTATGGTTCAAACATACTAGTGAGCAAAATAGGGACATTAAAATGAAAGTGTTACACGTCGTCAAATTAGCAGTAAGTACACATAATAAAGAAAAATAAATAGAAGCGTAAGAAGAATTTGATACGATTTTATATACTAATAAGTAAATAAACAGAATCCAGTCCTAGGATGCGGACATTAGTTCTAGAGACGAATATACAAGTTTGAGAATGCTTTAAAGGCAAAAAGTTGTTTGTTTTAAGATCGCAAGTGGTGGGGAATAAAATCAGCTGCGGTTCGCTCTCAGTCCTTGTGAAACTTAATTACGCAGTCAGCATCCCTTTAGCATGATAGATCATAGCGTGAAGGGTACAGGGGGTGCGTATATGTTGCTTACTGACTGTTAAGGCATTCAAAACGGATGCATTTGTAAATTAGTGCGGCAGATGATAAACAAGAGGAGCTGTTGAACAATTAAAACAGGACATTACTCAAAATATGGAAATATGCACCAGAACTACAATTAGAACGTAGAAGCACTGCTGAAACATATTACGTTCATATTTTGCATTATGGAGATATGCAGATTTTTACTTCAAGAATGGCACAAAGTTCCACCATTAAAACGAAATTTTAACTATTTGATTTTCACTTGTACTTTTTAGATTTGTTATTAAAGAATTTTTTATTGATTTATTTATGAACGCTCTTTAACATCTCAGGTCATCAGCGTCCCATTCAACTCAGGGCGTGAAACGGTCAACAAATTTTGCTCAGAAGCCTCTTCTTTCAGGCTTGAGGTTCTTTATCGTGCCGTAAATGTACGACACGGGACCCATGGCTTTACTTCCCTTCCAAAGGAAGTCTTACTTAGAAAAAGCCATCTGTCCCGGCCGGGTTAAAGAAAAGTAATATACTTTAAACAGTTTTTCAGCCTTTTATAGTTTATCTCGCGTTTCTCTCCAGGAAGCCTAATTTTTTGCTCACAGGAAATCTCTCGGATTTGAACAAACGAAACGGCCTCAAAAATCAGTTATAGGCCATTTATTTACCACTGAATTCTTTGTAAACGCCGCAATTTATGGTCCCTAAAGAAAAGTGCCACTTGGAAGAATGTGCTCAATTTTAGGAGCAAAGGTAACTAAACAGATCCCTCTAGTGAGCAACTGCGGTATAAAAAAATAATATCATTGAATTCAGTGCGATTTTGTTTGTTCGAACGCATGCAAACGATAGGTGATTAATCAGAATCCTATAGTGAGAAAATTAGCCGTTTTACACAAAACAAATATTACCACAGATGTTAGTGACAAATATTTGGTCTATAACTGAATTTTTTGCAATTTTATTTGCTGAAATTCGAGAGTTTTTGGTTGCCACAATGGAAAATGTTACAACTAAGGGTCTAAGTTTGCAAAATGATAATGGATAAGAGGTGATTCAATTGATGAAACTGCTATGGAGAGATTTTTAATGGAATGTGGTGTATCTTTCAGTTAAATATATTCGCCGCAGTTGCGTTGCACTCAGAAACTTGAAGATTGCAACTGCCTTGCGAATGCTCATGAAGGGGAACGCGGTTGCTGAGCTATAGGGAACCTTTTGTAGCGGGTCATCAATCTTCAAGATGAATGATGTTCATTACAAGCAGAAGGTAGAAGGGAGACCGCTATCCTAAACAAATATCACCCCTCTCTTGCTTCTCACGCGATTCCCTCGTTGGCAAGGCGCTTTGCCGAATTTCTTAATTTCTACACCATCGTGTCAAAAGGTGGTTTGTTATAGGTATGTAATTTCATGAAGCATTAGTATGCTTTTTATAATTATTGCAAATGTCCGTTACATTACAAGCTACTCATTAGGAAGTGTTAACTACGAAAATTAAATTAAAACTAAAGTTCCACAGTTAAATAAAAATATATATGTGATAGTGGAGTTTCAACAAGTAATAAGATAATAATAAAATAGATCTATTTATATATTTCGTAGTAATAACACACAGGTTGTTTCTAATCCACACTGCAATAATTGTAGATACGAGGGTAGGTCCATAAGTTTCCGAACTAACTATTTTCTGGGTATGATAAAGACAAAAACTGTATTAACTTTTCAAT
Organism: Metallyticus violacea; assembly: GCA_030762175.1. Classification (NCBI taxonomy): domain Eukaryota; kingdom Metazoa; phylum Arthropoda; class Insecta; order Mantodea; family Metallyticidae; genus Metallyticus; species Metallyticus violacea. Next base: position 27,652,325 of record CM060837.1, on the reverse strand, counting down.
ATAGTTGCCCTATTGCAATACACTTCTCATGTCTTTGAATTAACATTTAACCCCTCCCCCCTCAAATAGTCAGAAGTCTTGTCTGCAAAATGAGCATAAACAACATCCATCACTTCTTCGTCTCACTTAAATTTCCTTCATCGAAGGTCCTTCTTCAGTTCTGAGAAGAGGAAATAGTCACTGGGAGCTAGATCTGCGCTATTGGGTGGATGGTCGATCTCCTTGAAGCCACATTTCTTCACAGCTTCCTTTGCAACAAGAGCTGTGTGAACAGACGCGTTGTCGTGAAGAAGACGCACACCACCACTCATTTTTCCTCGCCTTTTCTCTTTGATGGAAGCACTTAGTCTGTGCAGTAGGCCAGCATAGAACTCCCCATTTACTATGGCGTTCCTCTCCATGAAGTCAATGAAGAGATTCCTTCACAGTTCCAAAAGATTGTGGCCATGATCTTGTTGGTTGACTGAGTGACTTTGGCCTTTAGAGGCGGTGCTTCGCTATGTTTACGCCACTCCATCGATCGTAGTAGAGAACCATAGTTTCATCTCCTGTAACAATGGTTTGCAGAACTTCTCTCTCGTGGCCACGGCAGAGCTGCAAAAATGCCTGACAACAGATGACTCGTTGCTGCTTTTGGACTGATGAAAGAAGTCTAGGCTCCATTCGTGCTCTAACCTTATTTATGTTTAAATGTTGTTTTAGAAAGGCCCAACTTTGCCTCTATTTCTGTAACTTTGAGCCGCCGGTTTTCCACAATTTCTCGTTCCACAAGAACGATGTTTTCCAAGGCCTGACCTGCACGCTATTCGTCTTCAATGCTTTCTCGACCCATTCGATAAAGTTTGTCCCATTCTTTTACGGTAGAATATGAGGGGGATGCTTCCCCATATACACCGTCCAATCGCTGTTTGATTTCATTTGGAGTAAGTCCTTCTTTTGTGAAGAATGTAATAACAGCTCGATACTCCATTTTGAACATATCACAATCTTCTACAAACAGCCTTCTTTATGCAACTATCTGTACAACTGAACACAGTTATAGCTGCAATTATTTACTTAACATATAAAGTATGACACCAGATAATGCTGTTGTGAAGACGATAATCCTCATCGGCGAGGCCGGGAACTTTTGGACTTACCCTCGTAGGATGTAAGAGGGTCGCATGAAGGAGCAACTTTACTGCTGTCAATATCTCAAGGTGTAAACCTGGGTCAGAAGAGCGCCATATAAGTGCTATATAATATTGAGAGTATATGAAAAATTATTTGCACGTGGTGGTAAGAGGGCAGGACTACAGTATACAAAATACTGGGAAACAAAACACTCGAGTGAGAGCGTGCCTTTCTTAAGGTGTATTTACATCGGGAACTTTTTGTATCATAAAGATTTGTTCCATACAAAACAAATGAACATTTGTATAACGCATTACTGCAAGTCAGTTTGAATATAAAGGAAACTATTGCTCTGTACAACTGCTGGTGCTTGTGATGTTATTGTGAAAGAAAATAAGTGGAATAAATCAAAGCGCAGATGGTGGACAATGCTTTTTGCTGAAAAGGCATTCATATGAGGCATATAATTCAATATCAATATAACATTTCTTTAAAATAAATGGATAAAAGTGTTTTCCCAAAATCACAGCAAGCAGGCCATTAGGAGTACAGGTATACCCGTAAAACGAACGGAGATTAAAGCAAAATATAAAAATCACTCTAGTGGCCACAATTTAATTTTCATTAAAGGAAACTCGTATATACAATTTAAATAAAAAAAACAGTTTCTGAAAATCAAGGAAATCAGGCCATTAGGAGTAGGGGTTTACTTGAAACCCAAAATTTAAAAATCGCTTTAGCGGCATCAATATTTGTTTCCTCACAACAAAATCTGGCATATATCATTTAAATAAAACTAGAAAAATAGTTTCTGTAAATTAGAAAAATTACACCACTAGGAGAAACGGTATAATTGAAAACCTAAATTTAAAAGGTGCTCTTGCGTTTAATTTTTTTTTATGTGTTGTTTTAAAACAACAAGAAAAATTAATTCAGAACATAAACTTTATTTATAACAACCATGCATGTGTTTTATATTTAATAAAAGCTTCGTCATGAAGATAGCAATTGTGTAATATTAATTTAATGTGCGTTTGACAGTTATATATGTATATAGTAGCTATCTGTAATACCATTAAAAAAAAAAGTGTTTTACGTGTTTTTACTGCAATAACATTTGAATTTAATTTCAAAGCCAATAAAAATAGATTAAGTTTTCGATTGTTCTTTGTTGATTATGTACATTGCCTAGTACATCGAGATTTTTTTTAATAGTAACATGTTTTTGTTTTATTGAAACATATGAACATCTTAAATACACAATGTAACTCGCAACTTTCTGTTATTTTTCTATTTTAGTAAATGTAAAGATGATATCAAGGACTTAGTTCATAAACGTGGTTACATTTTAAAATGTTAAAAAATGCCCACACAGTGTAGCTTTGTCAATCAGTGGTCAAATATTTCATTTAATTAGTAGTACACCATCATTAATATTTGCACTTTAATCTCAATAATAATAATTCTAAAAAAATTAGTTTCTCCTCTGTGATTTTTTAAAATTATTTTGCCGAATACAACTAGAACAAATTGACTTTTTCCGTAGGTAATATCATTTCTCTTTTAAACTCATGCTTGTTTTAAGTTTTAAAGAAGCGTGGTAAAATAATCCGTTAAACTTATATAAATACCGGAAAACTATCAGCTATTACCGTATTATAGAAGAGAGTAAACGGAAATGAAAATTGGGCAACGCTCCCTTTGAATTGCAAAACCACGTACATTCAATGGGTTCTTCTGAAATCTTCACTAACCTTCTACAGATCTCTTTAATGAAAGCAAGAAAATAAGTTACATTGCAAACATACGTAATGTTTGGAACGATTTTTGGCCTTACCACTTACTAGATTTGTTACATTGGGTCATTCACAAATTTTTAAGTCTAATCTAGGGACTGAATTCGAAAATTTCTCCCCCCCCCACACACACACACACACATTCCATTCATAAATTTTATCAACACTTTTCTTCAAAGAGATAACGAGCAGTATTTAATGCAAGAGGTAGTGGTCCAAATTACTGATGACACAAGCATTGCGGCAATTTTGAGATTAAGAACATTTTTCATAATTGTGTGTTCGTATCATTAAAATTAGAAAAAAATATTTTTATTAAATATGATTAAATTTGATTTTGCGAACTATTGTGTTGTATTATCACAAGCAATATGATGAGAGGGTCAGAGATTACCGATAAATTCAGGAACGTAGTGAGTGTGTGGAAAACTCAGACCCTAAAGTGATATTTATTAGGATTATTTCATGAATAAAATAAGAATTTAAATGTAATTCCCGCAACATTATAATAATTGTGCATTTGTATTATGCATACTTAACCTTTTCGAGCCATCTAGCAACAGACAAATGTCAATTGTCAGTAATGTCAATAGAGAAGGGCCATATAGTGTTTGGGACTATTTCATTAATAGAATAAGATTATTAACAATTGTATAAAATATTATACTTACTTATGAATACCTACCGTGAACATGAAATTGATGAAAGTCTACTATAAGATTTACTAATACCAAGTGAGAAAACCAAACAGAGAAAAGTCATTCTGAACAAGTGTTTATTAAGATTTATGGTTGCTTAGGCAGATATTGTTGCATGACTTATAACATGATTTCAGACTGTTTAGATGAATGCGCAAAAACTGAGTAGTACACATTAAGTTAGTTAAATTTACAATTACTCAAAACACAATAATGTGGTCAATGATGCGGGCTCAGGAATTATATAGCAGAGGTATAGAATTGGCTACACTGACCAAAGACAAATGTACGTCGCTTGATAAAACGGATTTTATATACCTTTTCCATAATTTCACTGCGATTTTAAGATGACGTCACATAAGTGAAATGGTCAATAGTCAATGTAAGTATTGTAAATATTGTTTACACTTATATATAAATTGCATTCAAAATTATTAGAAACTTTTAGAAAAAAAAAATTGTGTTCTTTAAACTGTTTTAATGTGTCTGGTGTAGGCAGTTTCATAGTTTTGGGCCATTGCACTTGACCTTGCGTACAGTTTTCCGTTGATCAGCGTTTTCCAATATATTTGTTTAAATAATAAGCTTATCTTATTGGAAAGGAGGGGGCGAAGCTATAGTTTGTGAAGCAAGAAATTAAAATCGTCATTAATCGCATTCCTACTTTAAAAGAAAGAAACAGGAATGGTGTGAATAAGAAGTGGTAAATTACGAAAGCGGCAATAAATCTTAACGATAAATATAACAGGGTGTGACAGCTGGGATGATGAAAGCTATTTCGAAAATTTATCTTGCCAGCTATCAAGATGGGACAGAGTAATATGTGCTTGTAGAAGAAAAGAGCCAAGAGAGAGTGCAAAAGCTTCGTGGCGTTTTAACGGCTGTAATGAATACGTGCTTGCCCATTACGAAGATGAATGTCCTCTAGAGATGTACGATTATTTTCATGTAGATTGTCAGGTCGCTATGCATCGTACCTCTGGCATTTCCGAGAGTTGCTGCTGTTAGACAATAATAAACACAAGTATGCCTGGAAAATTCCAGTAAACTTATGACGTTACTGCATTTAATTTCCTTAAAACTCTATTAATTATATTGAGAAAGGATTTACCATACTTCGCCTCTGTTCAAGGACTATCTGTTTGTGCTTATGGGAAAGTTAGTAGCAGTGAAACACGGGCGTAGATGCGGTTCCTAACACTGTTTCCACATAGAGACCCCGACGCTCTCCCCCTCCAAGAAATTCGAACCCCTCAGAAGGTCCGATTCAACGACAGAAAGCTTTCCAAAGCGCAAGCAATCGCCACGTCGCACATAGCACCATCCTATCTAGCCTGGCACTTTCGGTGCTGCAACAGAACTAAAGGAATGAACAGAGGTGAAATGGAAGAATTGAAAATTCGTTGAAAGGAAAAATCCATTCGCTTAAGCGACCACGAAAAAATCTAAAGTCAGCCGATATCAAGGAGTTGAACTTGAGATCTCCCAAATGTGATTCCCAAAAGCTACGCTTGAGCCACTCTGCTTGGTCTGTTAAAAATTACTCAATTATCTATATGTAATATATTTCTTCTTTGCTTTCTCTTTATTGCCTCCATTTACATACCACAAAGCTATACAGGATGTTAATGAACTACATTGTAATGATTTTTTTTTTGAGTAGCGTTTAACGCCCGTTTTTACTACTGAGGCACCACAGGCGGTGGACACTGATGATACATGAGATGAAATGATATATTGGGAAAGGATTTTTTTTTTTTAAGGAAGGAAGTGTTCCAGGCCTAAGTTTAGGTACCTCCCCGGCATTTGCCAGTTATGAAGACTGAGGAAATCCTGGAAAAAACCCCAGTCAGGGAGGACGGTCCTGGCGGGATTCGAACCGCAGACCTCCCGCTCACGAGTCCGTGCCTTAACGACCTCGGCCACCCGTGGCGGTGTAATGATTCCGAAAAATTAAAGTTATATTATTATGTTTTTAAGAACCAATCTCCAGGACTATTAAAACTTCCATTCAAAATGATACCACACAATAACAGATGGATTTTAGGAAACATTTCTACGGCGCAGTCGGTCAAAGTAGATCACTGTTGTCGTGCCGAGTGTATTGATTGCTTGCTTTCTTTCTTATCTTTTTTCTTGTGCTTTACACCTTATATATGAGTATACTTCATCATAAAATAAAATAAAATAAATAAATGTACTCACATGTATTCATAACACATTCTGCTGCCTTATCCATTTGACTATGTGGTCAAATGGATAGCTACATAACACATAACATTGTTCAGTGCCATACAGTTATATAATTAGCTTGGTATTTTACAGGTTTTATAGCACTAAATTTTAAAAACTCTAATGATCTATTGAAAATCGAGGTTTTCTCGCTCGCAAGGCAGGCTATAGCAAAATTGTGCCCCATATGTTATTTATCTAAAATTTCCCTTTACAATCTCAAAAATTGTTGTTGAGTAATTCATTAATACCCGGTATAAAATACAAACACTGGGCATATTCCTATTCCAAAGCTTTAGAGCATGTTAATCACCCAGTTCTATGCAATTTGATAAGAGTTCAAAATTTAAGGGATACAAGAACAATAAGAAAATCATTTTTAATTCAAGTATGCAAGGGGGAACAGGATATTTAGCAGGTGGATGTGGAACTTAACAAACTAAGTTCATCTGTCGTTTACATACATTCCAGAGATGTGAATTTGTTATAGATTTTTCGTAACTTTGCTTTGTTATCCTTCTGTTTCTCTTTGTTTTAATTTATATTTCGTTTAATTAATTAATTTTTAATACATTTTGCTTCTAATTTTCTGGCTTTTGAGTTCTTTATTTTCTTCTTTTTCTATTTTCCTATTCTTTCATTCTTCTCTTCTGAGCGTGTTACCCCGGGGGTCCGGGTAATTATTGGCCTAATGACGAACTTCGCAACGCAGGCAATTCGCTGCACCAAGAACTCTTGGGGGAAATTAGAGGCGATAAACTTGATGGGGGACGGCTTGTTCCACGAACTGTGTTATGCTCATAAAGCGGTTTTTAAACCCCGTGACAAAAGATTTAACTTTCTCTCTTTAACTGCGCAGACAACATTGCTTGAAGATAATTTCGGTATTTCTTTACGAGCAGAAATAAAAAATGGAACAAGGAACGTTGTGACTTTCAAGAAATGAGGTTAAGAGCTAGTTCGCGGATGTGAAACGTCAGAAAAACGCTTTTTATTACCTCGTGTACCACCAACTAATTGTTCATCCCTGTCTGGAGCTTCCAAGTGCAGTGGCGGTTGTTCTACAACTACCTTCCTTTGTTCAGTTCTTGCCTTTCAGTGACATGCTTTAGTAAATGACTGTAGCATTTTTATACGGCAGGAAGATCTGACGAGCAAGTCAGTGAACCTTACAAATACTTTGCAATTTTGCACAGAATTTGAAAAGTAAGTGGAAGGTGAAGAATTTACTCTTCTTTTTTATGCCCAGACATGCTCCACTTTAAGGCAATTTCTATTCTAACGCCCCATCCACGATGAAAATTACACGTAAACACAATAAAATACGATGTAACACGTTAACTTAGCAGTATGTAGGCATTCACAATGAAAGACGCAAACGTACGTATTAGCCAATCAAAAATAAGAACAAGCGAAGATCAACTAACAGCTGATTGAAAATGACTGACGGCGCTAGCGTTTATGCATATGCAAAGTGCAGTAACTATTTTGCTTGGAGATAGCTTTCTTATACTGCAATTAATCTTTTGTCCATTGATGTCATTCTGTCTACAGAGTCACTGATCTTTAACTCTCTCTATCATAACTTGCCCTTACACGGAGCACAGAAATCAAGTGCAACTGCTGCTGCTAGCTGCTGCAAGTCCCGAGCGACAGCGGAGAGAGCCGAACTACTGTGCGTGGCCGCAGTGTAAATGTTGCATGTATTAAACATAATGTGACCTATGCGTTGTTCTCCGTAACTTTTAAATATAAATTGATAGGGGATTGTTAGGCTTGTAAAATATTGGAACGGTGGCAAATCTGCATTCGCAATTATTGGCATTCGCAATTAATTCATATATATCCTAGAAACGGATAGACTCGGCGGTTTTTCGTAAATATAAATTGATAAGGACGGGTAAATTACTGCAAGAGTGGCAAATCTCCTTTGATTGCAGAAGAAAAAAAAATCATAAATTTATAGCGCATTTTGTGCATGGTACTATTCTCTTGAAAGCCTTATCTGTGGGTCACTACCTTCGGCTCTCTCCGCCATCGCTCGGGACTTGCAGTAGCAAGCAGCAAGGGTTGCATTTGATTTCCGTTCTCCGTGTATGGATAAATTCTGCAAACAGAGCAGCTGTGTTCTGACTGGCTGATTTCTTAAGTTTTAGACGTAGATGCAAAGCCTTGGACCTTGCAATCTTCTAAGTTTACGTTTATTTTTATGTTTACGTGATTCATTATGAATGGTTTCATTACACTACACAGCGTTTAGCTTTTACGCTTTTAAGTTTACGTTACGTTTAATTTTCATTTGAATGGGGACTATGTGTCTATATGTTATCGCATTTACAGTTTGTATATCTCTCAAGTTTCATAAAGTATTAGCAATAAATAATGATAAATGAATAGTCAAATTAATAATTTAATGTTATATACTAACAAAATTTTAATAGCACAAATATTCAGTTCATCTGCCCAAAAATTTGAAATATAATCCTGAAGCCTACCGTCTTGCGACTCGTATTCGTGAGGTCCTGGGTTTAAATCTTTACGGGCTAACCATTTATTTTTATTATTATACTTTATTATTATTATTATTATTATTATTATTATTATTATTATTTTTATTATTATTATTATTATTTTATAATTTCCTCTGGTCGCTTAGACATACTGGATGGAACACGAATTTTCCGCTCTTCCATTTTATATCATTTTATTTCGATAGTTCTGTTACAGAGTCAAAAGTGTTAGGGTAATAGGTATGTGCGATTTGGAAATGTTTCTGTCCCGGAAATGACCTTTCTAAAGGCCTCAAACTTGAAAGGATGGTCTCCGCCGGCGTTAAGGTGTTCTAACTAGAAAATAATGTTACAGGTCCTGTCCAGGTACCTTCTTCAGTCTCCATGATACCGGTCGCCTCATGAAACAATTACCAACATCCTTTTTTGAAGCATTTCTTTCTGTAGGGAACTCTTTTGCCAGTCCTGTTCCCTCTTCGCATATGTTCGTTTTAAATTGGACCTACAATTATGTTGTGATGTAAATGCACAAATTTCTGCTTGATATAAACACAAAGTTCAATGCAACTTGTGGAATTTACTTAAATAAACTACAATTTTATTATACTGTAAATTATTTCTGACCGCCACAGGTGGGCGAAGTCGTTAAGGCGCGGACTCGTGAGCGGGAGGTCTGGGGTTCGAATCATGCCAGGTCCTCCTCTCTGACAGGTTTTTCCAAGTTTTTCTCGGTCTTCATAAATAGAAAATGCTGAGAGGCACCCTAAACTTAGGCCTGAAACGTTTCCTTCCTTAAAAAAAAAACCCTTCCCCAATATTTCATTTCATGTATCATCAATGTCCACCGCCTGTGGTGCTTCAGTAGTAAAAACAGGCGTTAAACACCATTAAATAAACTCTGGATTTTCTGCAAGCATATTCAGAGGCCATTGCTTAGGAATATCTAAATAAATAAAATATATTATTATATATGGGAATCGGCTCTTTGTTTTGCCTTTGCTGTTACTTAATTTCGGGAGTGTTTCATACTGTCCAAATGCTCAAGTTCCTACATACGTCATGACGCGTGACCATCTTCTTCACTTTGGGTGTAAACTGCGTGTCTGAAAACCTTATCTATTGTTATTACCAGCAGATAACAATCTCTTCGCGCGTGATGGTGCCAGCGGGTATCGAATCCAAGACACGTTAGGTGGATACTGTTACTGCGGCCGGCGGCTGGGGTATCAGTTTTCTCTGGCAGGTGCAATGCCCTCTGTAAACCCTTAGGGCAGGCTGCGTAACAGCCGTATTGTGTTGACTATTATTTATCATGGCTTCTGCCAAGAAACTTTCTCGAGGTGTCTCAGAGTGCAGTGGTAAATTTGTGTCATTTGTGGAGGTCCAACATTGTCTTTTATTTACAGCTATAAAGTGTATATTTCTTTCTCTGTCTGTAACAGTACACTAGAACTTTTGGACAGTTCTTGTGTCTATTAATTATTCTTCATGTTGAATTACATACTTCTTCTGGACATTTTATGATGCTTATGTATTTCTTCCCTGTTTCTAAAAACGTTTTTGCTACTGTTGCGAAAGTGCACCATTAGTTGATCGTGTCCAGGCAACAAAAGTTTATATCACTTGTTTTCAAAGAGCGTTTTACGTTTTATAAGAACATAGCGATTACCTTTTGTTCCCTGAAAGTCGGTCCTGGTGGTGTAGTGGTAACCATACTTGGCCTCTTAAATCCAAGATGGCGGGTTCAATCCCGGCCAGGGTCGATTGATTTTTTCGGACGTAAAAATCATAAGTATGGGCTTCCTTCGAAAGGGAGGTAAAGCCGTGGGTCCCGTGTCGTACATTTAAGGCATGTAAAACAACCTCAAGCCTGAAAAAAGAGACCTCTGAGCAAAATTTGTCGGCCTTTTCATGCCCTCAGTTGAATGAAACGCTGATAACCTGAGATGTTACAGAGCGTCCGTAAATAAACCAAATCAACAAAGTTCACGGGAAACGATGAATAAATAAACTGAATATTTAATAGGATGCACATTATAACCGTATCATTTATCGCAATTTGTAAAAAGAGTTGAAAATCTCTAGCAATCTGAAGAACATGTTACCTCAGTCCATAAAATTGTTTTTATTAAACATTCAAGGAAAAGATTTCAAGACATTGAAAATGTAACAAGTGAAGAAGTTGAAGTAAACGAGCCTGTCCACATTCTTTTCAACTCTTCGTTCTCGTAAAGTGTTAAACATCTCATAACTAAAATACTGAGTGAGCATTGTTTGACGCAACCGCGGGACCGGTCGGCAGCGCCATGTCGCTTTGTCAGCGGAGGTGGGGAGTATATTTCAGTGTGAGTTGAAATCTTGCGCAAGTAGCAGGGGTTGTCAGGCGACGTAACATAGTTTATTGAGTGAAAGTGTATCAAGTTAAAAGGGGCAATACAAGTGTTCTGTTCCCCATATGTGCGTACAGAATCAGCGCCTGTTGTAACGGTATTCTTTCAAGAGGAATTTCCTGATGTTCACATTCCTAATCGGAGTTTAATTAATCCTCTAGTAAACGGGAAGTGTTTCTGACTGGAAACATGGACAAGTACGTACAGTACTCACAGAAGAAATTTTGGATAACGTTGTACATACTTTGGAAAGGTCTCTCCTAGAAAATCTGTTCCACGTTAGAAATGCTTGAACAACGGAGACAGTTCCAGCATCTTCTTGCTTAACATGCACGATTAATTTACTTTTCTTTTTAAGTGTTTATGTTATTAATGTTAGAAATAACTTACGCCACAAATCGTACTATATTTACTGCGGATTTACTGTCACCCGCACCGCTGATACAGCAGCTAGTCTCGACGGCCGGCCGCACGCCGCGAAACCGGTTGCGTGAAGCATCATTAACCCCGTATATGATAAGTACAGACTTTCATAAAATGAGAAATATGTATCTTATTTAATAAACATTAAAGTATCGATAATCGAGACTAAATGTGTACAGGTATCGAACATCTTGGTATCGAATCATTTCTAGAATGAACAATAACTTCGACAATATGATACTAAGTTGTGTTTTAAAGTGAATACCAAATGAAATATTGTTGGATTAATGGACACTGCTTTGTGGTAGAGACTGGCTTTCCTGATATAAGTAAACACTTTTTTTTTCAGAAATGGATAGAAATTTCGTTATAGCATTGCTAATATGCCAGAGTTCGATTTACTAGCTTATTAGGGAAAAAGGTCAAACGTTGGCAGGATTTGAGTGAAATATAATAGAAAGCAGTTTTTTTCAGTATAAATAACGAGTTATGCCAATTATATTTTTCACGTCTTCTATGAAAACATATTCTATCAGTATGTGGAACATTTAAGAAATATTAAATAATTCGTTTGCATCTTTAGGACACCGTGGATGAAGTAGGCCTCTAGAATCCAGGCAGTCATCAATCACGCCGAGATCCTGAGGCAGAATGGCGGAACTGTTTTTCCGCAAAGAATCCGACGTGCCTGAAGAAGAAGCGTATGCTACACTTCGTTGTGTCATCATCGAAAATTAATGGAGGCTGGCCGGCTTGCGGCCTATTTCTTAAGGCGCTATGCATGACCTCATATACCATTACATAGCTAGTCACTAGATACATGTTCGAGTCTCAATTAAATCAAAATCTCTTGGTATCAAAGCTTCAGCACATACGTTCTGAGGAAAACAAAGAAAAGAAAAGGAAGAAAAGGCAACTTATGGTCTGAGCATCTATGAATGCAGGGGATATGAAGTTATATTTATTTTTCTGAAAATTGGCGAGTCTTCGGTCTACTGCAATGCCCGTATCTCATCAAAAAAACCTTTTCTGGAACATGACACATTCCAGCGTTGCAAAACGGTGCCATAAGGTAAAGTTCATTAGAGAGTGACTAAAGTATAGCACTGTAATCGTTGAATATTTCGGAATATTCTGCGGGCAAGCAACGTTAACGAAGTATAGAAAGCGAGTCTATGCAAGAGAGTAATAAATACACGTCAAACAATGGACAATGTCCAATATAGGTGTGACTCCACGCCGTTGTCTCGGTGTATATCATTACCGCCCTTGTGTTGGTATCCCTGGGGGATAAATTATATACGGTCCATGTGGCAGTGACAGGCGATTTACACCGCAGATATCCCGGTGTCAGTTTGATGAAGGGGAGCAAAGCCGTAAGTGGAATGATTTCATTTTCCGAGTGGCAATTGTTTTTAACAATCCCCGCGCCACGATGCGTGTAAACTGCCACGGCGCATGCGCAAATAAATCACGGGCACGGAGCGGTTCTGACGCCTTCTAGCAAGAATTTACTGCTGCAACATTTACGTCCACCATGATTACAATTGCCCTTTATGCTTGGAAAGACGCGTGAATTATTCACTAATCTTCCCAGTTCTTCTTAAACACAGTCCGCGAATAATAATCCACTTCGTGCCGCGATGCTGAAGAAGCGGTTTAGTTTCCTTGCAAGCAGAGTTTCTATTGACTAGCCATACCTAATACAGCAGCGAATTACTAAAATAAATGGAATAATGGCATATTTGTCATGGATATTCATGGATGGTTGCAAAAATATTAGAATCCCTTAATGTTTCATATTCCAATTTCTCGCTTCAGACCTTAATCTTTCCAAAGAGCAGATATTTTTATTAAAAGAATGAAAATGTGTACTTTAGGTGCGCAAGATTTAGTGTAAACAGTGACATATAAATACTTGGATCTGTTTAAGTGGTGCCAACTTAACCTTTATCTTTCATCGCTTGAAGTCGACCTTAGATTTAAATTGCAGTGGTTTTAAATAAAGGAAGGGGGTTAATCAAACATCTAGAGTGGAGGTAATTTTTTTGGAAAAAGAAAATTAATTTCGTTTTATTAATTGGTTGGATTAATGACTGAGATTTCAAGAGTAAAAGTTTCCTTCCTCTCCGACGATTGGTTTCCGCTGACTTGTATTTTGCCACGGCTGTTGGGGCTCTGCTGCTGGATACGTTTAAGGTCCTGTAACCATAGAGGAAGAGGTATATGGAGATTGATAAGATTTTTCGATATGGGAGATGAAACACAATTTATTTTTCATAAACTATTCGCGTATTATCCAGAAAATAACGGCAGTACATTTTATGTGATATCGATAGTTCAATTTGTATAGATATTTACATTTACATTGCCCATATTTTCATTTTGTATTTTGTTTTATAAAGATAAAAATATTTCTTGCATCACCTACTTTCACATTCATAATTATTACAACTGTTCATTTAAAACTCAGGTATCCGTTGTTGCTCAATTATTGCTTGTGTATTATTATGTCGGTCCTGGTGATGTAGTGGTAACCATACTTACCTCGTAAACCCAATCCCAGCCAGGGTCTATGGATATTTTCGGTTTCTTTCAGAAGGGAAATAAAACCGTGGTCCTCTGTCGTAGATTTACGGCACGTAAAAAATCTCAAGACTGAAAGAAAATGCCTCTGGGCAAAAATTATTGGCCCTGAATTGAATAGAACGCTCATTACCTGAGATGTTAAAGAGCGTCCGTAAATAAACCGAATCCACAAAGAATTCTGTCGTTTTTTCAGCTTACATCGCAGAAATACAATATAGAGTCATTTCTAGTTGAGACTTTGTTGTGACGAAATGGGCAAATCGGTGAATTTAACGCCCGGAAGAAAAGTACCGTTGGTCTAAATACAGAGACATAACCTATAGAGGGGTTTTCATTTGTCTAACTTTTCAAGAGTATCAAAGAAATACACGAAGTAGGGAAATGGAAAAGGCAGCAAAAGGATATCTACTCCAAAACAGGACCGGATGCTAAAAAGAATTTGTCTCAGGGTACGTTGGTTATCATCCTCGGGTTTGAAATGTCTATTGATGTCTTAGTGACCAGTAGAACTATTAGAAATAGACTCCTTGAAGAAGAACTTCCTGTCTGTCAACTCGTAAAAAAAACCTTTGCTGACTAAAGCAATGAAGCAGAAGCCTCTACAATGGGCAAAAGAGCATGGACAGCACAAGAGTGGAATGGGGTATTTTTTTTAAATTAATTTAAATTGAACATGCATGGCTCCGATGGGAAAGCGTACTTGCCTCGCATAAGTGACAAAGAGCTGTTGCTTCCATGAGTAACATAAACAGTGAGGAAAACCTAGATGACCTTGATGCGCATTTCCAGACATGGCATAGATCGTATGAGCTTCATAAATGGCACTGTTAATGCAGACATCTACTTAGGCATCCTTGAAAACATATAGTACGAGACCTCTTTGGCGATTCTACAAGCTCCGTTTTTTCAAGATAACTCTGCCCCCTGTCACAGTATTAACGGCATTTATTTTTATTAATATTTGTACTAAATTGTAATTCTGTAGTGTTGACGGACTTATCAGTCTTTCAAGCATTTCAGGTAAAGACATTCCTTAGATAAAATAGTGTGATGGTGCCAGGAAATAACCCGGACCTGAATCCGATTGAGATCTGCTTGAAGGTTGTGGGGAATACTATTGTAAGAAACAAGCCAAGCAACAAGATAACCCCAAGAGACAACTATGAGCGTGTGATTTCATGAAATGACTCAATAATGCGTTAATTTGATTTTTCTCAATGTCCAAACGATGCCAGGCAGTAATTAAAGCATAAGGCGAACCAGCAGTCGATTAGGCAGCTAGATGTTTTCCAAATGTTTTATTTTTATTAATATTCTACATTTTATTAATGAATGAATTTATTGAATATTTCGATATAATAAATAAGAACTTTTGTTCACAATCTCCTAGTATTTATTTTCTATTTCTTAATAAAAAACCAATACTAAATAAAAATTAAATTCATAAAAATGTCTCGACACGTTTATGGATGACTAATGAAATAAAAACAAGTAAGCAAAAATTCAAAGATGCTAATGAAAATATTAAAGAGTAAAGGGTAATGCAATACATTTTACCACTGCTGTAATTTGTTTAAAAAATTGTTCAGCACTATTTTAGCTATGCAAGCTGCATATCAATTAAAATATTTAAATACTATAATTACGAATATTTATAGGGGGCGTATCATTTGACGAAATTGCATTTTTCCTAATATTAACAATTTCTTCACAGAAATCCCTTCCTCAATCTCCTCAATAGTCATTATATATAGTTCTTCCCGATGACACGCTTTATATACGAGGTCTCTTCAAAAAGTATCGCGAATTTTGAATTTCCGCGGGTTACGTATATTCGATTTTCGATTGTTTTGTGGCGTTATGTTGGTACTCGTGTCCCTCACTTATGTGAATTTTCAGTTTATTGTTGACAGCTATTTTTCTTGGACGTGTTTTTGCTCGTCTTCGATTTTTGCCTATTCCAAAAAATGGAACAAAGAATCTGTATCAAATTTTGTGTGAAAAATAAAATTAAGTGCGCGGATGCATTCCGAATGTTGACTGTGGCATATGGTGAAGCTACCTTGGACCAAAGCAACGTTTATCGGTGGTACAAAATGTTCTCAGAGGGTCGAGAAGATGTGAACGACGAAGAGCGTCCCGGACGCCCGAGCTCGTCAACAACAGACGAAAACATTGAAGAAGTGAAGAAAATAGTATTGGCCAATCGTCGAACCTCCGTTAGAGAAGTTGCTGAGGACCTAAACATATCGATTGGCTCGTGCCATTCGATTTTTATCAATGATTTGGGCATGAGACGGGTCGCCGCAAAATCGTACCAAATTTGCTCAATTTCGACCAAAAACACCATCGAATTAACGTTGCTAAGGAGCTGTTGAACTCTGTCCGCGACGACCCAAGTTTGCTCCAGAGGGTCATAACTGGTGACGAATCATGGGTTTATGGTTATGGCGTGGAAACTAAAGCTCAATCATCCCAATGGATGCTGCCACACGAGCCAAGACCGAAAAAAGCGCGCCAAGTTCGGTCGAATGTGAAGGTTTTGCTTACAGTTTTCTTCGATGCAGGGGCGTGGTGCATCATGAGTTCTTGCCACAGGGTAGAACGGTCAATAAGGAATATTACCTGCAAGTTATGCGCAATTTGCGCGAAGCAATCCGCCAGAAACGCCCGGATTTGTGTAAGTTCAAAAATTGACTTTTGCACCATGATAACGCCCCTGCTCACACATCGTTGCTTGTGCGCGAATTTTTGGGTAAAAACAACACACTTATGATGCCGCAGCCACCAGACCTGGCCCCTTGTGACCCCTTTTTGTTCCCAAAACTGAAGAGGCCCATGAAAGGATGACGCTACGCCACGATTGACGAGATAAAGGCGGCATCGAAGGAGGAGCTGAACAAGATCACAAAAAACGATTTTTTTAAAGGGCTTCGAGGATTGGAAAAAACGTTGGCCCAAGTGTATAATATCTGGTGGGGATTACTTTGAAGGGGACAAAATAGATATTCATGAATAAATAAATACTTTTTGAAAAAACACAAAATTCGCGATACTTTTTGAACAGACCTCGTATACTAAATATAAGAGCAATATTTTTAGCAAGCATTTATCATCAGCCCCACATTCTAGGAATTGTGTGACTTGATATCGACTTAATATTTTTGACTTTTTAGCACGATAACCAACATATTGTCTCTTTAAAAATGCCATCAGAAGAATTGATTTAATCATACGATATTCAGGCCAAAGACTCGATGGTTTAATAATTTTTGGACTTTTATAAAAATACGCTAATAACATTATCATCATTAATTACTCACGTACAAGTCTTTGAATTTCATGTAATATGAAGTTTTCTAGAGTTTCCGGGAAGTATATCCAGTTGTACGTTTGCAGCTGGTGGACTGTCTTCTCCCCTCGTTTTCACTTTTTGAAGCGAAATAGCGACATCTAAAATGGAGACTAGAGCAACAATGTTTATGATTTCTCTTGTTACCAAGAAACTATCCCGCAATCATATTAATGTAAATATTTAAGCAGGCTTTGGTCGAGTCGAATAAACTGCATTTTATATTAAATTTATTTCCAGAATTTTGAAAACAAGTTTCGTTAAGTATATCAAACGTAGATAAAACGTTTCAAAAGTTATCTAAATAACTATTTTCTTTTATAATTTATTTAAAAAATTCTGTATGATATTGTAAAATAATTAATTCTGTTTCTTAATACTAATTATGCTAATGCAAAAACTATTTAAATATGAATTCTTCTACAAGATATATTATAACATTTATTATGCATAGTTTTAATGGTTTCTCTGGTGCTGGGCTTTCGTATTTCATGTGACATTCTTAAACATGGTAGTTGATTTAGCTTAAAAAGTTAATGCTCACATTCTGGCTTTCTGAAAGGTTAAGGGCTTACTTGTTTGGGGCACTGCAGCTCTTTTATTTATTATTCTACTTACCTGTGCATATCAGCGGAGTAGCTCATGCGAAAACACTTGGGACTTGCATTCGAGAAGTCCGGGTTCAAATCCATTAGAGTCGATCATCTTGACCTTCGGTTTTTTACATGGTTTGCCCAGGTCGCTTAGAGTGGAGGATGCTGGGATGGATTTTCCTTTCCACAAATATTACGCTCTCCGATTTCATTCCGTTGGTTACATAGTCGAAAGCGTCAAGCGAGTTATAGGGTGACAGTAGGTTGTCCTTTGGAAGGGTTTCAGCCCCTCGTTGGTGTGGAAGCGGTTCTTCTGATAAGTCTGAAATCCTTGGGGTTCCTCCTGCGTCATGGTGATCTATCCGGAAATAATCTGACAGACCCAGTCTAGATCCTTGCCACACGCTCCTGGATCTTGGCCGCCCTGTTTTTTTTTTTTTTTTTTTTTTTAGTTCTATTGGTGTATTAAATTGTTAATGTATTTTTTTATATCATTACTTTATGCTTTAGGGTGTAGACACAAACGGCCAGCCTTTGAGTACAGTTGAAGTACCGAGAATCCTCCTTTGTCTCTAAGAATCCAAACCACCTACGTTTTAAAAATATTTTATCAAGAATGGCGGTCTCACTGGGTACAGGCAGAAGAGAGAACTCGAAACAAACTTCTCATCGTATCATATTATGAATAAGTATATAATTAAAGCTTGTCCCATATGTTTGGACTATAATGCGAGAAACACAGGAAATATTTTACCATTTAAACATCTTTCAAAAGTAAGAATTAAATACAATTGCTCACATTTTCTTCACATGTTTTCCACACTAACTTAAAATTTCTGCTAAATGCTTATTATACAATAAATGTGCACGTCTTCAATCCAGGTGCCGTATTTCGTCCTTGTATAACCAACAGTCTCTCTTCAATGCTGTATACAGCAACTCTGAGTGTGTGTTCCAGAGTGCTTCAACCTATCAATTATTGTCGTATTTTTCTTAGGAACACTCTGTCTTTCGGATAGCCCCAGGACTAATAAACTGCTAGTTCAATATCTTGCGATCTTGCATGCCAATTTACAGAAAAGTGCTGCTGATAACATAGCCACCATAAATATTATCTAAAAATTCTTTTATCGGGTTAAAGATGTGAGTGGGTACACCATCCTGCATGGATTGTATTTTCTTAAAACACATTCTTACTTACGTTAAAAGAATTTAATTCAAACATACCAATCACAAAGAAACTCATTTTCTGATAATGGCAAAAATGTAACTTGTTTTATAATAAATCAGTGCCATTGTATTAAACATTAAAAAAAGTAAACGTCAACATTATTCTTACTTCTGAAAAACGCTGTACTTCAGTATTTTGTTTATTAATGCTATATTTCGTGTATCTATAAGTTCTAGAAACAAACACCTTTAACTTGTTCCACAGCTTGTTTTACAATTTTTATTAATTGTTTTTCTATAAGGGATGTTTGTACTCACGTGTTAAAATTGGTTAAATTTATTTATTTAGTTATTTATTGCATTTTCATCACATAAATATAAGTTAGTTCATTGAAATTCATTGGTGCTGAATAGTAATAATGAATACATATTGTATTTTTTAAAATTTTTCTTCAAAATTATTCATTTCTATCCGATTTACTCTACTGTTTTAATAATACAATGCATTTACATTGAAATATTAACTTCATTACTATTTTATAGCTTTATATTGAGATTTTTCTTTCGTGAGCCACTATTTTACTACCAATGTCCTCAAAAACAAGTCCATTGCTTGTGTACATAACTTGTTCATTTATTATTACATATTAAACATAAAGGATATAGTTAATGCGTAACAAGACACTGAATTTATACTTGAAAATAACTTCACATAACGTGAAATAATTTAGGAGTGTAGATTTGGGAAATTTCACCTGTGGAGGGGAATATTAAAGACTGCAATAAGGGGAAGCGTAGGGCGGTCGAAGGAAGCCTTTGTCAGATAGTAAAGGAATTGCTCCCTACTAAGTCTTGACCACTGCTTTGCATATTCCTGTAGGGGTCTACACAAATGAAATACCATTGTATGGAGAAGAACAAGAAGAAGATGACGATATTGGGAAGGGTGGAAAAGTTTGACCATCAGTTTTTACCGGCCATTTGGTTTTCTTTCCAAGACAAGTTCTTATTCACATGCTAATCTTTCCTCGTGCATTTTTTGACGCCACGGGAGCGTCTTTGTCTAACCCTTGCTATATCTGTAGAGTACAACAGATGGCCACGAAGGGATTGAAGTAGAGTAAATAACTGCACCGCACAAAACAGCCTCTGTCTTCAAACTTGGACGCTTCTAAATGTTTCTCAAATTTATAATAAGAACTTTATACACTTTTAAGCATTTTTACATGGTTGCAACGTAAATGGTAAAACTAATACATTATCTTCTTCATTAACTTAGAGGTTTGCCTCTTTCGAATGTCACATTAACTCTAGAACTGAAAAATATTTGAAGGAAAAAGATTATAATTCATTTAAAACATGTAGGCAAGTACCAGTTACTGGGTAAAAATATATTATCTCAAATATACAAACGTTCCCTACCTCCAGACATATTTCATTGCTTTATCTCTTGAGTAGTTTTATTTTGGGTGTTTCTAGTGAAATATTGTCTAGCTATCAATCACAAAGATACGAGGGTAGGTCCATAAGTTTCCGGCGCAACCATTTTCTAGGTATGATAAAGACAAAAAACTGTAATTCACTTTTCGATATAGTTACCCTTTATTGCAATACACTTCTCACATCTTTGAATTAACATTTCAACCCCCCTCCCAAATAGTCAGATAGTCTTGTCTGCAAAATGGGCATAAACAGCATTCATCACACTTAAATGTCCTTCCTCGAAGGTCCTTCTTGAGTTTTGAGAAGAGGAAATAGTCACTGGGAGCTAGATCTGGACTGTAGGGTGGATGATCGATTTCCTTGAAGCCACATTTCTTCACAGCTTCCTTTGCAACAAGGAGGCACCGCATAGCTTTCCTCGCCTTTTCTCTTTGATGGAAGCACGTAGTCTGTGCAGTAGGTCAGCATAGTACTCCCCATTTCCTCTCCTTGAAGAAGTCAATGAAGAGTATTCCTTCACAGTCCCAAAAGATTGTGGTCATGATTCGCTACTCCATTGATTCTCTTCTGGACAAGGGATCATAGTAGAGGACCATAGTTTCATCTCCTGTAACAATGGTTTGCAGAACTTCTTTCTCATTGCTGCTTTTGGACTGAGGAATATGCTGATTCAAGTTTATAACATTTTTCCCCCCTATAGCATCAATTGCAACATAAGTCCGGTTTGCTACAAGACAAACTCTGAAATAAATTCAGTAAAAGTCATTTATTAAGACAGAAATAACTATAGGTATGTCAGATCACCATGAATATTGTATCAGATTCCATTTAAATGAAAATACGACAGATTTTATGGCAATAAAAATGTAAAACAATTAATGAAGAATATATGGGTAAAAAACAGCGCAAAAATAACATTGAGAGAAATGACAGAATCTGTTATAGTTCCTTTGTTATACATGTAACTTCAAAAAGTTAATTATTACTAAAGAGGTGAAGTCATGCTCTGAAATTGATGAAGTATACTTGATAAAACCGAGAAATAATTTTTATTTCGCGCAACTTACATTGATGCAAACAAAATTACAAGTATATGTATATATAAATAATATATGTAAATAATTAAATCCTCGTTAATTTGTATTCAAATAAGGTCCAGTAAACAAACATTTTCTGCTGTATACAAGAAAATTCAGGAACAGTTTTACTAATCTCTGCAAAAGTTGCAATAAACTACTATATACACACTTTCACATTTAATATCTATTAAATATATTTCAAATTTGGACCGAAAAACAACAGTAATGTGTAGTATGATGTTTTGTTATATTAACACAGTTTTTTTCTTTGCTTGAAGTGTGTATACATTTTTTGGCACCCTTTGTATTTTTGTGAATTCTCAGGTAAGCAGATTTTCCTTTTGTTCAGAAGGATGTTTTAAACGATGAAATGCTGCTTTCAATATCATGGGTGATTAAGCGTTAAAAAAAATTAATAGTAGATAACCTGATATAAGGGCATTAATTATTTCATAATCTGCCTTTGAGATCACCACAGCATCATAAAGTACAAATAAACCCTTATGTATTTAAAATTACATGATTTAATAGCCAAAACATCAAATAAAGTGCTAGATATATTATTACTGCAGACCTTTACATCAGTTGTTAAAAGTACATCTGTTTCACTTCACTGCCTAATTAGTGCAATTCTGGGGCATTTTCTTTACACCTTGTTGCATATATATTACTTCATTTTCATGTGGCTCTAAGCTGTTCCGAAATACAAGCCTGTGTATTGACGCGTAACTAAAAGGAAAAATAAAAACTTAATTTAATTTGTGATTCTGCAAGTAGTCGCGAAGCTAGAACCTAATTTTATTTAAAGATACAAAACGAAATCAAAGCGCTATCGCTTATGTTATTAGGAAAGCTATTCGTACTTGGCTTGTGACCTGTAGAGAACGAAGATTAAAAACTCTTTCTTTTTCAGACGCTGCAGCTTTTATGATTAAGCCAGGGGAAGTTTGGCAGTTATTGTTCTTATAACTGCCTTGGCTAAGGCTTACAGGGTCGTAACAGATCTCACTAATAGCTTCCCGACGTATGCAGCTGCTTCTATAGAGAAAGTTTTTTTTTTTTTATTACGAATCTCATTCAAACATTCACAGAGATGCTACCGAAAACAAGCCTTTCTTTATAGCCAATTATCACTTGACTGGTACATTATTATTCCGAAGAAATAAAAAACAAATTAATGTGTAGTTCAATAGCTGTGAAGCCGCTTGCATTGCAGATTGCTCTTCTGGACATAACAACAATAAAATAATAATAATAATAATAATAATAATAGTTATTTTGCCTCATTTAAGTCACTTCTGTGACCGTCTTACAGCTACTATGTTCTGCAGAGGGAGCGATAACGTTTATTACTGCAGCTTTGAAGAGAGAATGGAAATATTTTTATCCTTTAAGCAATATAAAGTTCTTAATTGGTCTTGCTTAGAAAGTTTGGTAAGCCAGCAGCAAACTTTCACAAAATAAAATGTCAATTTCAGGATTATTTAATTATATAAACCTATGTTTCCTTTGCACTGTGCATAATATGTTCCCATGAATAAAACATCCAAATTTCAGTTTCCATTAATAAACTTGTTAGGATATACGTGCAGGTTGATGCTAAAGCCCGTACCTGGTTTTGAAGGCGATAGAATGTTAATCATGATAGACATTGCAAAAATGTTTTCATAGTGGACAGAATATTTTTCCAAGTTTTGTACATATCTTACAGGTGTTCCACATACCTCCGTTGATGACGCGACAGACATCAATCCTGTAGTAAAACTCTTGCCAAAAACTTCCCAACATCTGATGGTCGATATAAGCGACTGAATGCGTGGACCTCTTTCGCAGCTGTGCTAAATCACATGACAAACACGATCTTTGACATAAGCCCATAAGAAAAAACCCAATGAGGTTAGGTCACAATAGAAGAGAAGATTCGTCTCGAACAGCAGTTCCAATCCAACAACGATAAATTTCAGCATCGAGGTACTCACCAACATCATGATGAAAATGGGGTGCATAAATAAAGTCCTGGCTATTTGTATTAGCCACTGTTGAAGCATGTCCAGGTACACTGGACCGATAACAGTTTTCTCCAAAAGAAAAATGGTCCAACAACTTTGAGGAAGAAACAGCACAAACACTTTGACTTTAGGGGAATTACCGACTTGATCTACCACATCACCAGGTTTTTCCGTGCCCCAAATGCGTACATTGTGATGGTTCGCTTTGCGGACATATCAAGCATGACTTTGTCACTAAAAAGCAGTTTCTCAGCTTTTAGCAAATTATCCATTTAAATTTACTGATAAAATTGTCTATGCACAGAATATGTGGTACTGAGATTAGAAGAAAAGGTGAACTGCTTAAAGCCGGTATGGTCCCAAAGTACAATTAATGTTTGCCTGAAAGGAATGAGTGAATAGTAATTATAGGAGGAAATTGAACAATATACAAGCCTCCTAGAACCTGAAAGTTTTCGGATTGTTACAAGTGTTCCCCTACTGCATATGCCCCAGAATATTCCATCTTTAGATATCCAAGATTTCTTTGGCGTCTTATTTATGATCCACCTTGACTCCAAATACAACCTTTTTTTATGAAGTTTATCAGCCCTCACCAACTTTTGCAAATCAGCGCTATGGATGTTAGTCAGAAAGCAGAGCGCATTTAAAGACATGTCCTCTAAGGGTTCCCTGACAAAGAAAAAGGGGCTGATGGTCATCGCTAGCCTTCAACCTTAACACAAAGGGCTCGACAGTGTCTTCCCCTAGTAAGAAAACTCTTTCAGAACCCAAACAAAACCCTTCTACATTTTTCTCTAGTAGATACCAAAGAAATATAAGGTGTAGTATTATAGCAGTAAATAGCTACTTAAAGATCTTCTTGAGAGCCTAATTTATTGTGACTTTTGTCTTATAAGTTTTCACTCTGACAAGTAAAATATGACGGCAAATGTAAGTGTATGCCATCATTCATACTGGGTAAGTTTTATACAGAATGCCGGGTTAGAGAGGAGGGATATACGGTTGCCACCTTTCCCATCAAACTGAAATAGACTTTTGGTTTCATCTGCGAAAATTAGAAGCAAAAATGTACCTGTGATTGACTACAGAAACATAAGATGAAAGTATCTTTTGATAATGCGTTTCAATGGTAGAAATTATCCCAGCGCCAATATGTTGTATAGTTGGAAGTATTTTAGGAACAAGTGTTAAGCTTTTACTGTAAAGTAGAAAATTAAACGCTCCAATGCAAATGTACGCATTACAAAGGAATATTTTTTATATACAGACATCGTACTTGTATTCTCAGCAGGTGTCACCAACCGCCAGTGACGAAAGCGGACGTTACGGAACCCAATTCTTAACACTTATTAAATATTATTAATATGTACTTACCGTAATAAGTAATAGATACCAGAAGCAAATGGCAATGGGGCGGTCGCGTCGCTAGAATGCAGGACAATAGGTGGACCTAAAGATCTCCATGTGGAACTCCTGGATAGGATAAAGGACAGAAGATGGACAGACCTCTTCAAGGAACATGCAGGTCCAGAATAGCAAGAGGAAGAGAAAAATGGAAATCTCTGGAGAAGCAACTAGTGCAGTGAGAAATGGAGTAACCAAAGAGTGTCTTAAACAGCAGACGGACAACTAGCGAGGAATAGCTCACCGTGTTAGGAAACAGCGAACTTTCCCTGCTTGTTAGGAGACCTTTGCTCTTAAGAGACACAATAGGCTATCTTTATCTTTATTATAGTAAGCATTACACACTGCAATTGTCGATTCCCAATCAAGACTTTTTTCGTCATCTCTGATGAAATTAAGATTTTTTTTTCATTAACCCTTCCTGCCTTTGGAAAATTTTTCACCAAAGTATTGAATCGCTGACATTTTGCTGTAAAAAAACCTTGCTTTCAAATGTTCATGAATTTAAATGCCGACACCGTTAACATATACGAATAGTGTGTGTTTATGCATCTAGAAACCACTACGCGTGGCCGAGGTCGTTTAGGGTTCGAATCCCGACAGAACCGTCGTACTGACTGAGGTTATTTCCAGGTTTTCCTAGTCCTCATAAATGGCAAATGCCGGGGAGATACTCTAAACTTAGGCCTGGAACATTTCCTTCTTTAAAAAAAATCCTTTCCCTATATATCATTTCATTTCATGTATCATCAGTGTCCACCGCCTGTGGTGCCTCAGTAGTAAAAACGGGCGTTAAACACCATTAAAAAAAAGCGTCTAAAACTTTAAAACACCCACATCTTCGCCGCAGCGTATACTACCATGTCTTATACAGGACCGAGTGTGATAAACAAACAGATAAATGGTGCAATAACCGAGAGACGCTGGACTTTTTCGAATAACAGTCTATAATATCGAAAGTTCATGAATAAATTTCACTCTTTTTGTCTTTTACACTTTCCGCCTCCTGAAATTTGTTCGCTACTTTATGAATCTTAGAGCGGAATACGTAAATAAATTAAAGTCGAAGCGTAAGTGTGTAAAAATCTTGCTTTCGCGAGACAGCGTTCATTTTTTGAAGGAAGGTACCCTAGCGCATGATGGTTAATTTTATCAACGGATGCCAATAATGACTGGAAAATAATGATCCAGGCCATCTCCTTGTTAAGATGAGATTAGCGTGTATATAACTAAGCGAGTTGGCTCGGGTAGATCACTTTGATCTCCTACTCTCAAGTTAAAATCCTGTGGGCGAATAACTTGAGTGAGACTTTCCGTGTTTTTCCTCAATCGATTTTCAGCAGGGCAAATGGCGGATTAGTGTTTCTCTGTCACAGATTCGCCTTCCATTTCAGTTTCATGTATTTGCCCTTTCTGTGTTTGTAACATCTTCCAGTCATCTCTGGCATTGGACTAGCCATTCAGTGTGTGTTTCAGCAGTTAATTAGCTCCCCTTCAGTCCCAGGAGGTGTAAATCTAATTCAATGAAGAGGAGAAACAGACAGGTGAACGTGAATTGACCGGAGACAACAGGATGAAAGTAGTAGAAATACCACGCTTATCATAAGAGAGTATTTGCTCCGCATAGTGTTTTTTGAATGGCTGCATAAGGCAGATTTCAGAAACTCACTATTGAGGCACGGGCGGTAATACAGTTCGGGGTTTCAGTTATATATATAGGTGAATTGCTTACCACTATGATCTCTGTAATGCGGAACTTATATGCTTATTTCCGAGAAACTTCCCAAACCAATATAATTTGGTATAACGGTACCGGACCGCCTCTTCCATGGATGTTGCTACCTGTTATAAAATCTTAATGCATCGTGAAATGCTTTCTGACAGGCCTAAAGGTTACTGGAGTGCAGTACAAAATTCTCAGCCTGAGTCACTCGTGAACATAACTAAATTACTACCACTAATTCACTCATGTGACGTCATCTTAAAATCGACCAATGAAACGTAACAAAATTTTGAAATTTGACCAATCACAGCCGGATTACGGAGCGAAATTGTCGAGAAAAAATATCAAATTCGTTTTATCACGCACATGCATTTGTCTTGTGATCAGTGTAGCCAACTCTATAATTCCTCAACACGAATCACTGACCACGTTTAATTAAGAAAGTGAGGAGCTATTGATAGCAACAAAAGCATGAACAATGGACAATCATAACTGAAAATGGAGGGTACCTCAAATAGATATTCATAAGTATAACATTTTATACAAGTGTAAATACTCTGAGCGCGAATTTCAAATATATATACTTTTATTTTTATTCTATTCATCTCCTAAACCAAAGATTGCGGGTTCGAACCCGGCCAGGACCGATGGATTTTTCCGGGGCGTAAAAATCCTAAGTATGGCTTCCTTCGGAAGAGAAGTAAAGCCGTGGGTCCCATGTCGTACATTCACGGCACGATAAAGAACCTCAAAGAAAATTTTGAATGCCCTGTGTAATGTTGAGGTTGCCACGAGCATTTCCCTAAACAATTGAATAGCACACACAATAACATAATGTGTTTATTTTTATTTTACAACGATACAATATGTTTTCTAAAATATTTTAAAATAAACTGTGTAATTTTTCTATAGTTTTCTTGAAATATAGATTTATTTCATCATTCTTTCCAGATATTGTCATCTCTTTAATACTGTGATCATCAAGTTGTTGCTAAATGAAAATTTTCTTGAATATCCGGGATAAAACTAATTAAGTCTGCCTCATTTGACTGTTTAATATTATGGTAATAACTGTGATAACAGGTTCGCGCAAGAAAAACTCATGATATTGCTAATGGTAATTAACTTTTACTTAGCCGGCCCACGTTACATTTCCTTTTTAAATATTAGACCACATTCCATGCACGAAATTCTTATTTCTTCCAACGCAAATCCTAAAAAATGAAAAACAAGACTTTTAACATTGAGCAAGGATCAATTCCAGAGCATCTCTTTCGTCGCTGGAGAGGTTAAAGACAGATGTTTTCTGTGGGGCTTATACAACTGTGAAGATGGACAGGGAATGGGAATGTTTGTCTCTTGTTTATACAGTGGCTCACATTAAGTGATGTAAGTTAATATTTTTTAAATGGATCACTATAACTAAGTACTGACTTTTTCTACAGTTTTAGGAAAAAGGGGCTTTTATGAGCAATACTTCACAGTCCCCATCATGCTGCTCCGGAGGGGTAACCTCAATTTTTTTTTTCTAAAATTAAATTTTGACAAGTTATAAGCTATTTGAAACGACACATACTAGATAAATAATAATAAAACTAATATTATTAAACCATGCTGTTGCTTTTCATAATTTAATAAATTGCCCACTGTAGTCTTCGTTAACACTTAAACATTTGTTTACTCTTTTTAACGTTTATCAACTACAAAAGTAATAGTGCCATAAGTTTCACATATTTTTTCCTTCATTTTCTTTTTAGTTGTAGACCCGTAGACAGTAATAACAAAAATATCCCATAGCTTTACATTGTACATTGATTCAAGAGGTGACCTTTTACGCCATGGGTGGCCGAGACTCGTGAGCCGTAGGTTTGAGGTTCGATTCCCGCCAGGACCGTCCTCCCTGACTGAGGTTTTTTCCAGGTTTTCCTCAGTCCTCATAAATGGCAAATGCCGGAGAGGTACCTTAAACTTAGGCCTGGAACATTTACTTCCTTTAAAAAAAATCCTTTCCTAATTATTCATTTCATCTCATCAGTGCCCACCGCCTGTGGTGCCTCAGTAAAAAAGCAGGCGTTAAACACTACTCAAAAAAAAAAAAGAGGTGATCTTTATATTTTGATTCTGAATCTGCAATTAAAGAGGAAATGAGGAAGGCTGAAAAACAAAAACATAGATGCTCTTCTATCCAGTCAAGCTACTCTTAAATCTAAATCTAAGTTGATATAGAAACTCATCAAACCCTGCTGATATGACGTAAAGGGAGGTCAGGTTACACAAGGAAATGAGAAAGCAGGTAAACAGGACAAGAAAGGAACAAATAATTTATTGTATCTTGTGTATATGAATGAATGATTTATTTATGGACGCTCTTTAACAGCTCCGGTCATCAGCGTCCCATTCAACTCAGGGCGTGAAACGGCCGACAAATTTTGTTCAGAGGCCTCTCTTTCAGGCTTGAGGTTCTTTATCGTGCCGTAAATGTACGACACGGGACCCACGGCTTTACTTCCCTTCCGAAGGAAGCCATACTTAGGATTTTTACGCCCCTAAAAAATCCATCGGTCCTGTCGGGGTTCCTTGTGTATATGGAATTATAAAGTAGAAATAGTCTGAATACCAAAATTGCTGTCAAAGATCTTGCTAGGTATTTTTACATTTGTTGGAGATGAAGAAACAAAGGAGAAAGGTTGCATTATTTACTGGATCTGGACACAAAAGAATCTTATAACACAAAGCACGTCTAATTTATTTCCAGTATTAGTAATATTTAAATTTTTACTCGTTTTTCATTAGACATTAACTTTGCTAAATAGTTTAATTTATAATTTTCAAAATTACGAGCGTAAGTGTTGAAAAACTGATGAAAAATGGGCTACATAGTTGGATGGTGAATGGTGGAATTATATATTCGGGTGTTTCATCTCTGTACAGATTTCAAAGTTAAAGTTTGTTGATTAATATTAGTGGCATTTGTCAGAGATGTCATTGGTGTGTGTGAAAAGTCTATCTGTTTGTATGGAAGAAGAATCCATGTTATATATTTACTGAATTCCAAAGTTGACTGTTTGGGCTTAAAAAATGAAAACAGAAATCATTGGAGAAATGAATGGGAATGCCTGAAAATGTACATGATACCCAGCCTCCAAATATTAGAACATAATGATACCCAATGCAGTGACTCAAGTTGCCCTTCTACAGAAACGTTTTATTTTATTTGAAAACATCGCCGAGTGGAACCTCAAGCAGTCCCCAAAACTGTATAGGGACATGACAGTAAAACATGTGGATGTTGTTTCCGCGATCGTGGACAAGTTTCTTGCTTTCCATTAACACTAATGAGATGGTGGAGGCGTCCCTCGCATATCAATGTTGCAGAGGAATGCTTCATTAGCGTGGCCTAAAACCTCTCTGACATTCACTTTGAAATCAGCACTTAAAAATCTGGAAACCAGTTCAGGATTTTTATTTTCTTTCTTTGTTGCAAGTTTTGCAGAAAGTAGGTGTATTTCATCGGTCAAGTACCATATATAATCCAGATTGATTTCCTGAAAAGCGAGTAAGTTAAAAAGAAATATAAAAATAAAAGGGGATGGATGATACTATCAGATAAATTTCTTCTGCCTGTAAGCCAGTGGCGGCTGATGCATGAAACGACACTTGGGGAAGGTGGGAAGGATTTTGTCTAACTTGATATAATGAAATCCTTGGAATTTATATTAATACTTCAGTATAACATATGGCATCGTTATTATTACGTAAGATAGCAAGAATATTCACTCCTTCTCATTATACAGGATTATTCTAAAGTCCTTCCCTGGTTTCAAAGATCGATAGAGCAGAAAACATGACAGGCTAGACAATAATAGGCGCCATTGTCTAGTTATATATTAACCATTGGAGGAATAGCGAAAACATGGCGTTCATTATTGCAAATAAGGTTTTCTGCGTGTTGCAATCCACGAAATTGTCCTTTGTGATGGTACACGACGATTTCTTACAATACATCAACAGTAACCACCTACAGCCAAAACAATTTGTGCATAGTACAACAAGATTGAAGTGACCGTCTGCATATGTGTTGGCAACGAACAGGCCGGCCAAGAGTGTCGACTGAGACCGTTGGGCATATGTGTGAGAAGTATTTGCTAGAAGCCGTAAAAAGTCAAGATGTTGCGCGAGTCAGGAATTGCAGATTCCGCAGCAACTTCTTGAGTATTTTACACCAATGGCTTGAAATGAAACCATGCTGGATACAGCTGTTGCAGGCGCACAGTCTCCAATTCTGGATTACTTTTCAAGAGAGGCTAGAAGGAGACGGTTTTGCTGAGAAACTGAATTTTAATGTCAAGGCCACCTTTCATGTGTCCGGCAAAGTGAAGCGTCACAATGTATGCATTTGTGGCACGGAAAAACCTGGTGTTGTAGTAGAACACGTTCGTAATTCCCCTAAAGTCAATATGTTTTGTACCGTTTCTTTGTCAAAATTGTATGACACATTATTCTTTGTAAAGAAACCTGTTACCGGTCCAGTATACCCGGTCATGCTTCAACACTGGCTAATATCACAATTACATTTAGATAGTGAGGTCTTTATTTACAAGCAAGAAGGGACTACGCCTCATTTTCATCACAACGCCCGCGAGTACCTCGATGCTGAAATTCCTCGTCGTTGGAGTGGGTGTGTTCTTCGAGATGACCCTTCTCTTCACCTGTGGCCTAGTCTCGTGTAATTTTTTCTTACGAGGTTATGTCAAAGATCGCCTATGTCACATGATTTAGCACAGCTGCGAGAGAGGATCACGCATGCAGTCGCTGGTATCGACCGTCAGATGTTGGGAAGTGTATGACAAGGCTTGTGATAATTGGAGGTCTGTCATAATCGGATGAATCGATACTTTCCGATTTCGAGATTCTTCTTCTTGAGGTTTTCTAACGTTTTTCTAACGTTGAATCTGAGGAATGCTGCTTTTAATACCATTTCTAAATATGTGCTTCAGTTGAAGACAGGCAAATTTCTTGATGAAATTTATCTTTAACGTTACTTTTTAATATTTCTCATTGTTTAATTTATTTCTTTATTTTGTTAATAATTATTGTTATCTTCTTCCTAATTCTTTTTTTTTTCTTCCAATTCCCCAATGACGCTTGTGAAAGTGTTTTCATGATCTCGTGATTCAAGTATGAAGAACTTGGTGTAGCCGCCACTGCTTTCAACTGTTAGGGAAGGGAATTTTGTGAATGGAATTCGATAAAACTGTTGGTTAGCTTAAGGGGACCGAATGTGGGAACCAGTAATGAAAGTTGGAAGCAAGTCAAATTGCCGTTACATGCCGATCATCCGGCCGCATTCATTCAGAAGTTCTGATGTTTAGATCGCACCTTCGATAACGTACTTGTTCAGCTCGACGAAGCGACCGAATCCAATCTGCGAGTTTTAGAAATGGTAAACTTGAAATAAAAAATGCTTTATTACTATTTGAACCTTCATCAAATTATATTCTATTGGGGCTAAACATTAAACCATACTGCAGTTGAGATATCGAGCTGCCATTATTGACAGAGTGCAAAATATTTACAAGCCACACACCTAATCAGTGGAATGATTTTTTATGAGCAGACGAAAGATGATAAGGTAAAGTTAAAAATGAGTATTTAAAATAACATTTGTACCTTATAAATAAAGTTGAATTAAAGTAGAAGGTTAAATTAAATAAAAAATGAACATAGAAATTTCCTACTCCAGGTAACACGTCCAAACTGTGTATTTAATATTAAGCATGAATAAGTTTAATGATTCTTTCCACCCTACACCATACAAGCATCTTTGTTGATGTGGTTTATTTACGGACACCCTTTAACATCTCAGTCATCAGCGTCCCATTCAACTCAGGGCGTGAAACGGCCGACAAATTTTGCTCAGATGCCTCTTCTTTCAGGTTTGAGGTTAATTTACGTGCCATAAATGTACGACACGGAACACACGGCTTTACTTCCCTTCCGAAGGAAGTCATACTTAGGATTTTTAGTCCGACTCCATTCAACCCATAAGTAACACATTTAATGTACATTTTAAAAATATAAGATTTCATATCTTCATAGTCTTCAAGAAGATTAATAAAACAACGATAAAGCAAATATATCTCGATTCCGTTGACCATAATGCTTTACCTAATGCTACAAATTAGCAGAACAATTGATTGAGGATTCTTATTTCATAAGCAGATACCTTGTGCCTGTTGAGCATAAAAGATTGAAACGAACAAATGAATGTATTTTCTATCACATATATGTAGTCTTAAATTTAATACAAATGTAGTAAATAAAGTAAAAATGAACATAAAATTAGTCTAAAGATGCTTAAAATAACATGCTAATAGACAAAATACAAAGCATTTCCCATTGCAACCCATGATAAACATTAAATTTTTATTTATTTGTGCAAGTATGACAATGCCAACCTCAAAGTTTCCCAGTTAAACCTCGCTACCTAATACTACAACTCTAAAGATAGGGTTAACATGTATCTCATATTTAATAAAATTCACACACATCACATAAAACACGAATTAGTTAAGAAATAAACTCAAAATGCATTTTATAGGCAGGTGTTTAATGTGAGCTTCTTTGGCAACTCGGCACTAATCAAAGACAAGCTGTAACACAATACTGTCAATTGCAGCTATAGCTTTTGTGGTAAGCGCTTGCAAATTTGTGCTAGGAATCCTGGTGGCTACTGAGAGCCATGTTTACGTCTTAGACCCAAGATCGCGGTTGATGGATTTTTCCGTGTCAAGCCTGAAAGAAGAGGACTCTAAGCAAAATTTATGGACCGTTTCACGCACAGCCTGAATTCAATAAGATGCTGATGACCCGAGGTGTTAAAAAGCGTCTGCAAATCATCCAAATAAAAAAAATTTGAGTATTATCATTGAACTCCCTTCTGAGTGCGAAATTCTGAGCTGTTAGGGAATGTTCAAGTTACGCCAGAAGATATTGCTGCTAGATAGATGTGATTTCTCGTCATATTTTGTTCAACGGTTATATATGGCTACACTCTTTCATATTAGTTACAGCGCAAACACGTTCACTTTAGAGAAATCGTGCATATTTTCCAAGGAGACACGATGTTTTTCAGCCTGATGTTATATTTGTTTACTGTACCAAGAACTATCAGTTTTCATTAGAATTTGCATACTCTTGCAGGAAGAATGCCGTTAAGTTTTAGCAGTTGTAATTGGCAAGAACGATACCCCAATCATTTGCCTAGAATTTCTCACACAGTCTTCTGCGGGATTTGATTACCTGCAGCCTCTAATGGTGGATTTCTGCGGATCAAACTTGCACATATGCTTTCCACTATTTCCACAATTATCGGCGGCCAGCCAGATGACCTTCTCTTAAAATCGGAATATCACTTAAGAATTAAATGCCCCCCTGAGTGTATCTACTTAGACATGCGGTTTCTTACCAGTAAGGGTCCGTCACACAGGAGCTGCGCTAACTAAGCGAGTTCCTCGGCAAGTTGAATAACTTCCAAAAAAAAAAAAATGACTGACTGACTGACTGACTGACTGACTGACTGACTGACTGACTGACTGACTGACTGACTGACTGACTGACTGACTGACTGACTGACTGACTGACTGACTGACTGACTGACTGACCTTTTTGTGGTATTGGCACTACTATGCTCAACGCCATGTCTTGCCATAATTTCCCTTACTGTGATGCTGACAGGATTTTCATAGTGACGCTGATGTGATGTACTCGTCCGCACCTGTTTGGCTACTCACAAACGTGATGCCATCACTTCCAGAGATGTTGATCTTCGTTACATCGCTCCAGTCTTCTTGCGTCCAATCCCTGTATGCTAAAGTCCACGCCACACGCTTTTGCCTCTCCTTTGAAATAAGCTTCTTTCTTGGGTTCCTCGCTTGTAGACCATTTTTGCAAAATTTTTGTCTAATTGTTTAGTCAGAGACTTGTGGCCCAGATTTCTCAAGATGGCAGCAGATTCTGCAACAAGATTGAACAGTTAGTTTTGGCATTTCTGTCATTTCTTGGAGACGTTCTTGTTTACAAAAGTGCGTTGTCAACTGCAATACAACAGTGATGGTACTGAGAGTACAACAATCGAAACTCTGTTGATTGAAAATACTGCTGCACCAAGATGGAATTATTGAAATTAATGAATGATGTTAATTAAACTTGTTTTAAATATCTAAACATAATGTAGCACCTTCTACCTTTCTTAAAGATAATAAATATGGCATAGAAACATTATAGACAGAATAAAAATGTCATCTGTTGATTTAGTATAGCCGCTTTATTCGGTCCTGGTAACTATACTTGCTTTCTAAACCCAAGGTCACGGGTTCAATCCCGGCCCGGATGGATGGATTTTTCGGGTGTAAAAATCCTAATTATGGCTTCCTTCGGAAGGGAAGTAAGGCCGTGGGTCCCGTGTCGTACATTTACGGCACGATAAAGAACCTCAAGCCTGAAAGAAGAGGCCTCTGAGCAAAATTTGTCGGCCGTTTCACGTCCTGAATTGAATGGGACGCTGATGACCTGTGAAGAGCGTCCTTAAATAAAATGAATAAATAAAAAGCTTTGTATATCTGGTAAGATTTCAAAAGGATAATAAGTGTTCAGAATTAATACCACTACTGTGCCTAAATTTTTACGAATTTAATACAATGAACAAGGAAGGAACTTGGGGATACCATTGTAGAAACAGACCCAAAAGTACCCAATGTGCTGAGAACTCAGAATAGGTCTGGCTTATTGCTTTATCACATCTTGCGACATTGGGTAGATAAGGAAAACGTTCTTAGAGGAGGACAACCAGATAAAGTTTCTTTCTCCAAAATGTTATGAAAGCTTTGCGCATAGGGGCGAGGGATTCAAGCATCTGTTCTCATCGCATTAATGGATCAGTACACTCTAAAGCATCCACAGAAATCGAGGTTAAAATCCGACTAACTACACACTTCAATTGAGCCGATGGGTTAAGATTAGAAACAGATAACATATTCCTTTCTCAGATCCCCTCGAGTAGAGAGGGGATACCCAAAGCCACAAAATTCAATATCACTGAGTTTCAAATTATCTTTCGTGGTTTTATCCGCGCAGGTGCATGCTGCTGCAGTTGGTGGTTTTATTTCGATACAAAGGGGAGACTGGAGTAGACCAGCACACAACACACACGCGCGCGCTCACACACACAGACAGAAAGAAGCCAGCGAAATAATTTGTATCAAATTCTTCCCATACACCATCCCTTTTAGTTTCCATCTCATTACTTATAGCTTTAATCTTCACTATTGTTTTCCTCGATGCTTTTTCATAGTGTGCGTTACTTAGCATTTATTTCTTGCTTAAAATCTTGATCTAAAATGTTATTTTTCAATAGTGTCTTCTTCTTTCTGAATATTAAAAAGCATTTCGTTCAATTTCTTACCAGCAGGAATGATCACAATCATCATAGTTTCTCTGCTTTGCTGATCTGGTGCTCTCATAATTACGGCAATGACTGAAGGTGGATCTTTCTCAAAAATGATTCCCCATTGCGTTCAGAATGCAGGAGTTAAAGGAGAGTATTGAGAGAAAACAGAGGTCTTTTATGTTACCACATTTTCAAGGCCCCACAAAGCTTATGCCTCTTTTTAATCGAGTCATATTTAAATGCCTGTGTTATAAAATTATATTTAATCAATATACAAAGTTATTTTAGCACGTTTTAGAATGTTCAAAACCTATCTTCTCCTACAAAATGTATTGTAATACTATGAAAATTGTACTGCTTGTTCTGTATTCTATAATTTCTGAAACTAATTAGCCGAATTATTATTTAAAATGTATTAAAATAAAAAATACATGACTAACAACAAAATTAAATTTTTGGTAAACACATTTTTGTTTTTTCTTCTGAGAAAAATATTTTAAATGTATATTTTAGATGCATTAGTATATATTTTAGTAGTGTCGCCAAAAATAGATGTAAAGGCGGAGATACTATTTTAACAAAAAGCAATAAATCCATATACACAAAGGCTGCCAAAAAATGTATACATACTTCAAGCAAAGAAAAAAACTGTGTTAACCTAACAAAACTGAATTCACACAAACAGAAAATGATGAGCACTAATCATCTTAGACTTTTACAGTTACAACAGTTGCTCAAAATGTCTCCCATCGACGTCGATACACTTCTGAGTACGTTGAACTACTGATTGAGCAACGTTTGCGAAAGTGTCCTCAGCGATTGCAGCACATGCCGTTTCAATTTCTTCCCGAAGTGCTGTCAGTGTTTTCTACGGTATACAACACCCTTAAGAGTTTCGCATAGGTAGAAGTCCAACGGAGTTAGATCCGAGAACGCGATGAAAAATCAATGGGTCCTCTTCGTCCAGTGCCTTGGAAAATTGTCATTAATGGAAGTACATCTCGGTGGTAATGTGATGGTACACCATCCTGTTGCATACGGTACCACGAGTCTCAAATTTGTCTCGAATGCGTGCAATTGTTACTCGCGTTGACGGTTCTGTTCTATACACTCGTCTCCATTGTCTTTGAACTTCAACATTTTCGGTTTTTCAATACCGCTTCAAAATTGCTTTCTGCTGTTCAAACGATAATCTTGACTCCATGTTGTTGTAGCAACGCTAGCAGAAC
Organism: Metallyticus violacea; assembly: GCA_030762175.1. Classification (NCBI taxonomy): domain Eukaryota; kingdom Metazoa; phylum Arthropoda; class Insecta; order Mantodea; family Metallyticidae; genus Metallyticus; species Metallyticus violacea. Next base: position 27,615,121 of record CM060837.1, on the reverse strand, counting down.
GTAATGTGAGTCACGTCTGTTTACAGATCATCATACGATAATCTTGACTTCATATGCTCATTGTTGATTTACCTGTCACGTAGCAACGCTATCAACGTAACAGGACTCACATCTGTTTACAGAACATCATACTACACATTACTGTTGTTTTTAGGTCCAACTTTGAAATATATTAAATAGATATCTACTGTGAAAGTGTATACATTTTTAGCACCCTCACTATTTATTTTGTGATAATGATACTAAATATGTTGCTGTATGTTATAAAACGTATGTGTAAAAGCTAAAGTTCCTAGCTCAAAAACTGTAGAAAATAGAAATAATTCACTGTTGCCCTTAAAACTATTAATCTTTATTTTTATTTCTATTATTGTCTTCAGATGGGTTTCGGTCCGCTCTTTCTGTTTTTTCAACTCTTTCGGTATATAACTTTGTTTTTAAAATTTATAAACTTTACTGTTTATTAGTTTTACACTCTTTTGTTTATTATGACATTTATGTTACCTTTTTTAATCTTCTAATGTCTATAAATAACAAACCAACGCATCAAAGTCCAATTTATTTGTTTTATTTACGGAGTGATGCCATATTACATACATATTGATAGCGCGAACTTAATGCAAGAATGTCTATAATGATACGTTATGGTGGCTTGTGCATTCCTCAGCCGAATAGTTCATTCCTGATCATACTGTCCCTCCTATACTAGAGAATGCGTTCATATTCTATCTGATATATTTTTTAATACAGTGCGAAGGTCACTAAAAGTAAATGGCTTGTGTTGCCAGACCGGCAATACTCCAAGCATTTGTGATTCGATACTCAGTAAAACCTTATATTTTGCGGTTCATTTCATTTTGTGCTCTGTGAGTTAACCGCAACATGGTTGTGTCTGTACGATAGAGCCCTCATAAGGCGCCATCTGAATTAATCGACCGGAGAACATTAGTTAAGAAATATCGGCAAAACCTGTTGCAGATTCAGCCCAAATACTTTTTTTCCTCTCCTTCTTTTTTTGCTGGAGTGATTGTGGGATAGCAGTTGTCTGGAAGTGAGATCTTGCATGTTTTTCTCCATCAAGTATTGAAAAAATTACAAAGCATATCAGATTGGCACAGTTTACCAATCCAAGTATCAAGGATAACACAATTCATTGAACAGCTGTTCTTATCACAACTATATTGCTTAAATCCTGTCCTATGGCAAAAACCCAGGTAGGATAATTTTGTATATATAACCTTGATCGTACCCCACATAAATTTGTTTACATTTCTATGCCGTTATTTTTATTTATTTATTTATTTTTCTAAGTGCGTTCACAACAAAATAAGAGAGTTACAACCCCAAAAGAGTAAAATATCGTGCTCAGGTGTAAATTCGGTTCTTTATATACTTATACATTAAAATCAATATTAAAACATAAGATAGTTATACATAAAATAGAATTCTGATTCACAAACTAGTGTAATATAAAAAGTCATATACCGATATAATTAAAGAAGAGCTTAAAGTTAATATATATCAATCTTGAGGTTAAAGCCTTAAAACAATATTATGAAATATAAGAGTGCAAAACAACAAGCAATGTATCATATGATAAAAACATAAATTAAAAAATGTGGAATAAATGTTAAACATATAAATCGGATTAGCAAAATTTTTATTTCTAGTTTACATATATTTAATACGTGGTTTAATGAGACATCTACAGAAATACTGAGGGTGTCAAAAATGTATACACACTTTCACAGTGGATATCTATTTAATATACTTTAAAGTTGGACCGAAAAACAACAGTAGTATGATGTTCTACAAACAGATGTGATTTACATACATTATGACATGTCAGTACGTGACTAACAAATGAAGTTCTGTATAAACAGATGTGACTGACATTACGTTATGCTAGCGTTGTTACAACAAAATGGAGTCAAGATTATCGTTTGAACAGCGGAAAGCAATTTTGAAGTGTATTGCAAGTGCGAGAACGTTGTTGAAGTTCAAAGGCAATGGAGACGTGTGTACAGAGCAGATTCATTTATAAAATGACTTTCATTCCTGTTGACTTTGAAATGAAACTTTGTACCATGGTTACATTTGCTAATGAGATTGTGCTACTTTCTGGTATACAGAAAAAAGGGTAGGAATTGTTTCCTGTATGAGAATATTACTTTTCTGGATAAAGTGTCCTTTATATCGGTATATTAACTTTTAAGTCTCATTTTCAAATGCTTGCTATCGATTTTGTTAAAGAAACGAAAATGGTAATTTTCGTTTGAATTTTAAAGCATTACAATTAAAATTATAAGATAAGAGGTAAATAGTTGTGGATCACTTAAAGTGATATTATTCTTGAAACCAATTTCTGTGCTGAAACCTGGATTTTGTTGAACAATTTCGCTTTCACCCTCATCGAGTAAAACATTAACGAAATGTAATCTATATCCCTTCCTTTAATTTGAGAACAAACAGAAAGCTAAACTCATAAGAATTTCTGTGTTTCATTATTTTTAGTTATAGAAACCTGTGCATTTTCTGCGATATTTATTTTGTTTTCTTTTTTATTTTCAGGTGAGTTGACTTGAATAATTCATGCCCTATTTGTTGAGACCTCCATTGCTCTGCTGAAGGAACAGTGCAAAAACAAACAAGAAAAGAAGGTAGGAAATATTTTAATTGGCAGATTTGCATTTCCAGATCCCAGTTTATCAAAAGAAAACCTGTTCTACTTCCACTTTTCTATTTTTATATTCGTTTAAATTGATTTCTCTTGGAGTTGCAAAAGCAGTGGTCTATATTTCATTTCTCGTAACAGAAGGTCGAAAGATTTCTTCCGGGATTTTTTCTAAATATCATTATATTAGTTAAAAGTTAGTAATCAAATTTGGAATAGCACACTCATAGGCTTAAAGAAATATCACTCAATTATTACATATTTATTTTCAGTCCGAGGAAACACTTTTCTCAGTCGTAAAATAGCTCTCATATGCCAACGCCTGTTCGCACTAGAGGTTTGCAATCTGCATCACTAGTGGGGGACAGTGTTTCAGAGTCATTATAACAATTTAATTGATTGATAACACTTCAATCTTTCGCTGCTGTGCTTTGCTCGGTTTAGGCTTGGTGGTGCAACTCGTAAAGCAGAACATCGATTATTCCAACTAATTGGGAAGCTATATTTCGGATAAGTTAATCTAGAAATAACAAAGTGCATAAGTACAAATGTTTCTGTATGTAAAGAAAACATTGTGGTACATATTCTTTCCTGATAAATACTTTTTTCTCAAGCTATACTTGGCGTCAGGCTCCGAAGTTATATGTAAAATGTTTTTTTGATTTCGTTTGATATCAGAAATGTTTTTCATAGGTTATATAAAGTGTGTCCGGGAAGTTCGTATATCCTATACGCTATTCGTTAATTTAATGAGGTTACTACAACTTACGGCTAGTTGTTCAAGGAATCCGTATGTGCTCCATCATGTTGGACACATAATCCTATGCACCAAAAGCTCTTTGTGACATTTTTCCCAAAACTGCAGGTGGGTCGCACCGAAGTCACTACGTGCTGTTTTGTTCAAGTTCAGTGTTAGTTCTTTAGCGACGTATCTTGATAATGCTCCACAACGATCACACCTGATAAGGTGTCATTAGATCAGGGCTACATGATTGGGGACCCACAGCGTCCAGGGATTTTATCGTTTAACAAATCAGGAACTGTAAGAGCGAAGTGTGCTGGAGCTCCGTCTTGATGTAGCCACAGCTCTTTCACTTGAGGAATGAGCCAAGTTGTCAGCATTCGTAAATATGTTAGAGCATTCACAGGCCCATCATTAAAAAAACGGCCCGAAGAGATGTTGCGATGTCATTCCTGCTTACATCATAACACGTGGTGGTTTGTGTTCAAGTTCGGAAGTGAAGTTAGGATTTTTCTTCAACCAAAAATACCACATTTCTCTATCGTGTGCTGTGGTTTGGCACATTCATCTGTGAACATATCCTTGGACCTTGATATGTCCGTTTGGAATGTTGCTAGAAGAGACCAACATACATCTAGACACTTGTTCATATCAGCGTCAGACAGCTCATTGATGAAGGTCGGACGATATGGCTTCACCTTGAAGTCCTTCTTCATGTAATCGAAAAAGAGACGATCGTGGAATGTCAAGCTCAATGTACCAACTTCAGCACATGCCTCCAGGCTCGTCTTCTTTCTTCCAATTCTCGATCGATCTTTCACACTTCCTGTCATAAAAGCCTTCGTTTCCCAGGAAATAACTTTCCTCTTGGCGGTGGAGTCTTAAATAAAACAAAACAGTCGCTTAAATTGCTCTCGTATGGTGCTAATTGTTTCTCTGAGAGCGTTCGTGTATCGATACACTTGCGTCTAACCCTCTTCAACAGAAAACGAACTTTTGGGTGTCATTTCAACTCACGAATGATGATTGAGTGACTCTAAGTTCAGTACATCAATAATACACCAACGATACACTAACAATTACAGTATATTGCGTATACTAGTAAAGAACAGGCACTTTCTGAACACACTGTATATCTACTACAGTACATTCACCCTGTGCTTTTTCTACACGTTTTAAATTTTATTATTTTGTATCTATTGTTAACACATTACAATTTTGTTTAGTCGACAACGCCATGCCTCATAATTTACATGCTTCACAAAGCACAACAACAGAAAATAACAGCATACGGCACCTCAACTAAGCTTCTCAAACTGAAAAATTTGTTTGTATTTATTGAAACACTGTGATGAACAAAGATCAAATAGTTGATGATGCATGTGAGAAATGCAGCGCAGATTTGTAATCTGTTAAGTACTTTCAAATAGATATATGACACTTTGTATGACAAACGTTCAGTTAATCTATCAACCTTTCTCACGAGAATGCAAGTAGATGATGTTACAAAGTTCTGAGCTCAGGTCTTTAACAGCCCAATAGAGATTCGTTTTTCTCACTAAGTAAAACCTTGTTCTATGACAGTTTTTTAACCCTTAATTACCTTTCATTGTTTAGCTTCCTGAAATGCAAAACGAACCGCCCTAATATTAATTTTATATATCTATAATTCACGTTATTTGCAATTTAAAAGTGTTCTAACTAAACCTGCTGGTGTTGGGGCATTTTAATCGACTAACTAACCTTTCATGACTATTTAAGATAGTAGAGAAACTGCTTTAGCATTAAGGTTTCAATTATAAAATATGTTGAGAGAATTTTAATACGAGGGTCATACTGAAAGTAATGAGCAACAATTTTTAAACCTCTTAATATTTATTTTTTAGATAAACCAGGTACATCATCGTAATCTACAGACTTTTCTCTCACTTTTGAACATAGTCTCCATTTTTTGTACATATTTCTGCAATTTTGAAAATGCTCTTACGATAGAATTCCGTTCCAGCTGCACAAAGACACTGACGCTCTGCTTTCCACATATCCTTCACCGTCTCGTAGTGTTCGCCTCGCATCTATTCCTTAACAGAACCAAAAAAGATAGTGCCAAGTCGGGACTGTAGAGAGGATGTGGAACAGTTTCTCACCCCAATGTTCTGATCTGTGACACGGGCAGTGTGAGGGCGCGCATTATCCTGTTGCAGGATGCTCTTCTTTCCTGGGTGCATACCGCGCAATGCACGACGGAGCTTCCAAAGTGTCTGGATATAGCGGGCAGCATTTATGGTTTGTCCATGTTCAAGAAAATCAACCAGAATGCAATCCTGTGCATCCCAGAAGACGCTACCCATAACCTTCCCAGCGGATCACACTGTCTTCACTTTCTTCTTCGTTGGCGACACCAAATGGTGCCATGCCATGCTCTGACGTTTTGTTTCAGGCTCGTAATGATGCAGCCAGTTTTCACCGCCTGTCACAATACTCGTAAAAATCATCACATTCATTTTGAAATCTGTGAAGATGGTTTTGACAGATGGTTATTCTCTAAAGTTTGTAGTCTTCGGTCAATAAACGTGGGACCCAACGGACACAAACTTTTCGATAACCTCAGCCTTTTATCATTCCTTGCACTGCACTATGTCCTTCTGCAAGTTTTGCAGCGCTTTCATCCACAGTGATACGCCTATCTCCTCTAATGAGTTCATCAGCTCTTTCCTTGTTGCAGTTCGCGGGCGACCGCTACGCGGCTCATCTTGGATACTCGTTTCCCCCATCTTTGAAATGTTTCACACTGCTAACACCCATGCAGACATCTCCATAGGCACGTTGAAGTCTGAGGTGAATTTCAGCAGCAGATTTTCCATCTTTAACAAGGAATTTAATGACCATATGCTGTCGAAGCGACACATTGATGTCCGCCATTTTGGAAATACTGCCTGTGGTTACGTGATAGAAGCTAATGACGTCACAATATGGCAACCTGTGGTGTAAAGTCTGTAGATTGCGATCCTGCAGTCCTATTTGTTACATTGTTGGAATTTGAATTTTAAATTGGTTGCTCACAGTTTTCAGTATGACCCTCGTATATACAAGTCGGAGTTATAACACATTCTGTAATTTTATTTGCTATTTAATAAAATAATTTTTCATTATAAAACATAACGATTGGCAGATGGAGTTCCATATAAAATTTTAAACTAAAAGTGCAATTTAAATTTAATTTAATTGTGCATTTAATCATTGATATCTTTGAGAAAGGAAAAAGTAGTATTTATTATCTTTTACAATATTTTAAATAAAATAGTTATATGGTAGTGAAATTAGATTTTTCAACGTTTTAAAAACATTAATTTTATTGTAGAGCTGGCCCTTCTAATTGAATGTGAATCATAAACTGGACATAATTTAAATCCTCTATGACACTTTCAACAAAACATTGGAACCAATTTCCAAATATTCTGTTTTACATATGTTTGAAAACTAAATTAAGTTCTCGACAAAACAAGATATACTGGACCACTCTACTGTGGTAACAATTTTGTTTCATTAAAAAAAAAAAGATGGTGGTGATAAGGTACAAATCTTGCAAAACTCGTTCGCATTTGAAGGGTACCCAAGGTTCGTGGATGGATCGCCTCACCTACATTTCCGTTTACGGAGCTCGCAAATTTAACCTGCTTTTGAAGCACCTGTCCTCTATATTAACGGGTTGTGCTCTGAGTGAAGGGTGAAATTGCTTTAAACGTGTTAAAATGAATTTGGAGTTAGCAGGTATAGATTGAAAGAAACGGCCAAAAATAAGGCAAAATAATTGTTGATATGACATTAATTTCGGTGGCAAAACCTTTGATCTTATTCAAATGTATTTTACGTGCAGAATAAAACTTCCTGCATGATTATACTTGATGTATTGTTTTAAAAAGAGATCAATATTTGTAATGTTATTTAGGTGGTTTATTGCTGAGCGTGTTTACTCTTAAATCCTGAGGTCTCGGGTCTGTTTCGATATATAATGTATCCGGTCTGGGAAGCTGTGGTTTAGCTCGATTTACTATTACGCAGAATTTCGTGAAACTCTCTGAAGGCAATTGGCTCTGTTCTGCATTGCACAGCATTAGGCAACATGGAATTTTAGACTGTAATATTTGTAAAACACCTTATTTTTATTCCATCGTATGATCACAGTGACATTACAAAGTTTTGCAATAGATGTTTACACGGATTACAATAATTGCAGCATTTTTAATTCAATGATGATTAGCAAATAGACGCTAACATGAATATAAAAAGTATAGCTAATATTTGAGATTTTTTTGAGTAGTGTTTAACAGGCGGTGGACTCTGTTGATGCATGAGATGAAATGGTAAATTGTGAAAGGATGTTTTTTAAGCAAGGAAGCGTTCCAGGCATTTGCCAGTTATGGGGACCCAGGACAATCTGGAAAAACCCCAGTTAGGGAGGACGGTCCTGGCGGGATTCGAACCCCAAACCTCTCGCTCACGAGTCCACCCCTTAATGACCTCGGCCACCCGTGGCGGTAATATTTGAGATGAGTAGGTAGTCAATATATTACATTAATAGCAACAGATAATAATTTTGCGCAAGATATGTCACTTGTTACGTGTACATTTTCATGCACTGAGGTAAATATGTGCTTAGTTTTTGTGTAGCACCCTCAGTCTGTTTAAGCAACATGCATATTCATGTATTTTCAGACTACTTATAGTGTATAAAAAGTTATCATATGTTGTACTCTTCTCTTAATCAAAATAAATTAATCAGGACCCTATTACATGAAATTAATAATATCATTACCAATATTTTCTGTTGCACAACACTCGGCTTTTTACTAATATTTTAGTGACGTTCTACCATAGAACTTCACAAATTACAGGTTCGTAACAGCCATTGCCACTTAATTTGTCTATGCGGCGCCTCCTGAATATTGCGCTCAGAAAGTCATAAAACATAAAATAGTGTAGTCAAAAGTTGGGAAAAATCAATAGAAAGTAATGTGTTATGAAAAAAAAACCCAATTTCTTTATGAATGTTGAATTTCATCCAAAAGGTTTTTTTTTTTAATGGTGTTCATCGCCCGTTTTTACTACTGAGGCACCAGAGGCGGTGGACACTGATAATTTATGAAATGAAATGTTATATTGGGAAAGGATATTTTTATTTTAGGAAGGAAGCGTTCCAGGCCTAGGTTTAGGGTACCTCCCCGGCATTTGCCATTTATGAGGATTGAGAAAAACCTGTCAGGGAGGACGGTCCTGGTGGGTATCGAACTCCCAGACATCCGCTCACGACCTCGGCCACCCATGGTGGAAATAATGGACTTCATTTTATTATTCCTTTGACATAGGCTAATAGTACCGCAAGCTCACCGAATTTGAGAGCGGGACATAGCATGCCGTGTATACGACAATTTTTTGTTTGAGTGACGTTCATGAGATTGTACTATAAAGATTAATTTTAATTGCTATTTAACTACAGCTTTTTATGAATGAAAACATCATAAAAGACACTGAAAAGTAGCAAATGTCCTTCGTGGGCGCTCTTAAGTGTTCATTAAAATTGTTACAAACTTTCAAATCTGTCTTGTGAAGTTTTTACTTAACCTTTAATTAATTCTTGTATTTCCATTTCCTGTACCTAAAATTCAACAATTATTTCCTTGACCCTTAGTTTGTCACTTCTATCGCCGTAAAGTCAAGAACTTATTTTCGATGCCTTTGTCAAAACTTCCGGGTATATCACTATAAAATATGTTTTAATTCTTCGTTACTGAGATACAAAATACAAAATTGAACCCATAAAAGTCTTAGTGTCTTTCATTTCATTAGCCCAAATATTTCCACTGTTTCATTTCGGAAAGTTTTGTCAAATAAACGTTTGTTATTTCCCAATCTAAAACAACGCAACAAAAGAATCACAGACAAAGGTAACAAAACATGCGTGTATGTGCTGTTTCTATGGTAGACAAAACACTGACGAAAGGTTGCATTTTCTGAGCTATGTTGACCTTCAGAAATTACTTGCATGACGCAAGCAGACTCGAGCCACGATGCGCCTGGTATCCAAACTGTATATCTGGAGTTGGGTAATAAAATACAACTGTCTCCATTTGTTATTTACTGACGTATTCATTTACACGAAATGTGATGTGCTTCAGCAGGCCCATAATATTTGATGCGAAATCTCCATACGAAATTATATCTTTGAAAACGCTGCTCAGTAAATAGCTGATATTTTGCATATAATCTCACAGCAATTTGGATACAATTAGGAAGCATAACAGTAACGAAAAATTACATGAATGTCATAGCTACCTTTTTATATCAGCCTGCCTCCTGTCTTTCACTATGCAAATGCTGTGCATAGGTTAAAGGCAGGTGTTGTGGAAAATATCTTCGATAGCTTTTTTTCAATTCTTGATTTGAAAACGTGGAGATAAATTTAATATCTTTGCGTTTATTGATTCCAGATGATATTTACCAAGACTTTTTCATACCGAAGTTTCAAAACGAAGTATATTATTAGAACCTCCCAACTTTTGAATTGAAGAGGTGTACAAAAATGTATTTTAATATTGTAACAAGAAATAAGCGGTGTCAAAATCGGAGACGTGTTATTTACATGCTGTATGGGTATGTAGTGTACTTTTTAATATGGAAATTATTGGAGTAATGACAAATACTTTATAAAAATAAATAACTTCCCAAAAAGAAAGAAAAAATAATACATGATTGTGATAAGATAAAGCGTTGCAGAACAATCCTAGTTTTAATATTTAACGAAATGACAGAGAATGACTATTTTGACAATTTATATTTCTGTAATCTGTTAAAAATAAGGATGATCGTGAAAATAATATGATATATCGCCATTTTTTCTCAGGAAACAGTTTCTTCAATTCTTTTATGTTTTAATATCGCCACATGATTTTGCAGCAGGCTTTAACTCCAAAGGCACAAATGTGTTTGTGGATAATAAAAAAACACTGAAATACAATTCCTTACCTTAAATAGTATTTATACTGTCAAATATAGACATTAATAACGCCATGGGTGGCCGAGATCGTTATGGCGCGGACTCATGAGCGGAATGTCTGGAGTTCGAATCCCGCCAGGACCGTCCTCCCTGACAGGTTTTTTTTCCAGGTTTTTCTCAGTCCTCATAAATTGAAAATGCCAGGGAGGTACCTTAAATTAAACCTGGAACGTTTCCTTCCTTAAAAAATCCTTTTCAATTTATAATTTCATTTCATGTATCATCAGTGTTCGCCGCCTGTGGTGCCTCAGTAGTAAAAACGGGCGTTAAACACTATTAAAACACATACACTCATTAATCCAATGAATCATTCTATTACAGTAGAATTGAAAGAAGTTGGTTACAGTAATTGTTCATATAACTTAGCCTATTGCAGCACTCAAAAAGCTTTACTACTTCCATACTGAATGAAAATGCCTGATTTGTGGTTAGGTTGAGATTCAGCCTGGTTATAACTGAGCCTCCGCCCATATATTGGTTTCCATTTGACTCCCTTGAACATACATCACATCTCAACATAGCTGTATCGTTGATCCAAATAGATGCATATGCTTGATATTGAAGCGTTTGGGATTACCCCTTCCCACTCTCCAAATTCTTAGTATCAAACCCCCATTTCTACTCGTTAATTCCTTGTAAACTTTTCTTCTGCATCCTTTATGATGACTGTAAATGCAATATTTTTATTTGTCTTTTATACTAATAATGGTATGCTAGGAAAATAATACATGAAAAGCCTTCAATAGATAAGAAAAAAACATTAAGAACTGATTGGAGCAGATAATTTGCTAAAAAAATGTTTTTGTTGAAATGCAATGATGGTTGCACAGCAAAAAACTCAATCTACCTTAATAAATACGTTTCATATTTAAGGCAGGGAACATGTTTCAGCAAAAAAGTAAAGGAAAAATCTACACGAATACATAAATTTTGAAATAGGTACTAAATACAAATAAATTATGTGTAAAAACATATTTAAAATCTTACCGTTACGACTCTTACATTCTTCGCACTTGAGCTGAGACCACATTTTGATTGTTGAAGTGTTAAAGGGCCGACAAAAGTTCTACACGATATTTGAATTGATGTAAGTCGGCGTCTCAATTTATTTTCCGAATGAACTACCTACAGACGGAAGGGACAAAGCTAAAGAATCATCCATAGTGTGAGTTTCTGCTATTCTGCTGTAAATTTAAATGCCCTCTTTGATTAGGAAGAATATCAACATTGAAAGTTTTTCTGAAAAACGCGTGCTAATAATCTCAGTCATACAAGCTAACCTAAGTAGGATTCGAGCCTAAAACTTCCACGTAATTTGCTGCCTTTGGCTGAACACTAGAGAAATCAATCACGGAAATGGTTACAAAACTCTCAAGAGTTAGGTCCCATTCACAATGAATCGCGTAAACTTAGAAGCTGGCAAGGTCCAAGGTTTTGTGTCTATGTGTAACTGAAACTTAAGAAATCAATGAAAACACAGCTGCTCTGTTTGTAGAGCCTATGGTAGAATTTATCCTTACACGGAGAACGGAAATCAAATGTAGCTCTTGCTGCTTGCTGCTACAAGTCCCGAGCAACGGCGGAGAGAGCCGAAGGTGGTGACCCACAGATATAGCTAGATAATAAGACTTTCAAGCGAATGGACCTTGCACAAAATGTGCTATAAATTAATGCTTATGATTTTTTTTCTGTTGCGATCAAAGGAGATTTGCCACCATTACAGTGATTTACCCGCCTTTATCAATTTATATTTACGAAAAACCGCTGGATTCACCGTTTTCTAGGATTTACCCGAGGTTAGCGTTAGTATATATATATATATATATATATATATATATATATGAATTATTTGCGAATTCCAATTAGAGCAGATTTAACCACCGTTACAATATTTTAATCCCCCAACATTCCCCTATCAATTTATATTTAAAAGTTACGGATGACAACGCAAAGGTCACATTATGTTTAATACATGCAACATTTACACTGCGGCTACGCACAGTAGTTCGGCTCTCTCCGCTGTCGCTCGGGACTTGCAGCAGCTAGCAGTAGGAGCTGCGCTTGATTTCCGTTTTCCGCGTAAGGGCAAGTTATGCTAGAGAGAGCTGACGATCAGTAACTGTAGACAGAATGGCGTCAATAGACAAAGGATTAATTGCATTATAAGAAAGCTATCCTTGCTCATATTACTCTATACAAATTAGTTACTGCACTTTGCATATACATAAACGCTACCGCAGTCATTTTCAATCAGCTGTTAGTTGCTCTTCGCTTGTTCTTATTTTTGATTGGCTAATACGTACGTTTGTGTCTTTCATTGTGAATACCTACATACTACTAAGTTAACGTGTAACGTCTTATTTTATTGCGTTTACGTGTAATTTCCATTCTGAATGGGGCCTTACTACCATATCACAGACAAAGTGACCGATTCTCTGCTTTACGCATGTACGTGCCTAAGTTAATTGTTGAAAAATGCTGGTAGGAGATCGCACTCTATTGTTCTCGGTGTGAGAGATACCTCGTTAGTGCTGAACAGAACCATGTCGGTTTCCCACCATGTGTCAATTTACATAGTTGCTTACCGTGTCCAGTAAGGAACGATCCTTGAAGCAGAACGGCTCAGTAGTGGTGTCTGTCAAGTTAAAGGTAAACAACAGAAAATCGGGGACTTTCATTTGAAGTAATTGTCCTTAATCTATATGATTAAAATTAACTCTCATTACTGTTTACAACTTGGGTAAAATAAGTAAAATAAATGAGTGAACAATAGGAGGATACAGGGGGTTCTAGATGTCTCACCAGGTGTCTAAGAAATAAATAAACGAGCTCAAACTCCCACTAGCAATATGCTATTTATAAACCATCCCAAAGCCTACTTTGTGATGTGGTTTTGAGCTATCTTAAAATATTTTTCACCCCCTCTGTCTACCAGCTCATCAAGTTAGAAATTGTTGTTGTTGTTATTATTATTATTATTATTATTATTATTATTAGGGGCGTATGTGCAAGTAGCACGTGTTTGTTAGGCGACGCAATACAGTGAATTGAGTGAAAGTGTATCAAGTAAAATGGGGCAATGCAAGTATTCTATTCCCCAAATAGTATTCATGTATGATTGATACGTGCGTACAGAATCAGCGCGTGCTGTAAGATTATTATTTCAAGAGGAATTTACAAATTCCCCCGATTTAACACCTTGCGATTTTTATATCTGGAAGGCATTAAAAGAGAAAGTGTACGAAACAAATCCACACACTTTAGATGAACTTAAAACTAACATTCGTCAAGAATTTGCTGCCATTTCTCAGAGGGAACTGCAGAGTGTAATTCCTAAGTAGATGTCAGAAATGCTTGAACAACGAAGGGAGACAGTTCCAGCATCTCCTTGCTTAATATACTAAGTAATTTACTTTTCTTTTTAAGTGTTTATGTTAGAAATAACTTGCGTGACAAACTACTATATTTTCTGCGGACTTCCAGCCTCGCCGACCGGCCGCATGCCACGAAACCGGTTGCGTGAAGTATCGCTCACCCCGTATATTCAGATTAATTTATTAAAATGGTATTTTTGATTGTACATAAATTGGCTTAAAAGCTATTTCTCCATTCACATTTTGTGGTGAACATTTCCGTTGAGTATGATTTAATATGAATCATTCCAAATTGAATTGTATATTCTGTTATAATCTCCTCTTCTTTCCGTTAATTTTTAGGATGCACGCCAAGGTTTCATGTGGCCTTTGTCAAGAAAACAAATGAATTTCCACTGCAGTCCTCTTCTCTACTAAAAATCACATAGATGATATCTTTCCAGCTGTGTATATTTAAACAATTTGAATCCTTCAAGCATTAAATTAAATGTAACAAATGCATATAGGGGTTTCTCTTGAATGCTTGCACATTTGAAATCAGAACTTTTGGGTCGGCGCATTCATAAGTTAAGCTTTATAGCATTACAATAAATTTTATAGTTTTTTTTTTTTTTTTTCATTTAGTGTCTTTATTCGCAACGAGGTAGGAAATGAGCAAACCTAACCTTGTTTTCAAGGTTCATAGTCGAATTTGCACAAACCTGAAGCTTTTCAAATAACGCAAACTTACGCGTCATGTTAATTTAAAGGACTTTACCTATGTGGTCATTAATGTTAATTGTAGTATTTTAATGAATTACGAAAAAGGGGAAAGTTGCCTGAATTTTATGTTTCTGCTTTACCTTGCCCAAATATTCAAAACATGGTTCATCTAAAAGGTCAGCGGATGTCAGGTGAGAACAAGGTGCGCGTTGCGTGTTCAGGACTATCTCGGTGAACATCTTTATGGTTGACGATAATAGCCATTCAATAAGGAAGTTTTGTAAACATTTGCTTCAGGTATTATTTCTTTTTGTTCTGCAAGGAATCTGCCGTATGGCTTGTGATAAAGGTGTATAATCGGCATTCATTTGCCTAACACATCCTGACTTTTGTCTGTATCTAAGATAAACTCTTCTGCCTCAGAGAAGAAAATGTGTTCCATTCCACAGTTACAGTTATGGCGTACAGGGCCGAAATTTGGGAGTGGGAAAACACAGTTTATAAAACTGTTGTTACAAGTAGAGATTCTTAAAGAGATTGGTATTTCTAACGAAAGTATGAACTTAAAAATAAGAACAATTAAATACTCGTTAAGGATAATACGGGAGGATCAAGCTCTTCTTCGAGCAGTTTGTCTAAGGGAGCAAATAAGGGAGGGATAGGGGATGGACATCAAAAATCAGGAAAGGCTTAGACAAAATTGGATTGGGTATATTTTGTTAAGGGGAGAGGACATTACAAGAAATAGTTGGAAAAGTTAACATACGTCTGCGAGATATAGACAGACAAAATATTGAGTTTCAATGCGCAGAAAAAGTATCGCTTAGCCTGCAGGCTCAAATACATCCGGTGTGGGCGAGGGGACGATATTTAGATATCTGTGGCACAGAAGAAAGAAGTGGTCTCGCATGGTTCATATTAGGGGCTTGGAAAGGGGAAAAAAAAAAATAGTTAATGCTCTCGGGAAAAGAATTTGCCCATTGTGTGGAAAAAGCGATCCCTGGAGGCATATATTCTAACAGAATGCAGGGCAACTGAGATTTCAAGAAATCGGCATTTATCACCGCAATTATTTGAATTCTAATAGAAGTTTGAATATTTGCAGGTAAGTGTTGGTGATACTCACACAATTTGGGAATATTAATAGAAAATCCGAGAAAGAAGGTTAATGGCAATAATGAAAAAGGGAATGTACAAGAGGGGGTGTGAGTAAATGGATGAGGGCTCAAGAGTACGGGTTCCATTCGTGTTTATGTATTTATATATGAAATTATTAATATAAAACGTCAATATATCGAAGTATTTGTATATATGTATGGATGTATATTCTTGACTTTTAAATCCAAGATCGCGCGTTCAAACCCGGGCAGAATCGGCGGATTTTTTCGGACGTAAAAATCCTAAGTATGGCTTTCTTCGGAAGGGCAGTAAAGTCGTGGGTCCGTGTCGTACATTTACGGCATGATAAAGAACCTCAAGCCTGAAAGAAGAGGCCTCTGAGCAAAATTTGTCGGCCGTTTCACGTCCTTAATTGAATGGGACACTGATGACCTGAGATGTTAAAGAGCGTCCGTAAATAAATCAAATCAATCAATTAATGTATGTTAATGGTCCTTTTGATCGTTACAAGGAAGATAATAGCATGTACTGCTGTAAAGCACATGAGACATTTGTATTTATTTGAATGTATTCTAAAACGTACAATAAAACATCCATTACTACAGTTACACTTACTTAGGGATAAGAACACAATGGAAATAAGTTTTTACTCTATGCACTTCACCTAAATATTTTTAATAGAAATAGTTTATAAGGTCAATTTATAACATTAATGCATTATAGCCAGTGGGTGGTGACACATAAATGAAATTATACGTTTTAACCGTATAATGAATGGGATTCTTAATAGAAATTTGGGGGTGGAGGGAAGAAGGAAGCAGAACTGAAAGGAATAATACCTAAAACAAATATTTACAAAACTCCTTATTGAACGGCTATCATCAACAACCATAAAGATGTTCAACCAGATAGTCCTGAACACGCAACGCTTTGTCCTCATGAGTCACTCGTGCCGGTTTAGCTGAATGCAATAGTAAGCAACAATATTTCTTTTTCCTCTGAAAAACCGAGGAAAACCCTCTCGCGCAAAAAAAAAAAAAAAAAAAAAAAAAAAAAAAAATCTGAACAGGAATGGAACTATAGACCCCCCCATTGAAGATTCAGAATGCGTTAAGCAAAAAAACATTTGGTGCCGATTAGACACCAGTATATCAAGCATTTGCTTCTGAAGGTACTCTAAACTTAGGTCTGGAACGCTCATTTGGTCACAAACCTTACAGCAGATTCCTTGCAGAACCTTACGAGGCAATAAGTTCTGCATATCTGGTCGGCGCGCCAGAAAATATGCACGCATGCGTAATATAATACTATAAATTCCATCGTATCCGATACCGCCCTTGTATCCGGCACCCAAATAACCTGCAATATCAAAAACAATGGCATTTAGATACGCAGTCTTTATATTCAGCGTTTGGGCGCGGCGTGGCTTTACAGTGATGAGCTTGGTTACGCCAACGCATGCTTCACACTTAGTAGTACACATCACAGTTGCAAGCGTGATAACGTGTAGTCGCACACCGCCGCATCTGTGGAAGGTAGCTATTGTGAATTAACCCGTTGCTCCGTGAAACGCAAGCAACACGTTCTCACGCTAAAGAAATAATCATCGAGGGCTACAACTTTGTGTTCATAGTTGCAATCGGTTGCGATGTTGGCTATCCTCATCTCGACCTTACCAATGTTGGCTACCAATTAGTACGCCAATTTTAGTGTTTTTTAATTAAGAACTTGTGTGTAAATGCTAGCACGGTGTTAAGAACTGATAATAAATTGTATTTCACTGTTTATTTTAAAAAATCTACATGCAAAATGCTCAATTTCTGCATAGAAAAAAAGTTTGTGCACTATGTCTTTACATAACCTATAAAAGTATTTTCCGGAAAATTCTCTTATATGTCATAGATTTTGTTCCGTGGTTGTTAAACATGGGGGATTTTACAGCATTTGTAAATATTAAAAATAAATTAGATAAAATGAGGGCATAAAATGTTTTCCTCCTCTCTAATGAGATAATCAAGCTTTCCTAAATACGGAGGGTGCCAAAAAATGTATACACACTTCAAGTAAAGAAAAAACTGGGTTAACATAACACAACTGAATTCACACAAACAGAAAATGATGAGCACTAATCATCTTAGACTTTTACAGTTGCAACAGTTGCTCAAAATGTCCACCACCGGCGTCGATACACTTCTGAGTACGTTGAACTACTGATTGAGCAACGTTTGCGAAAGTGTCCTCAGCGATTGCAGCACATACCGTTTCAATTTCTTCCCGAAGTGTTGTCAGTGTAGCTGGTTTTCTACGGTATACAACATCCTTAAGAGTTCCCCATAGGCAGAAGTCTAACGGCGGTTCTGTTCTGTACACACGTCTCCATTGCCTTTGAACTTCAACAACATTCTCGGTTTTCCCGTGCCACTTCAAACGATAATCTTGGCTCCATTTTGTTGTAGCAACGCTATCATAATGTATGCGAGTCACATCTGTGCATAGAACATCATACTATAAATCACTGTTTTTTGTGTGGGGTTCAAATTCGAAATATATTAAATAGATATCTACTGTGCAAGTGTGTATACATTATTTGGCACCCTTGGTATATTCAAAACTATCAAGAATTTGTTCCAAGAATTTGCGAGAGAGCACAGCGCATTCATTACTTGAAGGTTCTGGAAACTGTGGCATCCAGGCCCATTGATGAGCCAAGTACCATCGAAATTGCAACAATTCCCAAACATTGGGAAGTCCAAAGCTCTGTCAATCGATTTAATCTATGTTGCAATGGCATCAAATGATCACCCCGAACAGCTAAATAGGTACCAAGTCCTCAGGATTTCGTTCTTTCGCCTAGCTTATACCGCCAAGGATGGCCGAGGTCGTTAAGGCGCGGACTCGTGAGCGGGAGGTCTGGGGTTCAAATCCCACCAGAACCGTCCTTCCTAACTGAGGTTTTCCAGATTTTACTCAGTCCTCGTAAATGGCAAATGCCGGGGAGGTACCCTAAAGCTTGGGCCTGTAACGTTTCATTCCTTAAAAATAAATCCTTTGCCAATATATCATTTCATCTCGTGTATCACCAGTGTCCATCGCCTGTGGGACTCTGTAGCAAAAACGGGCGTTAAACACCACTCATTCATTCATTACCTAGCTAATAGGAGGAATTTCTCTCCAAATAATCTACTCGCAGCATGCGCGAAATAGACACAAAGTTACGAATCTTAAATAAACACTTGTGAAATAGATTGAAATAATTAGACCTATTATTTGTCACTTAGAACATTTTGCACACTTAAACAAATGATGTTTCTTTCACTGTGACATAAGACTTAACGTAGGAGTTTGATAAATCCAGCCCGTTTGCCTGGCTGGCCTTGAGGATGGTCTATCGATGCATATCGGTGATTAGATAATTGTATGACCCAATATATTCATTGTTTCCAAAAAAAAAAAAATAAATAAAAGGTCCCTAGCATCGCTACTACAGCCTTAAAGTTGCCGTAATGCGTAAAGATTTCTCTTGACTGTCGTGGCATGTCAAACGACGTTATATTAATGGTATATTTCAGGGTTTAAAAGCTACAGCTGTTTCATGTGCTAATAGGTCAACGCACTTTGTATTATTTTGTTGGCTTATATTAGGATAGCAATGCTTCGGTTTACTGACAATAAATTCTTAAGAGTTGCATTTTAATTGTATCGTATTGTATTGTAGTAAAGTAACCCAGTTCCTACAATGTCTCTCAACATGAACTCTACCTGCGCCTTGCCTAATTTTCTTCGTATGTTCCTGGCTTCCGCCTGGTAGCAGTTTCCACTTTTCCCAGGAACACTTCAGGGACCACCTCACACACTAACACACGATCATTATCGTGAGATTGTAGCTTAATAGGCGTGAGAATTCTTTTGTTACTTATAATTATTATAATAATGAATCTCTAAGTACATGATTACACGCTTTATAGTAAGCAGGGAACATTTTACATATCTCCTTTCCAGAAAAAAATTTATTCAAGAAGAATATTACCGCTCTTGGGAAGCTACTATATGTAACAGGATAGTTCCATAGGTTTTCCTACTTGACAATGCTCCGTGATAGACATAAATGCATGTATCACAAATATCTCAAGAGGGTCTGAGATTACGAAAGCTCAGACCCTCGAGTGATATTTATAAGGACTATTTCACAAATAAAATAAGAATTTAAATATAATTCCCATAAACTTGACTTACAATATTGTAATAATTGCACATTTGTATTATGAATACTTAACCTTTTCAAGCCATGTACCAACAGACAAATATATATATATATATATATATATATATATATATATATATGAAATTATTAACCGTTGTATAAAATATACTTATAAATACTTATTCAGAAACCATGAGAACGAAATAGACGAAAATCAACTATTACAGTTACTACCATTCGATTTACTAATACCAACTGAAAAAAACAAAAAAGGAGAAAACATTTTACCATTCTGAACAACGAGTTTTTAAAAATTTACGGTTGCTTAGGCAGCAATATAATTTATAAAATGATTTCAGACTGTTTGACTGAATATGCAAAAATAATGAATAATTAAGTTAGTTAAATTTACAATTACTGAAAACATAGAAAAGTGGTCAGTAATGCATTCTCAGGAATTTGTAGTGGAGGTGTAGAGTTGGCTACACTGACCACAAGACAAATGCACGTCGCGTGATAAAGCGATAATTTTTTTGTCGATAATTTCATTTCACTCCACAATCCTGCTGTGATAGGTTAAAATTGAAATTTTTGTTTCGTTTCATTAGTCGATTTTAATATTACGTCACATAAAGGAATAGTCAATATAATATTGGCTTACTGCGACACGTTGAATTAAGAGTTTGCCGTTGAAAAAATAATCAATATCTTTTCATAGTCACAACTAGAGACGGATTTCTGTTACAAATCAAAACAGGAATGTATGCAAGTATTTATGTGCTAAAATCATCAATATATTAACAAATAGCATATTAAATACGACGGTTGCTCTACATACTGCAAATTTTTATTTTAAGGTTAAGTTGCATCATTTATAGTTAGGTATTCCTATTTGAAA
The DNA here is from genome assembly GCA_030762175.1 of Metallyticus violacea. Lineage (NCBI taxonomy): Eukaryota > Metazoa > Arthropoda > Insecta > Mantodea > Metallyticidae > Metallyticus > Metallyticus violacea. The sequence goes on along the minus strand of CM060837.1, from coordinate 27,594,360 downwards.
TGACTGTCTTAAATATAGCTTTTATAGAATACACTTCATGGGCTATATTTTCCTAAACAGCTACTGTCTTTACGGTAGAGACAATTGTAATATTTATTGATCAATTAATAACAGTTATTTTTAGTAAAAATACACACCTTTACTTAGTCTTTTATAAGAATTAACTGAATTGTTGAAGTTGACAAACTGCGTCTTTATATGACTGAAAGAGAATTAATAGGAGCATTCTTAAATAATGTTAAATCACCGAAAGAACCTTTATGTTTTAGATCTGCACATAACCTCGCATACTCACCTAGCGCTTCACTTTAGTATGTTAAATGAGATGTAAGGATGAAGGTACAATGAATGCAAATATAGGTTCAAGGGAAAGAAGAATTAAACCTATAGAAATAGTTTATATTTTACAAATATCCCGAAAAAATTGAACAATAAACCATTTGACGACCACGCTCTGCTACCACTTATTTGCTACGGTTTCGTACTTGTCGATTTAATTTTGTTTTTAATTCTAATTTCATTTTTAAATATGATCTGAAGCTTTAAAGAGGCTAAATAATCTTTTATATAAGTAAAAAAAAATATTTTTTTTTTAATTTTCATTAGAATACTCCAAAACGGACTTATATTTAGTTTAACATCTGAAATAATAAAACTGTTAAAAATTAGTATGTCAAAGTAATGCTCTCCAAGTCATAAGTAACGACTTGGAATTTTTGGCTGTTTTTACATCTCCTTTAAACATATCGCATGTTTGGTGAACAGATTTAGTTCCTAGAAGCAAGGCCATCTTAGCAATAGGAAGGTAGTTCGTGTCTCTATTAAGAAAGTACATAAAGTTGTTTTATTGTCAGCTATTTACTATTAATGGATCATGCAATTGTTTTAGGTACAACGCAGCGAGGGACTGCATCGATTGATATTTATTGCTCAAGGCCAGCCGGATTAAACGACTCGGGAGGGCGAGCGGCGGGATTTATGAACTGTTACGTTGGCCTTGAATCTCAGTCGGCGTCGTTGGAAAGCTGGAAGAAACAGAAATAGTGAAGTTTGCTAAATGAAAATCACTAGACCGAATTGTTCTATTTCACAATGAGTGCTTACTTGTATACCCGCACCGAGTTAGTTCATGCTCTCTGGAGAGTATTAAAAGAAAAAGTTTCAAGGCACATAAATTAACAGTACTCACATACAGGACTTAAAGATAATCAAAGAAATGTATTTAATTTCCGAAAGAGAATTAGGAGGTATAACGTAAATAAGCAGATGCCAGGGACATAAAAAAAAATCAAAATGGGTTGTTCCAGTAACTGATTAGGTGATATGGAAAATACCTAACTTTCTAAGTGAATTAGACTCTTAAGAGTTTCTCCTACCGGCTCTTGTGTTGCCCTGCCCGTTTTCCCGCCTCAACTTTAATAAACCGGCTTGCGAAGGCTTAACTGCCGATGCAGTCTCGCGCTGCCACGTCTGTGATCAAGTATTTGAATGGCAGAATGTGTGACTACTGTTTGAGTGGAAGAAACCATTCATAGATAAAATCATATTAGATATTTCAGCATTACATAATAGACCTTGATATCCTAATGGATGTGTCACCCATTATGCACTGCCGCCACATTTTGGACAGCATTGCACTTGCAGCAGTATTTGTAACAAAGAGGATGGTTAATTAAATATGTAATGGATGGAGGGAAAAAATTTTGAAAAGGAAATTAATTTGACTGGTTGTACGTAATCTCAAGGGAAAATAATGCCTCCCTCTCCGACGATGGTTACCGCTGTCTTACAGTTTTGCCACGGATGTTGAGACTCTGCTCCTGGATATTTTTATGGTTGTGTGACCATAGGAGAAAGAGTCCTGGAAGTTAATAATATTTTTCATTGTGGAAGATGACACAATTATTTTTCATAAACTATTGCACTTAACTAATAAAGCTCGTCCACTGAATACTCTTCCAAAACTAACTACAGTTTTCCACTAATTGAACGGAACTGAGAAAGCCCTTCCACTGATTATTACCCCGCTGAATACTCTTGCGGGCCACAAAATTACAAGACTAAAGATACATGGCCTACGTGGCTTTTTACATGTAGAATCAACTCAAGCGGTTGGCTTCTTCCCTTGAAGAGATCGGCCTGTTTTTTCATCCCTGCAGTCGCCATATATTTTATGGTGCCTACCCTGCTTAAGAAATTTTTCCAGAAAACATTGTTTTGTTTGGGCCATCTTTACAAATTAGGCTACAGAAATTCCCAGGTCAGAGTTTATGACTGGGGTAGCTTCCTGACAACTTGCGAGATAATTACATTTAAGACACAATAGTTCAACACTTATACAGGAACATGACATTACATTCATGGCTAGAAATTAAATATAATTTTTTATTGCTGTTTAGGTCATATAAATTAATTATTTTTTTTGGTTCAATATGATTTATACCTTTAATTTTTACTAAGGGAGTGAGAAAGATTTTATGTTTTTCCTAATTTATTAATTAAAACTATTGGACATCAATGATATTGAGGCTATAACGAAGTTACATAAAATCACTTGCTATGATTACTGTAATTAAATGGGGGTGGTAGCTCTACTGGCTCACACTAAACAAAAAATGTTCAGCTAAAATTTTGATGTATCCAATACAGAACAAACTCAAGATCGCGGGTTCGAACCCGGCCAGGACCGATGGATTTTTTCGGGGCGTAAAAATCATAAGTATGGCTTCTTTAGGAAGGGAAGTAAAGCCGTGGGTCCCGTGTCGTACATTTATGGCACGATAAAGAACCTCAAGCCTGAAAGAGAGGCCTCTGAGCAAAATTAGTCGGCCGTTTCACGCCCTTAGTTGAATGGGACGCTGATGACCTGAGATGTTAAAGAGCGTCCGTAAATAAATCATTCAAAAAAAAAAAAAAAAAACAATACAGAACTGCAAAATATTTTTCATTCAAAATGAACTGTTAACGCTAATAACAAATAGTGAGAACGTGTGCTAATTCAAGCTACTTATGGGTTTAAATATTTTATTATTTGATTTAAAGGAATTAAGGAGTGACATATTGGACAGATTATGTGTTTATGTTTTCCATACATGCTAACAAACAAAACAAAAGTTCTCTGTCTCTCTCTTTCTCTTATTTAGCTTAATGTAGCACAAAAGATTACAAGCTTCCATTAGATTTTGTGACTCAGAATTTAAAGATTTTTTTTTTCTTTTCAAAAATACTAAAAAAACGCTGTGGCTCCACTTCCCAGTTATTCGACCTTTGCAGGCACCGCATGCTATAACAAGAATATCTGCATGAAAATCCGTGCAACACAAGAACAGTCTTTCCAACCTCCTACATTGCAAATAATATCAAAAACATTGCATGCCATTTTGATTTATTAACAATGAAATAGAAACACACACCTAAACAATAGCCCTTAGAAATTGCATTTTAAGTGCAAACGTCTTGTATTTTTCACAAATTTGTCAGGCTATGACAGAACAGGTTTCTAACATTACTTTTTCCCCAGAGAATCACATGTCCTTTTCACCGTTCACTTAGAGCAGGTAGAAGAGTTGACGCTACTTTCTGTAGCAATATGAGACTTAAAGTTTAGCCCTGACTTTCTTTGTAACAATGTCCATCTTCGATGTTATAGCTTTCCACTTCTGGTTTCCACAGATCTTCTTACATTATATCCATCTCACTCTGGGTTATTTCTTTCTTCTCCTTTCCTCCTTTCCTTTAACTTTTCTTCATTATCCTTTATAGATTTGTTTTATTTACAGACACTCTCTAACATCTCAGGTCATCAGCGTCCCGTTCAATTCAAGGCGTGAAACGGCCGACAAATTTTGCTCAGAGGCCTCTTCTTTCAGACTTGAGGTTCTTTATCGTGCCATATGAGACCTACGGCTTTACTTCCCTTCCGAAGGAAGCCATACTTACGATTTTTATCAGCCCAGCTTATCCTTTGTGTTTTAATTTCAGAAATTACGTCAAATGAATTATTTCTGTATTAGTTTTAGCCATTAGTGCATCCATATATTCGGTAGAATTTTTATTTCCCAAATAATACTTTTTTTTTTTCGTGTTATTGATCAATTTTCAATGTTTCAGCCGTGTTCCCTTTGTGCCTTTGGCGGTGTCATTTCAGGGAGGAAGGGATGAATGAGGTAGACATTGGATAACTGGAATAAATGAATGTGTTTAACGCCCGTTTTTACTTCTGAGGCACCACAGGCGATGGACGCTGATGATACCTGAGATGAAATGATATATTAGGAAAGGAATCGTTCCAGGCCTAAGTTTAGGGTACCTCCCCGGCATTTGCCATTTATAAGGACTGAGGAAAAACTGGAAAACGCCTCAGTCAGGGAGGACGGTCCTGTCGGAATCCGAACCCTAGACCTCTCGATCACGAGTCCGCGCCTTAACGACCCCGGCCGCCCCTGGCGGTTGACAGACGGGGTCTCTCTCATATTCCCAGATAGAGCACTCCGACGTAGGCGGAGTTCCTTTCAAGGAGTTTGAGCCACTCAGAAGAGATGTTTCCAGGCCCCAAATTCAACTAGATGTAGAGTTAAGCTACATAAACAGATTGTTCTTTTAGGATCCCAGGTAATATTTTAGATTTCGTAACATTGAAAATGATTTTATGTACCAAATCTATGACATTATATTGTAGATTTACAACAGCTGCTTTCAGTTTGTTTTCATTTTAGTTTTTTGTTTGTTTGTTCGATTTTTTAATTGTATGTAGTAAAATCAGAGTTAAATTTTTTTTGTAATGAAATAAAATAATGAAGATTAGTGTTCCATAATGAAGTTTTTCTCTGAAAAGTGCTGCATGATCTAAAAAGTAGGGTACCAATGCTCTACACGTTCCACATTACCAAAACATAAAATGTTTTTTTCCATGTACCATTTTTTTTATTCGTCAGACATTTTTTTTACTTAGATTCTCAACAATATTACGTTTTCCGGTACGGGGGAGTCAGCACCCGTCTGGAGAACCCCTGGAACAGAGTTGCCCCCCACCCAGTTATATTCTTGGGCGATGGGTAGGCCAGGTTCCTCTTGGTTGACACTTCCAGTACCCGCGAACGGGCCCGAGGTGAGAGTTAGCATAGTTTACTTAAGGGCCATGTTTCAGAGCCATGGGAAAGAATTTGTGCTATTACTAATTTATTTTATTCATCATTTCACACACCCCTAACAGTAGGCATGGGGTTTGAAAGCCTTAATGGGGGAAAGGCTTAACCTGGACAGTTATTATTAGCTATCCATGTTTAGCGAACGTTCAAGAGATAAATTCTTAGCGTGCATGACAAGAAGTTAATAAGTTAATTTAAAATTGCAGTAAACAGCTGTCATTTCTCGTGTTAAAAATCGTGAATACTTTTGCCTCGCAAATCAATACATTAATACAGCGCATGGAAGCGTAGCCTGTCACTCTTGTGGGAGAGACACGCAGGAGCAGGCAAGCGTGGCCTTCTCGGTGGTGGAGAAGCAAGGCCGGCGGAGAATTCTGCCTCAAGGTCACGCGATAAGATTTAAGCGAAGTACACCAGGTTTAAGTAATACTGTAATTAACAGCTATAAACTTTTATTAGCGAAGCTTAGTGCGTGTGTTTTGGTAATGAATGTGAATAACCTTCATAAACTCAGCATACCCGCCATAAGGCGTATTAACAGCACAACACTGTCATCGTATTAGTCGAACCTTTGCTCTTTAGAACAAGGGCTCTATCGCGTCTTATAGAAACTGATTAATCCAGCTCCTTAATAGCAGCATTCATACGCCTGTAAATTTTAACATAGCAGAATTGAAGGTTTTCATCTCTTGATAAGGTTTTCAACCTTCTTCTTCCTCTTGATAGTGAGAAAATTACAAATAATGAATGTACATTGAACAGAAAAAGGAACAAGTGGTTACTTCCGCGCAAAATTTGGAGTTGTTTAAACGAGATCCAACTGAAGTTCTGAGGCGATATATGACAGTAGAACCGGAAAAAGCGCTCCGAAGAAGATAAAAAAAAAATCTCCTCAGCAAAAAAGTTTCGGTAAAGAGGCAAAACTATAACCAGGGAATATTACTCTGTGCTACTGGAAGAATCAAACGACGCGATCAAAGAATCGCCCTCGTTTGGCAAAGAAAAATGCTTGTTCCATCACGACAACGCGCCAGCACACGTCTGTAGTGGCGGCCTCAAAAGTATTGAACATAAAGGCACATAATCCTTTCTCATCTTCCGTACTCTCCGCATGTGGCTCCCAGATAAACAATTAGGAAATCGCTGGAATAAGTTTATGGATTTCAAAAGAGATTATGTCGAGGAATTAAATGAATTTTTTCTTTCAAATAATGGTCTATCTTCTTTATTTTTGCACCAACGTAAAGAACAGTTCTTGTAGAGCGAAAAATTCTTGGAAGTGTCGTCTAAACAGAGGGGACATAGCTTTTAGGCATAGTAGGTAATGCGTTTTGTAAGCGTATGGGTAATTTGTTAATAATAATAATAATAATAATAATAATAATAATAATAATAATAATAATAATAATATATTCTGCTCATATAACTCATTCTTTTTTCTTAAGCCTGACAGTTTTGCTAATTTAACCTCACTTGTGCATGATGTTGCTAGTAAAAATTTTGATGATTCACCCAGTTCAAAAAAGTGCTTCGAGATGCAGGCAGCAATGAAAGATGAAATCTCCTTAAAGGGTGCAGAGAAGCTCTCGAGTCCTTTAACATGAAAAGAGAAAACAGAACAATTAAAATTATGACTTATTCTCGTAAAGCAAACGATTAGGCATTTTCAGATAGGTTTATTAACTCTTTTAAGGCAACACCGAAGTAAAATTTGAATATGGTAAGGTCTAAAAATTTCAGTTTTTGTACACACGTTGTTCAGACTAATCTCTATAAACGTTCAGCCAAATTGGAGAAATTTCCACTACTTTTTAAATATTAAAAAAAAATTATCGACTCAAAACTAATCGTTTTCCATAAACGTTTTAATTTCTCTTCAGAAATTATCGTTTAAACGGAAAATTACGGAAAATTTATTCATTGACTGTACCAATTTTTTATGTACGTATTTTGAACTTCACAGAAAAATTGCATGGTTTTATACAACAAGGTGTACAAAAGTCTAAAACTTTTCATGCTTATACATAAAAATTGTATGTTTTGAATGCAGACAAACGCACTAATTAAAGCTGAGAAAAATAGCTTCTCTAGGGTATAAAGTAAATTTTAAAAACAAAAACTAAATATTTCCACACCTCGGCGTGTCTTTAAACATGACCATTTGAACGCAGAATTAAATGCAGGCATGCCTTAAGAAACAAAAATGTTATCAGCAAAGGCTAAAATTGTCTTGTGTTCGTAGTTTCAGGGGACAGAGACGCCGATAGACTTCACACCCAGTGGAAAAAGGATCCGGGTTTAGGGAAATCGTGCGTGAGAATGGGGAAGGCGTTATTCCCAGATCCCTATCGTGTTCACGAGCAGGCATATCGAGATGCGGCGCCTAGGGTTACGTTGTCTCTTCCGACTTCACAGATGTACATTTTGCGCAGAGAAAATCGCTTCGTCTCTTCCTTCTCTCCTCTTGAATGCTTGTTATTTTATTTGTTGTATCTTAAAGTATGCCTTTCGTGAAGAACGCAGTATAAATAATAATAATAATAATAATAATAATAATAGTTCCGGAAATTAAGCCTGCAGGTATATGAGAATATCATCATTTTGTACCAAGATCCTGGAAAGCTGTTTGTCTTGTCTTGGTATGTGATTTCATTTCCAACAGGTATCTACAAGTTTTGAGTGATATATGTAGGAGTTTTTTATGCTTTTGCTGGTGTTAGCCTGGCTGATTCAAAAGTGCTGTTTTCTTCATTTGTTTTCATTTTTTTTTTTAAATATTAATTTAGGCATATTCTTTAAAATGAGCATGGGTATAAGGGAGTCTGAATTAACAAGGAACCGAAATGAATAACTTGAATTCGGTAGAGTTTTAGAATAAGATTAAGCATAGATATTATACGTGTGAGATGGTTGAAGTGAAGTCCTGACTACCTACCTTTCTGACATCTGTAGGTGCTAAGTGTAATTAAATTCAAATAGTTCATATAGTTCATCATAACCCGGAACAGGCCTTAGGAATCTGTGGGTAACCTTATGCGAACTTTATGTATCTTTTAAAGCATTAACTGCCCACCTATAATCATCGGTAATATTGTAGTTTAGATAATTTCACTCATGTGACGTCATCTTAAAATCGACCGATGAAACGAAACAAAAAGTTGAATGTTGACCAATCACAGCTCCATATCGCAGTGAAATTGTCTAAAAAATGATCAAATCCGTTTTATCACGCAACATACATTTGTCTTGTGGTCAGTGTATCCAACTCTATACCTGCACTATATAAACCTTGAACACGAATCACTGACCACTTTTCTGTGTTTTCAGTAATTCAGTAATTTAACTAAATGTGTATTCACTCAAGCAACTGTTTTTGCGTATTCAGCCAAACAGTCTGAAATCATTTTGAAAATTATGTAATAATATCTGCCTAAGCATCCATGAATCTCAATAAACACGTTGTTCAGAGTGTAAAATGTTTCCTCTGATTTGTTTTTCTCAGTTGGTATTCGTAAATCGAACGGTGGCGATGGCAATAGTCGACTTTCGTTTATTTCGTTCCCACTGTTTCTGAATATGGGAGCATAATATGTTTTACATTTGTTAATAACCCGTGCGCCAATTTCAAATATATATTACTTTTATTCTTATTCTATTCATGGAATAGTCCCAAACCCGTTTTTTGGCTCTTTTCTATTGGCATTACTGACAACGGACATTCGTCTGTTGGTACATGGCTTGAAAACGTTATGTATTCATAATACAAATGTACAATTATTACATTATTGCAAGTCTGGTTTACGGGAATTATATTTAAATTCTAATTTTATTCGCGAAATAGACCTAATAAATATCACTCACTACGTTCGTGAATTTATCGGTAATCTCAGACCCTCTTGTGACGGATTTTGCTGAAGGTAAAACGTGGCTGAAAATGTAAAACTGCTTTAGTATTATGGTTTAGGAAATAATAATATATACGTTATGTTTTCTGTACCTTGTTGCGCTATACATTCTGCTGTACCGTTACTCCGTACTGAATAATCACTCTCGTAAAACGATTTTCATTTGTTTAGCGACGCTCTCGGAGGCAGGGTGAACGCGGCGTTACATAGGCAGCAATTTTACTCTCCGACGCATTCTTATGAGTAACTAAGTAATCAAGCTGTTTTAAAATTGTGCATATGCTTAAAAATGCTTACATTTTAAAAAAAAATTACTGAAAGTTTTGACTATTTATTGCAAGACTGGCGTTGACGCCTCTAATGCTATTTGTGTTCACACATTGCAGGTTTACTTCTAAACCATAGCTGCATCTTCAGGTAGTTGATATTTATTTTTTCATGATAAACATCTTCAGAGAGGTTAGCAAATCCACACAATGGAGTCCGAGCTGTTTGAGCTTCAGCTGATTGGAAAGTACCACGTTTCTCGTATTTGAAACGCGAGTCGACAATAAAAACAGCATTTGTCTGTTTAAATCGCCGTTCTTTATGGACTGGCGCAAATGTGGCAAACATATATATTTTTCGAATTATATTCATTTATTTAAAAAAGAAACCCTTAAAAACGAATAAAATCTTATTATACCTGGAATTTTCTGTATATGTACAATTCTTAAGTGATTTGTAGCGCGTTGTGTTAATTTCCAGCTGATGCTAATTTTTGCACTGCCTTTGAAAATCTCCCAATTTGAAATCGAGTACGTCATCTACCTTTCCTTATATTCAAATGTGACGTCATCTAATGGGTTGACTCAGGCGTTAACACTTGAAATTCTATTTGGGAAGTTCGAGGTTCAAATCCTGTCCTGATTAACCGACCGAGTTTTTTCATTGTTTCCTCAATCCATTTTTAGAAAGACAAATGCCAGGTTAGTGCTTCTCTGCTACAAGTGCAATATTTATGCGTCCAGAGTAAATAGTTCCTAGGCAGACGACTGACCCTGGCATTGGTGTGTAAACAGTCAAGGAAGAACATATGTCATATTTGGGTTATTTTTTTTACAGTAGTTTTGAATGTCTTTACTGTTTTATGAACCGTAGAGAAGAGATTTATTTAAAAATATCTTTGGATGTATTATTATAATATTAATTACAGCAACTCTATCCTTAAAAGAACCATATCTAGGTTCAGTCTATTAAATAAACAAAGAAGCGACAACATAACAGAAAGGATAAATTAATTAAAAATTGGTAAAATAGAGGAAATAAGTCGAATACAAAGAATGGAATCTGAGCTACTTTTATAAACCATAAACTAATAATAATTGTATCCCTATTAGATAGCTCAATCCAGGAAAGGGTTCCTGAATCGCTCTGTGATACTGATCAGGTGTTATTTTGCTTATAAAGTGACAACAAATTGAATTAGGTTCTTCGTTCAGCAATGGAAACAACGCTCACGCGCAGTAAAGCTAAAGTGGCCCCTACAGATAACACTGAATGCAACAACTGATATATCCGTTGCACCAACTTTCCGTGATTCAGTGACGGCTGTGAGCGGGCCGTACTAACGAACACCTAGTTATTTACTGCCCACAAGAACTCCATACCGATAGCGTTACCGCGTAAAAATAAATAAATAAATAAATAAAAAACAAACAAACATCATTTTAGTGCATTAGTCAATCGTAAGTTTTCATTTAAGAGTTTAATGACATTCGTTGACATAAGTATCAGGCATATTGGTTTCGTTTATAGTCTTTCTTAGTCATTCTCTACATTTTGAAGAAAGCGTTATTAAAATATTTTACTTATAGCCGTAAACTAATTCATGCTTTGATAAACTAATAGTCTGGCGGGCACGTTTTATTCTGGTGATTTTTGTCATTAGTGCTCCGGCCATTACTATTAGTTATGGGGTTTAAATTGCAGCATACCTATAAAAAATCTAGTGTAAACTATATCACTCGTTGAAGACATAGATTAGAAGCAGTTCATTGACAACTAAAACGAATTAGCATAGGGATTTTCAACCTTTGTCCCGCTGCATTTTAGGTTGCCGCAAATTATTTAGGAAATAAACAAAAATATAGCAGGGGCTACTTAAAATGTGCCAAAACTGTATACACACTTTCACAGTAGATATCTATTTAATATAATTCAGTTAGACCTAAAAACAACAGTAATGCGTAGTATGATGTTCTGTAAACAGACGTGACTCACATTATGTTATGCTAGCGTTGCTACAACAAAATGAAGCCAAGATTATCGTTTAAACAGCTGAAAGCAATTTTGAAGTGGTAGTGGAAAACAGAGAATGTTGTTGAAGTTCAAAGACAATGGAAACGTGTGTACAGAACAGAACCGCCAACGCGAGTAACAATTGCACGCATTCGAGACAAATTTGAGACTCGTGGTACCGTATGTGATGTTCACAAGGGCAGATCTGGGAGACCTCGCACAGCAACAAGCCCGCGCACTGGATAGGACGAATAGGTCCGATTGAGTTTCCACCGCGTTCTCTGGATCTAATTCCGTTGGACTTCTACCTTAAGGGTGTTGTATACCGTAGAAAACCAGCTACTCTGACAGCACTTCGGGAAGAAATTGAAACGGCATTCCTGCAATCGTTGAGGACACTTTCGCAAACGTTGCTCAATCAGTAGTTCAACGTACTCAGAAGTGTATCGACGCCGATGGTGGACATTTTGAGCAACTGTTGTAACTGTAAAAGTGTAAGATGATTAGTGCAATCATTTTCTGTTTGCGTGAATCCACTTTTGTTATGTTAACACAGTTTTTTCTTTGCTTGACGAGAGTATACATTTTTGACAGCCTCTGTATTAAAGTACAACACATAAATTACTGGTATCGGTGACGATGAAGAGAAAAACAAATCAAGACGGTCTCTTAAAGTCAAGTTTTGTTTTACTGTTACTCCTGATACCAAACATTTGTGTTATCAGCATCAATCACAAATCTCACATTAATAACACAAAATTTGTTTTTGTGATTTACAACTACATTGTAGTCCTTTACTTTTAAAATTATATTTATTTATTTAATAATTAATAACCGGGGTGTCTTGGACATTTATGTAGTATTACTTTGTCCAGTTGCAGGCCATAAATTGTATGTAAGGGTATTATTAAAAGGAACTATATTCTTGTATTTGTTATGGAGTGTTATTTGAACATAATTTAACACACATATCACAGTGTAAATGAAAAAAAAGTAAATAATTTAACATGTTCGTATTTCAAAAACTTTATAATGGATCCCCCGATTTTCTAATCTTATTCACAAGGGTACCGCAACGTAATAAGTTTGGAATGAAGAAAAATAAAGAGGTAGCTGGTATCCGTGTAGGAAATAAAAAATATCTACATAAATGTTACATACAAAGCCTGAGCAACAGCTGTAAATTTGTAATTAAATCGGTTAATATTGAGTACTCCCCTACGCCTGTTTTGGAAAGGAAGCACACAGATGATAAGTTATCCAATAGACGGAGGCGTTACCCCTACACTGCAACCAAATCATTTGTCGCATCGAGAGAACGCTGCATTATTTGCCAATACCTACATCTACAGTTTCCATCACAGTAAACATGGTCCATGTTCAAGTAAGCGAAAAGAAGTGTCTTGCCGTATCCTCTTCCACAAGATTAACATTCATAATTAGATGATGCTTTGCCGTCAAGACTTGAACCAGATGAAAGGTACGAATGAGTGCGTTTGAGCCGGAATAGGTTCATCTTTTGTAGGTATTCCAGTTTGGAGTCTGCTGCCGCGTATTAACTGCAAAATACAAATTATTGAACTCTTATTGGCACAAATTGTAGCAGCTTAATTAATGAACTATGTGTCTATTTAATATCTTCAGCATAGTGTGACATCTGAAGAGAATAGGAATAGAATGGTCTTTTGTCAAATAAGCAGCACGCTCAAAGAATAAATAATAATAATAATAATAATAATAATAATAATAATAATAACAATATCTGTAATGCCTACACCAGGACATATATTACAGTTCCTATAGATTATGATATATTTTGTCTTATCTCTTATTATTTAACATTATTTGTACATATTATATCTATAGCTAATTAAACAAAAGTAATTAACAAAAACGCAAATGAACAACAACCTCAGTGTATATTTACATCAAAATAAAAGAAAATAACAAGAGAATGAATATAATTATTGCTAGGAGACAAAGCGAATGAGTTGAAAGTTAAGCTATCAACCTACTCACCATCCCAAAAAAGTGCCTCCACTTTTATGACTGAAATCCGACCAAGAAGGAGAAAACAATAGCTATTGTTGTGACGTCAGGAGGACTAAAACGGATTGAAGGCATGATTTTAAACTCTGTAGTAATAGGAAGTGGTGGAAGTGCGGCTAGGAAGATAAAGCGCGGGGAACATGTTGAGTAAAGAGCTGAAAATGATTCACAGAAAGGTCAAAAGGAAATGGAGGATGAGTACAATTTACGATCAAATAAATACAACAGGGTAACAATCGGCAAAAATGAAATTTTTACCTAAATTTGACTTCGGATGAATCGCAGAAACCGGAGGATCCTATGGTTTACTGCGGCTCGCTACGGCCTAACGGCCTCCGCTCCCCTCCTTACTCCTAAATATAATTGAATGAACATGGTGGCAATGATAAAATAATATAATGGTTGACGTGCACATAAACATGGAGGTGAAATTTTGTTATAATAATAACGTACGGTCTAAGGGCGCATGCGTGGAACTACGGGCTCCAAACTGTTCACATAGTGCTGTAATAATGTCTCCACTCACTTTCCTGTTATTTTACGTAAGTTTTTTATATTTCGAAAGGCATAAGGCTATATCAAAAAATGTTGCTTCATTTATACCATGAAATCATTCCATAAAATCCCCTTCCATTCTCTATATATACCTTTTAAAAGTCCTATATAACATGCTAGGCTTTTTTTAATACTGAGAATAGGATGGAAACTCCTCTTATGAAATAAAAAAAAAATGTTACAGGTAAGGAAATAATAAATGAGCATACTTAAATAACAAAGATATGTTTATTTTTGAGCTAAAGCAACACGGAAAACTGGTGTCGGAAATGTTTTGATGTTTAAAATTGAGAAGCACTGTGCAGCCCAGGGCTTAGGGTTAATAACCAAATGGCAACCAAGTTGTGAGTAGCGCCCAAGACCTGTTCAGATAACGGGCATCGTGTGACGTACCTATAGGAAGTGGATGGTCAGATACTCTGAGCTGCCCCCGGGGTCGCGACGATTTGGGAGGAGGGAGGAGGCCAAGAGGTGGAGGGGGTAATATATATGTGTACGCAAAGAGAGGAGGTGCTCGGGTTGGAGAGGGGAGGATAGTTTACGTGTTACCGACGGTAGATGGCTGCAGTGGACAAGGTGTGAGGGGGGGTGTGTGTATGTGTTTAGGGTGGAGAAGGTACACACACAGGTGGTGGAGGGATGGGGGTACGGCGGTGTGTCCCGTCAGACTTGTAGATTCAGTTACACGCAACTGGTTGCCGCAACTTGGTAGTCCTGCGTGTTTGGCACTTTTCAACACATTTTCACCGAACTTTGGCGAATTTTCCTCCCTCACGTGACCCTTTTGACATGTGCGTGTGACCCGAGAACACGGCGATGTAAATATAAACACAGAAAACTACTGTGGTGTTTAAACAACAAGTGCTTTTTTTGGTGTTTTGTTGTGTTTTCGTTGCCGAAGACGTTCGTCGGCACCTGTGATAGCCGCCAGTGTTTGTTGGTGTTGTGTGTTTGCATTAGGAGCAATACTACATGTGTTTGTTGGGAGGTGGAAGAGAACAGCGACACCGCGACGGCGAACACTAGCTACTCCTGGTGTTCCGGCATCAACGTGTATCCTAACTTCGGAACGTTGCTTCAAGCCGGCGACACGGAACCCAGGTAACATTTCCTTACCATTTTGGGTAGAAAATATGCCTCAATATCCCCCTTGGTATTATTTCAAACCAGTGCGCCAGTGCCAAGAAGTAACCGTTGCGGCTTCATCTGCTTCTCTCAAAGAAATTAATTGTGTGAGAATATCAAAAGATTTTTGCTTCTTTCGTATAAGCCACAATCGCTTGAAGTTGAAAATATCCTGTGGATCCTATGGTAATAAAGGAAAATGTAATTATCCATTCTTAAATTGTTTTAACATTATCATGCTTTACGGAAAATACCGTACATCCCATTCAACCATCTGCCAGCGAATCAATAACGCAAGATTTGCTCCACAGTCCACGGCCTACCGGTGTGCGTGGCTAGCAAGTAGTTAACAGAAACAGAGCAGTGGGCTTTCATGGCGAAACATTCACGAACAATTTAAGCCATAAGTGCCACAATATTTATAAAGTATAGAAATATGAAAGATTAAACATTTCGCTGAATTGTGCTATATGACTATAAAATTTTATTTCAATTATTAATGTGTTCAACAAACTTTTTAAAATTTACGTTACAATGTTTATAAGATATTAAATATTGATATATGTAAATTACTATATTACTAATGCCTCAAAATATAGAACTTTCTACCATAATATATTAGGTAAATATAGATATCTAGGTTTTGTGCCAATATTAGTTTAGCAGACAGATGTACCTTTATATTACTACATACCTAAATAATTTAAATCAAAAGTATAGATTAATTCAGCGTTCTGTATATTTATAACTACCTGAAACTCTGCATATATTGTATTTGAATAGGGTTTATGACCTCTGCGAATTTTAAACTTCACTGATTAAAAATATATTAATCTACAAATCTATGAAACTATGAAACATGTTCGGTTTTAAAGCTAAAAAGTTAAAATTTTAGTTTCAATTTCAAGTAGCCATAACAAAATACATACATAATATTTCGCATCTCCGGGTTTAATAGCGTTCATTTTATATGTAAAAAGTTAAAGGAAAATGACATTTAATGGTTTCAGATAAATTCAATCTTAATTTAAATAAAATGATTTCAATTCGTTAGAGAAAAGATTTAAGTACGCATGATTTTGTATGCGCTCACAGCCCGCAGTCCTTAATGCTTCCTTGTTGATTATAAATACGTTAGCGTAGTAAATAACATGATTTCCAAGTAATATACATATGAATATCAACTGCTTAAGCGAAGTGATCATTATCAAAACTAAAATGCTTCCGGGTATATGGGACGAGCGATTTGATTTACGCGAATCTCCTTTGCAGGCTACAGATTGTAATAGCAAACAAGTCTGAATTGAATTCCTCAAAAATATCCATTAAACTTCTCAAAGCTTTTGCAATGCATAGCTCTCCCGTGGTACATAACTTCAAAAAAGTCAAAATGCAAATTATCATAATAGAACTAGATTTCCCGTGAAGTAATAAACATACAATTGAACTTGGTGATCAAAATGTTACTCTTTCAATAAATTCCATAAAAATAAGTGTTGATGTTTTACCTCTTTGCTGATTATCACATCATTTACATCAACTAAAGTTGCTGCATTAACTTTGTTACTTAATTTTCTAACGCGCTCATATCCCTTTTTATGCAACACAACATCAAAAACAGCAACCTTAGTTTTACTGTTTGGCTAGGAGACTTTATAGATTTTAGCTCAATTATTTTCCCATTCCGAAAAGTTGAATGCTTCTAAAAGTTGCAAGATGTTGTTGCATTTGGGGCTCGTCTGAACCAGGTTATCATTTTGGATTTTAGTTTCAGACGTTCAAATGTAACAAAGTAAAAACCAACAAGTAGAACTAATTTCTTTCAATTTTTAGCCCAAAGGAATGAATCTCCTTTCGGTAAGGAATGGGGACTGCTGTATAGACTGAACTTTTATGTGTAAAGGTCATGAAGTAGTTAGCAAGGAATAATATACATTTTTTTGTAAACTGAATCAATTTTCTCTCCGCAATGTTTAAACATTAAATATTATTACATTTAAAATACTTCAAAATTGCCTGTTTATAAAGTACTCTCTTCCTTTCCGTGTTGCTGTAAACACAGTGTTTCGATATTCTTTTGTCCTTTATTACTCTAACACGGAAAAAAGAAAGGGGAATAACAGAAAACCAACACTACAAATATTATTAGAGTAACTTACACATGCAGCCCTACCACCTGTAAATTGAAATCATATATTCGAAACATTTGTTATTACAGTTCCGTCGCCAGATCTGTAGGCCATAAGAATTTGTACTACTGTGCAAACGGTAGCTTAATAAGAGAAACTATTTTTGTGTACCCAAATTATAAAGAAATTTAATTTTTTTAGTCAAACTTGTTAATAATATGCTGCATTATGACATAGTCACATAAAATTATCACCTCTTTAAATTGTTTTCTTTGCTAAAATACTGTCTTCAGCTGGATGTTTTCATAATACTGTTTATTATTGATAATAGAATATATTATTCATCTGCATTGCAAAATATATACTTACAGAATTAATAAAATATAAAATTAATATTAGCTACCCAAAGAACTGGTAGGATTCGAGAATTTTAGCCTGTTCCGAAAGAAATACCAACATTAAAGTTTCTGCAATATTCCTAATATGTTTACTGTTCACTAGATTAATGAATCTATCGTATTCCTTATGACAATGCAGCCTTTACAGCTTGAACTAAAATTTATTGCGGTAAATTCATGTTCGCTAATAACAGCATTAACAGACAAACGAACTAAATAATTCCCATGAATATAATGATGTCATAACTCTATAGTACTGACTTCAGAATAATTCATTAGATTTCCCCCCCCCCCATTTTATTAGTAATTCTGATAGTTTTCCTTTACATTTCTCGTTTCTTAACCATCTATTCATGCAATAAAGTATACCATTATTAACTAGTTTCATAAATTACTATTGTCGGTCCTGGTGGTGTAGTGGTAACCATACTTGCCTTCTTCAACCCAAGATCGCGGGTTTAACCCCGCTCAGGAGCGATGGGTTTTTTTCGGGCGTAAAAATCTTAAGTATGGTTTCCTTCGGAAGGGAAGTAAAGCCGTGGGTCCTATTTCGTACATTTACAGCACGATAAAGAACCTCAAGCCTGAAAGAAGAGGTCTCTGAGCAAAATTTGTCGGCCGTTTCACGCCCTGAATTGAATGGGACGCTGATGACCTGAGCTGTTAAAGAGCGTCCGTAAATAAAGCAAATCAACAAACTGTAACATACTATTAAAAACCATAAATCAAGAATGGTGAAATATTTTGTGACCATAAAATTTATTTATAAACGTAAATATGCAAATAACTTGTTTTAGTGAAGTAAATAGATCGTTTTATCACGTTTTATAAGCAGGTTTTTTTTAGTTCCATATGTAGTGCATTACTTCAAGTCCGAACAGTGAGACTGAGAGATTTATCTTACAGTCAAAGTAGAAAAGTATTACTAATAGAAATTACTCTTCCGCATTATTTTCATTATAAAGATGAGGGAAAATAGTTATCGTTTATTTCCATTGGATTCGTTCATTAGAAATACTGCTATGAATGTAATCACTGCAGCTTGATTCTTCCTGACTACACGTATGTCTTTTGTTTTCTAATTAGATCCCGTGTTGTTATATTAAAGACAGAAAATTTGCTCCCCGTGTCCAAATATCTGCTTGAACTTAACATTACAGCAAGCAAAATACAAAATATGTCTCTTATAATGATATTTTATTGCATTGTCTTCAAGGCAATAGTCTGTAGTCTGGTCAGATCAAAGAGAAGATTTTGCAAGTCATCTGTACATCTGAAAACCGTTAGCGGTTCCCGGCCTGAAAGATATGTGACTTATGTTTTAAATACAGCTTTGTGTTTGGTCATATGGATTTTAAGAACAGAGAGGGGAGAGGAAGGTACAAATTCAATGACATCCATTTACATTGTACTAGGAAATTAGCTCAAAATAAAAATAAAAACAGCTCCTGGATAGCGTTTGCTATATCATTAAAAGAATAAGACACAGTTTAACAAATGCTTCGTAAGTTAACCAAGGGATTAGACAAGTAAGTCTGTTATCATCAACTTTGTTTCGTTTTTCATAATGACAAACTTATCCTAAAATGGAAAGAAAGTTTGCTTTTTAAGTGTAATAAACATTACAACCATAAGTTTATTATTTTTCAAAATATCAAACAATAATTACACAGAAGATTATCTACAGAGATCATTTCATGAATTACATGAATAACAAAAGCATGTAACCTTGAACGTATCAATAAAAGTACTAAAATACAAGTGTTTAAAGGAAAACATTCCACAAGAGTAAAAACCGTATTAACAGGGCCCCTAGTTAGAAGCTAGAAGTTGTAATTGCAGTGTTAATAGCTTTTCACACACTCCTTAATGAAGCAGAGCTTTCAACTCTTTTAACACAATAGCAGCGTGATAGAACACAGACAGATTTTTAGGTCAGTTTTAGAATTTGCATGAGGTAATGGTAATGATGACTTTCGGAACAAACTTTAACTACAGAAGTCTGTACAGGGATTTTTATATTACTAATGAGATTCCGTAAAAGTACTATGTACCATGTGCTTTGACTTATTTGAATAACAGTTTATTTTATTGCAGAGTCAATCACTTTAACTTAGTAGATGGTTTTCGGTATGCTCACAGACATTGCGTCGGTCCTGGTGGTGTAGTGGTAACCATACTTATCTCCTCAACCCAGAACTGCGGGTCGATGGATTTTTTACGAGCGTAAAAATCCTAAGTAAAGAACCTCATACCTGAAAAAAGAGACCTCTGAGCAAAATTTATCGGTCGTTTCACGCCCTGAATTAAATGGGACGCTAATGACCCGAGATGTTGAAAAGCGTCCGTAAATAAATCGATCAAAAAAAAAAAAAAAAGGCGGTTTGAACAGTGACAAATGGAAGGGATTTAGAACGGGTGAAATCCAGGGAAACGGTTTAACAATCTTATGATTTGTACAATTCTATGAAACGTTGCTCGCTTAAGTTACTCATTCCTGAAAGATGTTGTGCTTCAGGGTTCAAATCTTCTGGCTTCTGTTCACATGCATGATATTTTAGCTTCATGTAATCTTTTATTTATAAACGTTCCCTGTAACTTCCTACTGGGTGATGAAGACAAGCGAAGGCGAAATACATTTAGTAAACATATCCAAAGCCGTCCATATCGGATCTCTGATATGGTTTAGTGTCTGAATTTGTAAGAACGAACCACATAAAATCTGAATTTGGTGGTCTCTTCTGCAGAAATATGTGAAAAAGTGCTGTTGGCTAGCAACAAATGCGAAGGACACGAGCTCCCATTCTCCTTACGTCATGCCGCTTGGCTGAAGTTGTGTATCTTTGACACTACTCTCCTGGGACCCATATAAGCGTTCATTTGTCACAATTATCAACTCTGTTGATTTAGACAATCGGCACAGAACATTAACTGCCCCTCACCAGGAACCATAGCACGCTTAACCGAAGTTTACCTCACATATGCTTTAACTGCAACGCAGTTTCGCTGAGGAACGTGTTCAAATGCTATAGCCATCGGCTCTTAGCTCCTCAAGAACCTGAGTTTGACCCCTCGATGGAAGATGACTGTCATTATTTAAATCGATCTACATTCCGATATGTGTTAACAGCCATATCAGTGCTAGTTGCTGTTTATTGTGGCCCTCAGGTAGTTGTGTGATGTCGGCCAGACCGAAGGGTCAATGCACGTGTGTATGTGTGTGCGTGCGTGCATGCGTGTGTATGTGAAGGGGGTAGTACCCTAAGGGGCAGCCTCTACGTCCGAAAAAGGGAGATCAGGTCAGTGAATTCTACTGCATGGACCGGTATCGCTGTTTTTGCTGAAGCCACTTTAGTGCAAGGTAGCAAATGTCCATGCTTTGGTTCATTTATAGACAACATCAACACATAAGAGAAATCTTCATAAAATAATAACTATAGTTCTTAGTTACCTTAGCCAGACGCTAATAAAACAAACACGGTAAACGAATGAGCTAATATTAATGAGAGCAGATACCCGGCTACTTTTAAGTTGTTGTTGATTTGTTTTATTTACGGACGCTCTTTAACAGTTCAGGTCATCAGCGTTCCATTCAATTCACGGTTTGAAACGGCCGATAAATTTTGCTCAGGGGTCTGTTCTTTTACGCACATGGGACCCATGGCTTTACTTCCTTTCCCAAGGAAGCCATACTTAGGATGTTTACGCCAGAAAAAATTCATCGACCCTGGCCGGGATTAACCCAGCTATCTTGGGTTTAGGAGACAAGTATGGTTACCACTAGAGCATCAGGACCAGCTCTACTTTTAAAGAATACTAAAATGCTTGACAGTCACATAAACAAAAATGTTTAAGCCTTAGCTTATACTTAGGTATGCTTTAACTAATTAACAATAAAATAATAAAGCTGACAATCAAAATGCTGTATTTCGGCAATTGCGTTGCTAAGCAAAGTACAATGAGAAACAAATTCCCTGTTTTTCCGGGCTTGTGGGCCGTAGTCTAGCCAATGATGACCAAAATGGTTGCTGTGTTTTATTAGGACTAAAGAATACCTACATGCAATAATAAATCACTCCTTAGTCGTGAAAAAGTAGAATTCCATTTGTAATTTCTAAACGACAGTTTCTGGGCTGACGGCGTTCTGCATGTCTTCTAGTGTTTACGCCAATATAAAAAAGCTTTTAAATCTAGAAGCCTGATAACCAAGATCAGTTACTTTGTAATTTGAACTCATGTGCAAGGCAGTTTTTATATACTGTCATTTATGGTGTTCGCTAAAAGTATGTGATGGCTTTTTCTTCCCTTTCCTTCTCGTTCTCTGAACGTCCCTACATAGATATCCGCCACTCATTTGGCGGTAAAGTCTTGCAATCCGCGCTGCTTTTGTCTTTCCGTTTCAGGACATGCCATAGCGCACTGCACATTCCCAATGAATTTTTTCTTCTTCCCGAGTAAGTATTGTGTTTCTACACACAAAAGCGTTCGCTATGTGACTAGGACAAACCATTTTAAATCTCGATAAGGAGAAAAAATTACTGAGAATAAGAGTGCAACCTTTCAGCAGAAAAGTGGCGGTGATAACCTGCTTGATGGTTATAGTATTCTTTGGGAGAACATACGTAAATGAAAACTATTGGTCTTAAATTGGATATGTTAAACTTCCAACTGCGCAGGACAATTGAGGAGTTGGAAATTTGGGTTTTTAAATTGTCATAGCAGTAGTATTTGACAGAAATGTCATATTTGTACACCAATAGAGCATATTCAGCCAAAACTTAATCTTGTATCTTCCAAGGTACCCAGCCAGCTCTGTGTACGATAGAATCAGATTCTAATGGTTCCATCTCTGCAATCTACTACATTAAAGGAACCTCAATCAGTGAAAATACTTAAGTATGAAAGAAATGCTAAGAAATGTTTAATTTCCTTAATAAATACTTCTTTTTTCAGAAAAAAATGTTTCTTCGTTTACCGTTTCATTAATAAAGAAGCAAAAACACATTTTCTTGAAGACTTAAGGCAGTTCTTAGATCAATAAAACGAGAGATATGCACATAAAACTACCAAACTCTTTCATAATTTTTGTTATTTCTATTTAGGTAATAAATTTTTACCACGAGAGGGTCTGAGGTTGTTGATAAATTTACGAACTTAGTGAGTGAATTTATGTGGAAAGTTCAGGCCCTCGAGTGATATTTATTAGGACTATTTCATGAATAAAATAAGAATTTGAATATAATTCCTGTAAACTTGACTTACAAAATTGTATATTTGCAAATATCCTTTTCATGCCATCTTACGACAGAAGAATGCCAATTGTCAGTAATGCCAATAGAGAAGAGCAAAATACAGGTTCAGGACTATTTTCACCTTTTTCCAGAAAAAATGTTTCTTCGTTTACCGTTTCATTAATAAAGAAGCAACAACATATTTTCTTGAAGACTTGAGCTTAAGCCAAGGAAATTAAAGACATGCACATAAAACTACCAAACCGTTTCATAATTTTTGTTATTGCTATTTTGACAATAAATCTTATCACAAACCATCCAGTGATATTTATTAGGACTATTTCATAAATAAAACAACAATTTAAATATAATCCTCTAAACTTGGCTTACAAAAGTGTAATAATTGTACATTTGTACTTTTCAAGCAAACTTGCGACAGAAGAATGCCGATTGTCAGTAATGCCAATAGAGAAGAGTAAAATACGGTTTAGGACTATTTCATGAATAGAATAATATATATATTAGAAATTCGCGCACAGAATATTAACACTTGTATAAAATGATATGCTTATGAATATCTATACAAAGAACCCTCCATTTTGCGTTATGACTGTCGATTGTCTATACATTTGTTGCTAACATTAGCTCCCCACAGCCTGCTATCAAAAGTGGTCAGTGATGCGTGTTCAGGAATTATATAGTGCGGATAAAGTGTTGGCTACACTGACCACAAGATAAATGCACGTCGCGTGATAAAACGGATTTGATAATTTTTTTCTCGATAATTTCACTCCGTAATTAGCATTTGGGGAAGAAAAGGGGAAAAGCAATACATTTTATAAAAGTATTTGCAAGTTTGGGATTTTCTTCTGCTGTTTTATCTTTTTGGGATGTTGATGTAATGTTTGTAAAGCGCTCTGGAACTAGGGATTTAATATTCAGTAAAATGATACAGAAGTTAGGGCTTAATTACGTACAGAACCTTCCAAGATGTATCAAAGTTCTGCACTGAGACGGCTTCAAGTAGCACCACTCCATGGTTAGAGTTCAGTGACGGTCTTACGGCTTGTCCGTGTGAGAGAGTGTCGGCTAGCCGGGATCTGCCGGCCGGCAAACTGCCCCCCGGTCCGCCGTGCTTTTGTTGCTGTCCTTTTATACAGCGCATTAAATATGCAGCTCTCCCTCCGGCGATGATGGCCAGGACGGAGCTAAAAGTGTGAATGTTTGGAGTGGGCATTATTTTACATGCTTTTTGTTCGTCAGGGCTACCTGTGAGAACAACCCGCCTGTGAGAACAGTAATGATCGGTGCAGCACAGATCAGTAACCGTCAGAAAGTATGTACACAGCGTGTTACGCAACGGTTCGCCCTAATTCTTGCTGAATATTTTGACGTTAATCTTCCCCCGCTAGTATTACAGTTCTAGAGAGAAAATGAATGACATATACGATGTTCCTGAGCTCGGACCCTGCAGCCAAGTGTTTGTGATCTGTGAAGATTGCTTTAAACGTGTAGGCACCAGTCTTTACTAAGATCACATAAGCGGTTAACATGTGTCAAATTCAGATTATATTAAGTTCTTTCCATTTCATCAGCGATCAGTATGAGAAAACAAATGCGTATTAAACACAGAGGGTGCTAAAAATGTATACACGCTTCAAGCAAAGAAAAAACCGTGTTAACATAACAAAATCACACAAACAGAAAATGATGAGCACTAATGATCTTACACTTTTACAGTTACAACAGTTACTCAAAATGCCCACCATCGGCTTCGATACACTTCTGAATACGTTGAACTACTGATTGAGCAACGTTTGCGAAAGTGTCCTCAGTGATTGCAGCACATGCCGTTGCAATTTCTTCCCGAAGTGCTGTCAGTGTAACTGGTTTTCTACGGTATACAACATCCTTGAGAGTTCCCCATAGGTAGAAGTCCAACGGCGTCCTGTTTTGTACACACGTCTCCATTGCCTTTGAACTTCAACAACATTCTCGGTTTTCCAATACCACTTCAAAATTGCTTTCCGCTTTTCAAACGATAATCTTGGCTCTATTTTGTTGTAGCAACGCTAGCATAACGTAATGTGAGTCACATCTGTTTACAGAACATCATACTACACATTACTGTTGTTTTTCGGTTCAACTTTGAGATATATTAAATAGATGTGTACTATGAAAGTGCGTATGCATTTTTTAGCACCCTAGGTATATATCATTTAATTGTTTTTTATGTTACCTCCTATTCTCTACTGTTGTTGTCAACTGTACAGTTAGGCTGTTCTGAGCAAATGCGGTGTTTATAATACAGAAAGGCATTATATCTCCTAGAACAACTCCTGCTTTACGTTTCCTCCAAGAGGGACTCGCGTTTTTCGGAAAGTCCGTCGGACCTCGAGGCCACCCCCTGCAGTGTTGTAACAAGTGATGGGTGCTGTTAAGAGTTGACTGTCAAGATATTAACAGCACTTTGTCAGCGGCG
This sequence comes from Metallyticus violacea, assembly GCA_030762175.1. Lineage (NCBI taxonomy): Eukaryota > Metazoa > Arthropoda > Insecta > Mantodea > Metallyticidae > Metallyticus > Metallyticus violacea. Next base: position 27,569,059 of record CM060837.1, on the reverse strand, counting down.
CCCCGCTGATAACTATAGCTTTTCCCTAACGTCTTATCACACAATTGCGGTGCGTTTGTTAGAGATAAATAAGTAGTTCTGTATAATGTCGTAACCCTCTGGCCCATTACTGGATGGCGGAAGATAAGCGAGCCTGGCAGTGCTATACATTTTGGGCTTTCCAGCGAAAGCAAAGGATTTTCTCATAATGTAAATAACCCATACTTATCCACTTGCTTTATTTCAGGCTTAGCCTGAGTTCTACAACAGTTGATATATTGTTGTCCAGCAATACAATGATCACTTAACACTAGAACGCCAATAGACCGCTTTAATTTTCCAAACGCTCATATTTTCACTGTTTTTAAAGTTTTTTTCTGTGGTTTTGTGATTTTTAATCCCTTTCAATGACGTTTAGCTCACCATATGTTTTGTATTCAGGCCTTAACTTCTTAAAATAATAACAAATTTACAATCGGTTTCATAGCTGCACAACAAACATGTTTCATACTCATTGGAGCATAGTGCGTGAGTCATTGTCTATCAGCTCTTGTATCCGTGTCTAAAATTTCGCTTATCTTATCATTTTCATGTAGCTTTCATCGACTACTGTCAGCATCACTCAAGGCTGATTATAGGGACGAAGGAATATCTAAGGCCGCTAAACGCAAGACATATCAAATAGGGTTATGTAAGAAAAACAAAACAGAAGACAGTTGTTCGACATGTAAAAAAGTTGTATGTGGTCCTTGTATAATCAAAAACTGTGCAAAAAATGACTCTAAGAATGTTTCAATGTAACAGCTTTCTGTATAGATATAACCCATGTTTGTACAACTTATATACAGGTAATTTGTTACTACATAATATAGGGCAAACCCAATTTGTATAACTAAACATTTCTTGTTTGGAAGCCTGGGGATATAAAAAGCTAAACATACGTGATACGTGAGCAAAAACCGTGAACATAAAAATATCTGAAACCATAAGCACGATTCAAGCTTGCTTCGCAGTTCAGAAGCCATATTGTTCGTTCTACATCTACAGCCGTCTGTAAGTAAGAAATTTCATCGATCTGAGTCAGAAGAGCACTTAAATACGTGATACTGAGCAGATACCAAGTGTATGCAAACTCACTCCGGGAGCTAAATGCAAACTGGACTCGAGCCTGGCTTGCAATTTAGAAGCAAAATCGTTCCCTCTATACTAGCAAGTAGGCTAGAAGACGATAAAAAAAATCCCTAGTTTTCAGTGAAAAAAATAATTAAAAATGCATGAAAAAGTAGTAGCGGTCAAGGGCGTTTCAGGGGGTACTTGAAGCTTGGGCATTCTAGTGTTAAAACAACTTCCGAGGTCATTGAAATAGGTTGCGGGTTGTAAGTTTTGGGGAATGTAAATGTAGTCAGAGGAAAGATATACAAATTTGAAATAATGAGCGGAGTTTCAAAGGCACATACTGGTTAGCCGCAATACCGCAAGCTATTATACATAAGGATAAATTGCTTGTGGTTTGTAACCCTCCCGCACTAACTCATCACCTCCCCTACCAGCCGATCAATTTATCTTTCCGCTTCAAAAGAGAATGTTTTTTGTCTTTGCCATGTCTGTTTTAGCGCACGTGAGCACCATCCATTAGCGTCCATAGAAGTGTGTAGAATTTTGGATGCGTGCCTTCGTTTCAATTTCACCTCAGTCGATAGCTTAATATTCTAGATGACAAGCGGTCCTCCAGAAGGTATATTGAATATATATTTAGTAAAATAAACATAGAATTAGTTAGAAAGACAAAAAAAATCAAATTCAATTCGTTGCAAAAGTTCTCTTTCATAAAAACATGTCTTCATCTATTTATGTCGGTTCTGGTGGTGTAGTGGTAACCATACTTGCCTTCTAAACCCAAGATCGCCGATTCAAACCCGGCCAGGATCGATGAATTTTTTTTCGGGCGTAAACCTCAAGCCTGAAAGAAGAGGCCTCTGAGCAAAATTTGTCGGCCGTTTCACGCCCTGAATTGAATGGGACGCGATGACTTGAGATGTTAAAGAGCGTCCTTAATGAATCGAATTAAAAAAAGTCATCTATTTATGCAATTTGGAAAGCTCTTGCAGCATTCACCTATAACACATTAATCTCTAATTATATTAAGTTAATGTAAATATTATAAAAATTCTATTCTTAAATATACATGACTGGTAGTTTTATAACATTATTAAATAATATTAATATCCGTAATTGAAAAAGAATATCTGTTATTTCTATTAAAAGAAAAATAACATTTCGTGTCCTTAAGGGAGGGCTCGCTTTTTCCTCGCTAGTTGTTCGTTTGCTGTTTAAGACACTCTTTGGTTACTCCACTGCACTAGTTGCTTCTCGAGAGATTTCCATTTTTTTTTCTTCCTCTTGCTACTCTATTATCCTAATATAAATTGAAAAGAATTGTAGCTCATGTGTGTTAAATATAAATATATAGGTATATAGAGTGGAACACTTAAAACTGTCACCTCCTATGCTATGCATTGTTGATATCGACGAGGTGTATTCCCTAAATTTGTTTATTTATATAGAGTTAAGGCCACTAGACCTTCTCTTCCACTCTACCAGACGAAAAAAGGTCAAATTAAAGATATATGCTGCATGTAAATATTACATATTTTAATGTAGTTAGATTGATAAATATAGTGTTAGAATTCCAGTTTTTTTTTTTTCAGTAATTTTTCTCGAATACAAGGGGAGAAAGGAGGAGAAAGAGAAGAAGGAAAAGAAGCGAAGGACTAACTGTTGTGATTCCTAGAGCTAAGATGACAATTCAATCTACGTTTGAGTTGCTTTATTGTCCGACAATCTCTGACTTCAGGAGGAAGGGAGTTCCAGACGCGCTGAATGAGGAAATGTATTCGGTAACGAGAAATAGAGAGTAAAGTCATTTTCAGGGTTCGAGGTAGGGACAGGTATACGAAGTGAGAGGTGATATACTGAGGAATGGAGGATTTTGATCAGGAGCATGAGGGAATGAAAAGTCCTACGTTCTTTTACAGGTAGCCACATGATCAAATTTACGAGGGTTAAGGACAAAATGAATACAGACATAATTTGTCGATCAGCTCAGCATTTAGATTCGAGTACAGATTTACAAATTTAGTCTAAAGAGAATTAATACTGATAAAAAATTACTATTTTCAGCGTAAAAATAATTTTTATAATAAATTAATAGCCATAATTCCAGCATAAATGAAATTAAAATAATAATAGCGTTTATCATATACTTCTAATGCAAATAGTTTATGAGTAATTGATTTTGAAAGTTTCATCTGTTTCTCAGTTTTGTTTTTCTCCCAAATTAACTATCTGATTTTATGATAAGAAAATGCGTTTGGATTATAAATTTTCAAAATGTTAACCTTCCTTAGCCGATGTACATCTCTCCAGGTTACGATAATTGTTTTCGCTATAGAAAAAAGCAAGGGGTATCAAATAGGATTGAAACCTTCTGAAGACCGAATGTTTGTATATCTATTGGGAAGGGGGAGATAAAATCTGACTAAATATACTTAAACATAAATAAATCCACCTTTAATTGTTCTAATGCTGCAACTGTGGCGTTTTTTTTAAGATATATTTCATAATGACCAAAACTGCCTCATGAATCATTTTTCCTCGTGGCTCTCATCTCATTCCACATATTTTAATTGTAAATATCGCTGGAACCATTCAAAGAAACTTCTCAGGCACCATAATCTAAAAATCAGAAAAACTGAACTTTCATCGTTATTCCCATATCTTCACAGAATCTGAAGTTCTAAACATTAGCAATAAAATTTGGGTGGGTGGCAACCCATATGCCAAAATCAGAAGACCGGGCCGGCTTCAGATAATTTGAAAGAAAACAAAAGACTGAAAAACAGCTGAAAATCTTCTTAATAAACTCTTAAAATATTTGCATTGTAGAAATAAGATAAACGCCGTTTTTATTCTAGTTTTAATTACTTTAATTTCTATTACACTTACAGCTGTTGATCAATTAAAAAAACAAATTTCTGCTGAAATTTACAAGGATTTTCAGGTTCGATTTGTGGGCTCACGTGTCCTTAAAAAAAACGGGTTGCCAATATCAGTAACAGTACAGGAAATATTTGATTTGGAAGTATCCCGTTATACTAAAACATATAACCAGTTGTATACGAAACAGGATAGAAGTACAGTGGTCCCAAAACCTTTCAAACTTTAACAAATTATCTCCACTTGTATGCATTCTTAGCGCCATACAATCACAAAACAGCATTATTATGAATAAATTACAAAATCTGTACAAACGGCTATATCCACAACAATCTCAAATATTTTATTTAATCTTCAATGGCTGGGCTAAAGAACGCAGATTAGACAGTGCTTTCTGTATTTCATTCGCCTCCAAAATATCGGGTGTGGAAAGGTCAAGAATGTACATTGTACATGTGCAAGGATGGAGGGGAAAGCCACTGAAATAACATCTTGTGCGTTTAAAAAAGTAAACGCACTGGGAACTCCAAAGTAATAAGCACTTTTAAACCGAAGAATCTCTCACCGCCAGCGACATTTTTTCGTGCACATAGCATAGCACTAGAAGCAACTCTTATCTGTCGAGAGGGGTGAAAAGAATTATGTTGTTAAATTAGCGAACAGCGCTAAGGAAGAAGACAGCCAATACGTGTCGCATGTTTCCTCCCTCACTTATATTCCCACTTTTCGGGAATATCTTGTATCTCAAACGTGGCTAAGGAAACGCAGATTGAGTTTTTAACGGTAAGAGTTGGTTTACCAGGGATATGCCATAGACTATAGTTTTACTTAACTTCTGCAATCTACTTAACCCTTTTTCCATGTGGATTATGTATTCAACGGTTGCAGCAGTGTTTGTGGTCTTCCAGCCATCAATGAATAGAATAACAAACAACACACTGTTTTTCTTACGAACTGTAAAGCATTCTTCATATTGATTAGCAATTAAGGTAGTTGTTAACGATTTGATCAGATTCTAAAGCTAATTTAGTTCATTTATTTGTTCATCTGAAACTCTTTTAGTAAAATGATCCATTCATTAAACAACTGTTATCGCTGTTTTGTGGAAGAATTTGCTAACGCTGATGAAGTGGGTGCACTTGATTTCGTCACCTCGCCATTTGATGGAGATGCATGGAAGATTGCCTGTGATGAAGAATAACGTAAATCGGATAATTGATATTCCTGACCGTCCGCTAGAACTTGCATTCCTGTCTCAAGAAACATATTTTCCTTTTATTACTACCTGAGCCTGCTGTAAGTCTGGTGAACAGCTTTCAACGACTGTTTTATTACCTAAAAATATCATAATTCCTATTAGGATCCACAGTTATTTCAGTTACAGTTGATATTTTCTATTTGCAAATCTCTCTGCAGAAGAAACACAACCTACGAGTGCATATAGCAGAGAGCCTACTCTTACATTAACAGTTTACTAACCTTTCAAGAGCTAATGCCAATGCTAAACATATCGTTTCATTGCTGAATTATATATATATATATATATATATATCCTTTAAATAACAAAATAGCCTAATAAAGTTGAGGTTAGGTTAGGTTAGGTTACAACTGTTATGTAAATGGTTAAAAAAGTATATATCACAAATTGAGTTATATAAAACTAACAGATTATTGCGTGAGCATTTTTTAAAGATATTTACTGGTGGGGACTTCTTTTGTAGGTTATAGGTTTTGCGGGCCACGCTGCTTTTAACCTCAATAACAGTGGATACTATATTAATGAGATGGAATTTAGTAAATACATGTGAGGTAGAAATTTGTAGTTAGTTTGAAGGAAGTTACTCGTTGCTCTCATTGTGTATGCTAATTGTTCTTTGTTTGTTGTGGCATTACATAAATACAGAGCGTGCCAAAATGTATACGCACTTCAAGCAAAGAAAAAACTGTGTTAACATAACAAAACTGAATTCACACAGACAGAAAACGATGAGCACTAATCATCTTAGACATTTACAGTTACAACAGTTGCTCAAAATGACCACCATCGGCGTCGATACACTTCTGAGTACGTTGAACTACTGATTGAGCAACGTTTGCGAAAGTGTCCTCAGCTATTGCAGCACATGCCGTTTCAATTTCTTCCCGAAGTGTTGTCAGTGTAGCTGGTTTTCTACGGTGTACAACATCCTTAAGAGTTCCCCATAGGTAGAAGTCCAACGGCGGTTCTGTTCTCCATTGCCTTTGAACCTCCAACATTCACGGTTTTCCAATACCATTTCAGAATTGCTTTCCGCTTTTCAAACGATAATCTTGGCTTTTGTTGTAGCAACGCTAGCGTATTGTATGTGAGCCACATCTGTTTACAGAACATCATACTACACATTACTGTTGTTTTTCGGTTCAACTTTGAAATGTATTAAATAGATATCTACTGTGAAAGTGTATACCTTTTTTGTTATCCTGGGTATAATCTTGAAGAACGGATTTGTTATTATGCGAAGCAGATTGTTGTTGAGAAGTGATAAGGAAATTTTCAAGGAAATATCCTGGATACTGTTTCTCCAATTTGTTAAAAAGCTATGAGAGACATTGACAATTATCGTCAATGACAAGAAACGTGTTTTGTACCGCCGCGTTCTTAACAAAGAAAAGTTAGATGAAATCGCGTTTCCGCTTAGAGGAAAAATGTTCAACATTTCTTATATTACAGGTTAGTGGACATTATTGTTATTATTATTAGTTTTCCAGTAAAAGTATAAATAGTAACTTTATGCTACCCTCGGAGACTATATCATCCTTTTTCTGGTTGCAGAATGCAGATTTCCCATATCGAAACATAGAAAGCCTGTAAACACTCAAGAATAACGGATTTAGAACAGAAAAAATTAACCGCAACTTATGTAAACTTAGCTGGAGAGGGGAAATACCCTGGGGAGTGAAACAAATTTTCTATCCAAATAACATTTGCATAATAGCAAAGCAGGATGTTGGCAAGAGATTGTGGTCGCTTCAACCAATTTCCGCCTGGCTAAGGGTATGTTCCAGAAGAGAGCACACGGTACAGTGAGAAGGTGTGAAACAATTATTTTAAGAGGGGATGCTGGAGGGATCCGGCGCAACGTGATACTATTTCTCAAGTAGGTAACGCAACAATGTAACGTACCTGCAGCACACAATTAAAACGATCGACACATGGGGTAAGCAAGCACTGAGCATCGGGTCCATTGTCTGTGGCGTGTGTGCTACTTCTAGCGTGCGTTTCTCTTGTCTTCTGACCAGCGCCCTGCTAACGTCAGATGTTTTTATAGTAGTCTTCGCACATACAGTGTAAAGTAACTCTTACTGCCTCTATTTTTTCACCCATTTAGAGACGCATGCTCAGTGTGACATATTTTAGGCAATTATCACAAAGACACTTAAAATAGTGTATGAAATTGTTTCGGAAATCAGATTTTTGAAATCTGCCGGGCACAAATACATCTTATGGGCACGTGTGAGCAGTAACAAGTGAATTTTTCAAAATTTCTTAAAGTGTTCTTAACATATTTTCTTTGTTTAGAGCACAAATTGATCAACAGTCCTTTAAAGTCGATTGCTTCCCTCTTCAAACATTTTAAACCTCCTTCAAGCCTTTCATAGGCCATCTGTAACACCGTACATACCTCAGTTGAAGATTGTTGAGATGAAAGAAGAATATTGTTCATCACGTCGTTTTGCTGTAGGCGGAACTGAACATGTTTCCACTTGCACGCCTGTCATAGTGACAAAGACACTAGTACCATTGTGCATTGCTTATTAAGCTTACAAAAATTGTAAAGTTAAATTTTAGCGTAAGAAATTGTGCTTGTAAAATTATTCTTTATTGAACTACCCTCATATGGAAAAACCTTTTGCTTTAAATGTAAGTATTGCATAAATGACTTTGATGTTAAACCTAGTTCACACGTCTCTGAAATTATTGCTGTATAGTTCGTTAACACTCCTGTATACATAATGTAGCTTAGACAGGTTGAGACTGGAATTGTCCGCATCACAATTTTTTTAATTGAGTTTCATAAGATACTAATTTGTTTAGACTACAAACATTTCCAAATCAACCGAACCCACCTTAGATATTCTCTATCGAGATTGATAAGATTATTAGAGCAAAAGCACATTTTATAGAAAAATAAAAATGTTGACTGTAATGTGACGCTAAAGATTTGTTCCTACTCCTTACAGCTAATCGTGATGGGTGTATCAGGCCCGGTCTTTTACAGTTACACTATAACCTCTAGCTTTGGTAAGTTGAACATCGTTTGAAACAGTTGAAGTTGGCAATGCATGGGCATGCGCGTTTAATTCAACGTTTATCTTTTTTTTTTTTTTGTTTACGATATAGATAAGTTAAGAAAATAAAGTGTAAGGCTATAATATAACTTAAAATTTATTTCGGAAAGGGGGTGGGAAGACAGTAAATTTTGCTACTCTATAGAATTTCTCTCTATTTTTAACTCTCTCTCTTCATGCTTTGAAGGAAATTTTATAAATCTTTCTCTCTACAGCGTTATATGATACGAAACGTTCTTTCCTACTCTAATACGCTGCAGAAATGTTATCAGCATACATCCTGTTGCGTATAACCTCAAAGTTACAAGAAATGTTATTTCCGCCTATAGAGCAATTGTTCCTGAAGTTTTAATTATTAAAATCGCTATTAAACATCTGGAATTTTTTTCTAAAATACGCATATACAGCGTGTTGCATGTATTATTTCATCTCCAATGGTTTCCAACATCATGTTTGCTGAATTCTATTTAACCTAAATCTCTTGTAGAATTCAGAATCGTTCCATAAATTAAAATTATCTGAACGTGTACTAAATGTTCTTGGTCTCCTTATCCTTTCAGTTTGAGAACTGAACTTGTTCTTCTTCTTCTTTTTTTTTTTTTTTTTTGATTGATTTATTTATGGACGCTCTTTAACATTCCAGGTCATCAGCGTCCCATTCAACTCTGGGCGTGAAACGGCCGACAAATTTTGCTCAGAGGCCTCTTCTTTCAGGCTTGAGGTTCTTTATCGTGCCGTAATGTACGACACGGGACCCACGGCTTTACTTCCCTTCCGAAGGAAGCCATACGCCCGAAAAAATCCATCGGTTCTGGCCGGGTTCGAACCCGCCATCTTGGGTATAGGAGGCAAGTATGGTAACCACTACACCACCAGGACCCACCTGAACTTCTTCGTCACTTATATCCTCTTCTCCCGAAAAGTTTCTGACATACAATAATAACCTAACCTAAATAGCATGGGAAGAAAAATACACGTGTGCCGGTTGCGAATAGTGGAAGAGATGCAAAACAAAATTCGAGGAAATAATTGAGATGGAAAGATACCCAGCAACATAAACATAGTTAAAAGTAAAATGTCAGTTCATAACGGATGATAACACGTGGAAAAATAATAGAAATGAGGTCGGAATAAGGAAGAAAAAATGTAGTATAGGAGAAAGGTAGGGGCAATGAAGAAGGGAAGGGATAAAGGCCGTAAAGAAGAAATAGAACACATTTATATACTGGCATGTCTCCTTTTTCGTATTCAGTTTGTTCCTCCTTGGCATTTCTTCCATTTGGATTTATGTCGATGTAGCCAATTGGCCAGCAGTCCGCCTCCTACTTTGGCTAGTGGCCAACCAATCTCCTGCTTGCGCCGGACAAGAGAATCAAAAAACAAGAATGATGGTTCTTTCTGTCGAGAATGGCAAAGTTGCTAGAACGAGTTACATAATGCTAGCAGAGAAGACATTTAGACGGTTTTAGTGAACGGGTACAGATGTTTAATTGGGCATACTCTGATATATGATACAAAGTATTTTTCCCCTTCATTTGCACTCTTATTAAACAAGTGTTGTGGCATTAAAAGCATTTTTCTTCTGTAAATAAGGCCTTCACTGTTTAGCAGTTTAGTCTTGGAAATACTTTCCACATTAGAGGTGGATTTTAGCATATTTGGATGTTTTACTTCTAGTTCCCAATCACATGTATAGATGCATTTCATGTTATTTGCAAAGGACACGTTTTTATAGTAGATCTGGTTCCCACGCTTGAAAGCTGGCCGGGGAGCTGGAGGGGAGGTCAGTACGAATTTAACTCTAGGCACGTACGGACATATTCTTGTGTGCCATGGCATCGTTAGGCGGCGTAATACAATGTATTACTTAATATGACTCAATTCAGGTATTTTGTCGGTCCAGGTGGTATAGTAGTAATCATACTTGTCTCCTAAACCCAAGACCGCGGGTTAAATTCCGGCCAGGACCGATGAACTTTTTTCGAGCGTAAAAATTCTAAGTATGACCTCTTCCGGAAGGGAAGTAAAGCCGTGGGTCCCGTGTCGTAGATTTATTGAAAATGGAGGCAATTCCAGCAGCATCTTTTTGCTTGATAATGGCGAGTAAATTTATATTTTAAGTATTTAAGTGTTAGTAATAAATTAAGCGACAATTCTATCTGCGGACATTCTGATCCCTGTTCACCGCGGTGCCGACTGGAGCGGTTTCGTGAAGAAACGGTTAGGGCAAATTTAAGCATTTAAGTCATACGAAAGTTTATTTTGTTATTTTCTGCGGCTAGGAAAAAAAGAAAAGGAAATGTTGTAGAATTGAAGAGAATAAAACAAGTTTACACTTTAAATTTTATTTACAAATATTTAGCACAGCGCACTATTATCAACAGAGCACTCCATAATAAAACCATTGTTGACTCTTAGCAAATTTTTATCACAATGAATGGCAGTAACTCGTTAAAAGAACAGATAATCAAAGTCTTATCGTTTTTTGGATTGAATTGGAGGAGAATATTTTGATATCTCAGCCTTGCCTAAAGGTTTGCGCTTGCTGAGGAAGGGACGAGGTTAGGGCGACACTGGAATGAGATCTTTAACATTGTTTCCGTATAAAACACCCCTATGCCAGTCGAGCATTCTCTCCAAAGATTTCGAACTCGCCAGTAGTCTTTCCAAAGTGCAAACCACCGTCACGACGCACCATTCCAGCTCGTCCTGTTTGATAATTGTCACAAGAATTCTGTAATATGATTAGCATGAACATTATAGAAAATATTGCTAGACTTGTGTGCGCTAAACACGAAGTTCGCCTTGTGATAACACAATGATCTATTTGCAGAAGTCTTTATTTCATTTTGGTGATGATCAATGTGTAGAAAACATTATATTTTAGAGTGGTTTAGCTGCAGAAAATAGTTCATTTTGAAATAGTTTTTGTTTTTTTAACTATAAAATTGCCTGAAAATAGAGACGTTTCTGTTAAGTCTGCAGTAAAAACATGTAGCCTTTTATTCATATTTATTATTTAGTTTCAAATACATAAGTTTTATTTACAACCTGTGTAAATGCATAATTAAACTTTCTTCGTGATATCTGTGATGTTCTGACAGGATGAGAAACAGTCAGTGTGGCATTAGAAAGGCCAGTGGCTGAAATGTTGTTCCATAGCATCCTGTGGAGTTGAAAGGAGTTAAAAATTTCTAATGGAAAATAGAAAAACCTTATTCGCAGAGAATAAAGTAATATATGTGTAGTAGTTTATTGCAACTTTTGCATAATTTATTAAAGTTGTATCTCAACATTCTTATGTATAACAGAATTCAATTTAAATGTGTGGTTTATTGGAATTCAATTTAATACAATTGTTTTAAAATTTAAGGCATTTAAATATATAATTCTACATACTGTCAAATACATTGGATTCTTTGGAATAAAATAAGATTTATCTCAGTTTAATAGTGCATATTTTTGTGCATATATTCTGGTTTATAAGGACGAACTTAAATGAATACATTGTTTTTAAAATTTAAGACATGTAAATAAATAATTCTACAAACTGTCAAGTATAATGGATTCCTTGGAATAAAATAAGAGTTTTCTCAGTTTAATAGTGCATATATTCTGGTTTTTAAGTACATGCGAGCATGCATATTCTACCATATTTAGTGCATATGAATCTGCTCCTTCATTATGATACACCAGCATCAGCAGGTCGTCAATTTTGCAGGGAGAATAAAATTTTGCCTAGAACAGAAGTAAGGTAAAAAGTGGATAATCAAAATCAACAACAGTTATGAATTTCTCGCGGTATTTCCTCATTGTTGGTTCTAGTGGTGTAGCAGTAACCATATTTTACCCGTACACTCAAGATCGCGGGTTCAATCCCGGCCAGGGTCGATGAACTTTTTTCAGGCGTAAAAATCCTAAGCATGGCTTCCTTCGGAAGGAAAGTAAAGCCGTGGGTTCCATGTCGTAGATTTACGGCATGTAAAAGAACCTCAAGCCTGAAAGAAGAGACCTCGGAGCAAAATTTGTCGGCCGTTTCACGCTCTGATGACCTGAGATGTTAAAGAGCGTCCGTAAATAATAATAAAAAAATTTAAAAATAGGTGAAATGTTTATATTTTTTTATTTATGTAGTCTTCCTTCACAACAACCACCTTCTCTGCCAACAGTAATCTCCAGGTTCGCTTGTACCTTCGTTAATGCATATTATTTGTTGTATTTTCAATATTTAGCTCTACTTCTTCATGTTAAAGCGTAAATGTTTGGCATCTAAGATTGCAAGTTAGACGTAAACTGGAAATTGTCTGAGATTTGCTGCTGTTTCTTATACTTGAAGATAGAGAGCAAAAGACTTCTTTTTCGCGATTTTCGAAACGTGTTATTACTCAGTTACGTAACGAGAATCCGCCGCTCGCGCGTGGTCCTTAAAAGTCTATGTGCTGTGTTATGCTACCAACTTAACTGACCGCTTCCTCTGACATTACGAGAGAGGGGGAAGGGTTGGGAAGGTTGGCAGTGTAAATATTCATTCATAAAACGAGGTAGGTCGGAAGAACTAGTAGTGTTGTAACAAGGTATCGGTTTTTTTTAGAAAAACAAAAAAAGAGGTGGAGGGAGGGAATCTTGGAATGACTGAGCGAGAAAAGAACCAGTTCAACATGACTAGTTACACCTACAACAACAAGTTGACCTACCCCCCCACCTCACACACACACACACAGATATATAACGGGAAACGTTGCCTCCCCATCCTACATCGTAACGGCATTGCGATATCTTGGCAGTGATTATCATAAATAATAATGCTACAAATGATGGATCGAAATTAAAGTAGAGAGTAGTCGAAGATTTCCAATCCTTGTGGATTTCGGTAGGGCAATGCCGGTTGCGTTTCAAAACGAAGGCATAGGAAGCGACAATGTGGAAGCTTTCACAAACTGGGTCTTATTTCAATGTTAAGCTAATGGAAAGAACTGACAATCAACGGTCCGTAACGGTGAAATTCGCTAAGGAAGTGCGCTCTTTATCAGCAAAAAAAGTATAAACGTTACTACTTTCTATTCGTTAATAAATATCCCAAAGACAGTTCCCTTCTTTGATACGGTGGTCAGATTTCTTTGCTCCTGTAAAAACTGGTGCAATTATTATTATTATTATTATTATTATTATTATTATTATTATTATTATTATTATTATTCTCTTAGCCATTTTAAATACTTCCCCTTTTCTTTTAATTTTACTGGCATTGATTATATACCTCAGTAGTAATTTCGAGGTAGGTAGTAATTTAACAGATAGCCGATGTTGTTTAGCAGTGAACAGGGAAGTAGAAAGAAAGTAGGAACCCACTGCGGAGAGAGAATACGAACGCACTGTAAACAAAATGCCAAATCAGAGAGCTCGCCCAGTTTTCATTGTGATCAATAAATCTTCAAATCTTTGTGTGGTTCTGCAGATATCCGGACAATATTCGGTCTCGCACCATGCGTTTTTCATTATTTTGCATAAGCACCAATGATTCTTCGACACAAATATACTTTATGTATTATTAATTAAAAAAAATCGAATGACATTAGATCTAGGGGAGTTTAAGACCACGCTGTTCCATTTTTTTTAAATTTATTTATGGACGCTCTTTAATATCTCAGGTCATCAGCGTCCCATAAGTCAGGGCGTGAAACGGCAGACAGATTTTGCTCAGAGGCCTCTTCTTTTATGCTTGAGGTTCTCTTACGTGCCGTAAATATACGACATGGACCCACGACTTTACTTCCTTTCCAAAGGAAGCCATAGTTAGGATTTTTACGCCCTAAAAATTCATCGGGTTTGAACCCGCGATATTGGGTTTAGGAGGTTATGGTTACCACCAGGACAGACACGCTATTCCAGGGAAACCATCATCAAGGGTATTTCTCATTGCACAGAAATTTCCTCTTATTGTAAAAGATGTCCATCTGATACCTCAAGAATTTCTAATCAGTCAAGTTAAAACGTTCCTTTACTTGGGATTTTTTTTGTTTTTAAAAGAACAGATCAGTCACTTGTTGCTCCGTTGGATCGCACCAAAATCGAATTTTAAGATTGTCTCGTTTTATATATCCGGTTGTTATCTATTGACTGCACCAGAAATATGTAATGTGAGCTCATTGATAAATGTTCACAATATATGGAATTACAGTGTCACTTTCATAAAACTGAACATCTAGTGGAAATATTGCTGCTATAAAAACTTGGTGAGTTCCTCTCTGCAGAAAGCAGCATTAAAGTATATTCTTTTGTTGATAGCCTTCGTACAGAACATCCTGTATAAGTGAGGGAAATTGGAAAATGCGAAGACTGTTCAAAATAAAGATTAATTTTAGGTATCACATTATGCTAATTTTTTCTTAACTTAATTTCTCCCCTTCCTCTCAAAACCCGTGCTTCCCACAGACATTTTTGTGGAAACCAAGAGTTAAATACTGTGTTGTAACAAGTGGCAATGTTCAAATTATGGTAGCCTTACTCTTTAAGCTGCTTATTACAGGACTCGTAGTTTTTTTCCCTCGTTTCAAGCGCCAGTTTTGAAACCTTGCGGCATTTTCTCTGGAATTGGTTACATCGAAGTAGATAATCAAATTATGCGCATATTAAGTCTGATATAATTTTTAGAAAAAATAATGGCTAGAGTTCGATTTTTTGAAAGGAAAATTTGGACGCACATTGTAATTATACAATCTCATATACTGGTTGTTTTAATACTCGTCACGGGCGATTAACGAATGCAGGCTGGTTTCACTTGATATTTCCACACGTTTTTCTGCCAGTAATTGTATAAATTTCTTATTATACTTAATATAAAAACGATACACCTGCAATGCATACGTTAATAATGCAGATAATGACAGGATGCAACGATAGATCATTGCAGGTGAATGCATTTGATCATTTCGCTTAGGGGGTAGTATGGGATGCAGGAGTAATCTTCAGAAGGGGGCTTGAGATGAGAATATATCGGGCAGCCAGATCAGAGGCGCGACTGCGTACGAAGGTAGAGTTCCATTTCCAAGGCGCAATGCAGCGCTACGCCGCACAGCACCGCATATCTCGCTCTCTGACCTGCATCCAGAAAGGATATAAAATAGAACCACATATCAGGTTAAACCAAGAAAACCCCAAGTTCAGATAGCCAACCCCAAAACCCCCCACTGAATCCCACTCGGTTTAATTATGGCGACTATTTTCATTCAGTGCCCCTGTAATAGCAATGACGATTTTGTTTTTTCATTTCAATAAAATCAAGAAAGGGGATACTATAATAACCGGAATTCATTAGATGTATAGTAGAGTCTCAATAGCCGGCATTCCGTATTATCCATTACAGATAGCGGAAGACTGAATTTTTGCTTTTCATGGGGACTGTTGGCGCTGCGATACCCTCTACTGGTCTTCCGACACTGACGAAATGAACTCAATTGGTCTCTCCCAAGTTCTAGTTAATACTGTCGATTGTCAACAACAGTGCATCATAAAGTCTTCCGGCACCTGCAGGTGTGCGAAAATGATGTACAATATTTGGATTTTATTGCAATGTACTCTTTAATTATCTAATAAATGTAATATGTATACACATTTTTCTATATTTAGTAGATTTAATAGTACAATACCTGAACGTTGCTTCTATTTTTGAGTTCATCAAATAAAAATGTCTCATTATTTTAACTGTACCACTTATCCAAATATTTCCATTATTCTAGCCCATGCATGTCCTGTTTTCATCCAATAATCGCAACTCTACTATTAATGCCGTCGATTGTCAACAACAATACATCATAAAGTCTTCCGGCACCTGCAGGTGTGTAAAAATGTTGTGCGATATTTTAATTTTATTGCATTATACGCCTTAATTATCTTAATAAATTATATGTATACATTTTTTCTACATTTAATGTACTTAATAGTACAATACTTGAACATAGCTTTTGAGTTCATTAGATAAAAATCTACTTTTGAGTTATGCAAATATTTCGATCATTCTACCTCATACATTTCCCGGTTTCGTCGGATAATCGAAATTCTACTATATCTATTTTTCGCTGAAAGGATTATAAGTCTACTTATTAATTCGTTCGTCTATTACATATTAGGAAAAGGAACACTGAAAAGATATGTATTTTCATATTCTCGATAGTAAGGGAATTGATATATTACTACTGACGAACTCGTATATGGCTGGCTTCTGAAATATTTTATGCAACGTCTGCTCTCTCTGAGACTGGTCGATTCAGGTAAATTAGAACGTTTATAAATACATGCCAAAACTGCCCTCTTGATAAAATATAGTCAAAAGAAGATGACATCTTATAAGCACTGTTATACATTCTTATTTTTACATTACGAGGTATGAGAAAGTTGATATATAGAACTGTAAATCATTAAGTAAGCTAATAATTGATGTGGGTTACTACATATTTCAATGACTAACCTAGATGGCAGCATTAGTCCGGTGGCAATTGGTAACATTCGATACGAGACAACAATGTTTACAATAGCGAAACAGTAGTTGCAGTATGGAGGCGTCTCTGAATGAGAATACACTTCCCTAGTAGCTCTCTGTTGTGCCAACTTTGTGGGCAAAAGGTATGTAATCATAAATAAATACTTCCCGAGTCTCTCACGACAAGTTATTTACAATTGGGTACAGAAGTTCTCTGAAAGGCAGGCACCTATCGATAACGGAGAGTCGGTCCTGGTGGTGTAGTGGTTACCATACTTGCCTCCTAAACCCCAAACGCGGGTTCGAACCCGGCCAGGACCGATGGATTTTTTCGGGCGTAAAAATCCTCAGTATGGCTTCCTTCGGAAGGGAAGTAAAGCCGTGGGTCCCGTGTCGTACATTTACGAAAAAGAACCTCAAGCCTGAGAGAGAGGCCTCTGAGCAAAATTTGTCGGCCGTTTCACGCTCTGAGTTGAATGGGACGCTGATGACCTGTGATATTAAAGAGCGTCCATAAATAAATCAATCAAAAAAAAAAAAAAGATAACGGAGATTGCCACAGAGGTGAATTTGAGACCAGTTGAAGATTTAATCATAGCAGACAAAAGAGTAACTATAACACTATAATCGCTGTTTTTGGTTGTTCATACGGCATGGCCTACCTTGTAATGCATGACAGATTTGATTTTAACACAAAGAATGGGTCTCCAATGCAGCATCTCATTCGCTACCTCGATTAAGACACAATATGCTAGTCCGTCATTGCAATGGAATCATCCTGCATCGTCTGTGGGAGAAAAAAAAAGTTTGAAGTGACGCCATCTGCTGAACACAGTCTTCTGGAATCACGAAGGTTTATTGCTCACCCCATTCTAGTCTAAAATGCCGACTCCTACAGTAACATCCTTCAACGGAATCGTCCAGGACTCCTCACCAAAGGCGTGGTGCTCTTGCATGACAATGCGCGACCTCATGCTGCCAACAAGACAAATGGGACGCTGTGGAATTTCAAGTGGAAGTTTTCGAGTATCGTCTGTATGGCCCAGGACTTACTCCAAGCGACTGTCATCTGTTAGGGTGCAACTCTGTCAAATGATGAAGCAGCAGAAAACAAAATCATTGCATGGTTTCGTCAGTAACCCAAAGAAATTTATGCTGTGGTGTTCAGGGACAAGTGTCTCAAGTAACTTAATTAATCTCATACCTGTATAACAGCCTATCGTCTATTCAAAACGTTCTGCTATTGTGCACAAGCGAAGGAAACCAGCCTGAGTTGGTTGTGAGAAATGATTTGATGGAAGCAGTGTAGTGATGGCGTCGAGGTGCAGTAAAATTACACGGAACTCATTTGCAAGTATAAAAGCCCCGGCGCAATGATCTGGAACATTCTTCCCTATATAGCAATTAATTCCGAACACTTTTTGTGCGCCTGTTACAGATCATTATAAGTTATATGCACATAAAGCGGAAGTTATGGGTATTGCTACACGGTGCCTATTTAGAGAAGCGATTGATCCGGTTTGGGAACGCCGCCCGAGTCATATCAATGTAAATCAGCGAGGCTGTTCTGTCCTTGAGACTGCCCATGCCTAGGTTTGGGTCTTTTAACGAAAAATGTATGAATCATTTCATTTTTACAGTCGTTTTTCATGTTCAACTTCTTGATTACACATAAGCTTCCCTGAAAGATGAACGGAGAAGGAAAATTTGTTGTGACTGTAACTTTTTTTTTTATTTGAAGCTTATGTTTCATGATCCTCTGCTGTAAAACCGATTTACACATTCTAAAACATAAAATGAAGCTATAACTACCTGTTAAACAAAAACACAAAAACAGAGGTTTAATTTTAGATTTCGTCCCCCCGCTTTCAGACACCCCACGTCCCTGTATTTTGATACTTAAATTTAAAATAGGATTCAATTGTTATCATAAATTTTGTTTTCGATCGTTTCCTTGCTACCTTAACTATTATTTCAATTTGAATAAAGTAAAATATAAATCAGTTGTACGATAAAAAGCTATAATTATTAATATTAAAGTTATATTATTTATTTTAGAACCCTGAGTACTTCTTACATTTTATTTTTTCTTCTATGTCATTTTGAAACCATTTCACAGAAATATTACGTTAATTTCTTTGTAGTTCATTATACTATTAAACAAAATTTTCAACATTTAAGTATGAAAAGATAGGGGTGTAATTGGAAATGTAAAAAAGCAGTGATACCTAAAATTTAATCAACATTAATTTCAAACTTTCCTTCAATAAACTGAGGTATTTTTTATTTAAATTATACTTATCTTGAAATAAACAGTAATTCAGACTGGGACGTTTTTAAATAAGCCTAGTGTGTTTTATGTCGGAAGAATAGTATGTGAAAGTGTGTTCCAGGCAGAAGCGTTTCCAGGAAGGAAAAAGTAAAGTAATGCTTTTTCTTTTCGTTTTAAATGATTACATTAATTCAAAAAAAAAAAAAAACATTTGCTTACGATTTGAGAGCGTGAAGTAAAAATGTAGGCATCGTTGTTTAAGGTATAAGCTTAGAGCAAGGATAAAGCAGATTGTATTGCTCAGTAAATTTCCACTGTTGTAATGTTTTCATATTGAGTGGAATGGAGGATGCTAGCTGTATTGGTACAGACAGCATCTCTATGATAACGGTACCTAATAGAACAATTTATATCCCGCTGTATAATAAACCCTATCCCCTATAATCATGCAGTCGTGTAGGGTCACGAGTAACTGGCCCTTTCTTATAACGCGATCGTAATATAACATTTCAAAAATTGCAACGTCTTAAGATCCTGTGTATGGAATAAACTCGAATATTACTTCAATTTCTAATAAGAAGACGAATAAAATGTACCGTAAATGTAATTTTGATGCAATTTATATGTGATTTGTTATATAATTAGTTATTAACTTTCTTTTCATGCTACACGGTTTCAAACTTGGAAAGCATTGTGGTGAAGAGCTTTATCTGAATCATTAAATATTCTTTAGAACCTGTTTGCAGAGCACAGGATGAAAGGGAATTCAAAAGTGAAGTGTATTTAATTTAATAAAGTATTAATACTTTAAAACAAAATTTACAATAAGTCCTTTGAGAATCGATCAACATAGATTATGAAAATTAAAGTGGCAACTACTCATAAATTTCAATTGAGATTATCTCGAAATATTTTCTTTAAAACGTGTCCCTTTTTGTCAAGAACTATAATAGCTACAAAGTTGACATTTTGTATATGTTAGAAATGTGTTAATGCACTGAACTATAATTATAGTTCCTATTATTTTTTGAATGGTATTTAATGCCGTTATTACAACTAAGACACCACAGGCGGTGGACACATAATACACGAGATAAAATGATATATTGGGAAAGGACTTTTTTAAGAATAGAAACGTTACAGTCCTAAGTTTATGGTACCTTCCCGGCATTTGCCATTTATGACGACTGAGGAAAAAAACTCAGTTAGGGAGGACGGTCCTGACGGGACTCGAACCCCAGACCTCCCTCTCACGAGTCCGCACCTTAACGACCTCAGCCACTCATGGCGGTTGTTGGTGTAATATATTAAATAACATTTAATATTTTGTCTTAAAATTTGTATTGTAAAAATTTCTTCATATAGAAACATTTTTAAAGCTAAAATACTGTTTTTTTTTATATTGATTTATTTATGGACGCTCATCAACATTTCAGGTCATCAGCGTCCCATTCAACTCAGGGCGTGAAACGGCCTACAAACTTTGCTCAGAGGCCTCTCTTTCAGGCTTGAGGTTCTTTATCGTGCCGTAAATGTACGACACGGGATCCACGGCTTTACTTCCCTTCCGAAGGAAGCCATACTTAGGATTTTTACGCCCGAAAAAAATCCATCGGTCCTTGCCGGGTTCGAACCCGCGTTCTTGGGTATAAAATACAGTTAAAAGCTAAATTTCTTTAGTTCATTAGCAAGAAATAGGATGTTTTGATTTTTTATGGGAAAAAATTAGCTCTCTACTTCTATAATTTCTTCAGAAAATAACAATTAAAAATTTTTCCGTCTTTTTTCTTTCAACATTATTTAGAAATTATTTTTGGCAAATTATAATACATATAAAATAAAACTACACGGGTATTTAGCTGTACTTATACTAATATTGTTATAAAGTGTTTATAATGATCCGTGAGTTAATCGCCAGAAACATGCACGTTTCCAGATTTCAGTACACTTTCAGATATAAACTTCTTGTTTACCTTTGGAACTTCATTTGTTTATCAACAGTAACACATTTATTCCATGAACTTGATTGTGCCTTCATATATTGATGAATACAAAGTAGAAGATATTGCTAAAATCGTGTTTGTTTTGCGATTAATTTTGTTTTGTTCATTTCTAGATCTGAACGCCCAGGTGGAGCTGTTCTTTAAGTTTATTTAGTAGGGATTCTCGGAAATAAATGTTTTTAGTGAATTTTATGCATAAAAAACACCAAGAACTCATGTTTTTGCATTAGATCTGCCGATGTGAAGTGTTAAACTGTGATGTGGTGTTGATATTGACATAATTTTCTCTTGCCATTGTTTAATGCCTTTCATAATAATTGCTCAGATATAAGACTAGGAGTATAAAAGATCTTGCAACACTGGCTGCCACTGTATCAGCCTAGACCTTGTTACTTTTTTTTTCCCCTACCTTCTAAGACCTTCCCATAAGGGAAGGAAACTGGGAGAAGGGGAATTGTTAATAATTCGTAAGGAGGTGAAGGGAGGGAGGGAGGGAGGGAAGAGAATGTTAACCTTCCATTTCCTGTGGCGTTACTTGATCATTTATTCATGTGTTTTCTTGAAGGAAAGCTGTATGTATAATGCAACTGTAGAAATAGTTCGCTGACTGTAAGCTCTTGAATTATGCTATCGTTTCTTTGTAGTCTGCGCAATTTGACAATTGAGCGACGTATTAATGCGAACTCTCCGTTTTATTTATTCATTTTCCCCCGTTTTCATGAGAATAATTATCAATATATCTATAAATTCCTAAGAAACGTCCCTCTTTGTGTTAAATTTCTTAGGCGTGTCGCAAATAAACAAACAAAATTAAATTATACTGCATATCAATGTTCTGCTGATATACAAGGGTAGATCCATAAATTCCCGACCTCGCCGATAAGGATTATCGCATTCACAAAATCCTTATCTGGTGTCATACATTATCTGGTAAGTAAATAATTCCAGCTGTAACTTCCGCTCCGTGTTCACATATAGTTGCATAAAAAAGGATCTGTGTAGAAGATTGTGACATGTTCGAAATGGAGTTTCGAGCTCTTATTAAGTTCTTCACAAAAGAACGACTTACTCCAAATGAAATTAAACAGCGATTGGGCGGTGTATATGGGGAAGCGTCCCCCTCTTATTCTACCGTAAAAGAATGGGCCAAACTTTTTCGAATGGGTCGAGAAAGCATTAAAGACGAAGAGCGTGCAGGTCGGCCCTTGGTGCTCACACCTGAAAACATCGCTCTTGTGGAAGCAGAAATTATGGAAGACCGGCAGCTTAAAGTTACAGAAATAGCAGCAAAGTTGGACCTTTCTAAAACAACAGGCCTTCGAATTATTCATGAACATTTAAACATGAATAAGGTTAGCGCAAGATGGGTGTCTAAACTTTTTTTCTCAGTCCAAAAGCAGCAACGAGTCATCTGTTGTCAGGCATTTTTGGAGCTCTGCCGTGGTAACGAGAGAGAAGTTCTGCAAACCATTGTTACAGGAGATGAAACTATGTCCTCTACTATAATCCCTTGTTCAAAAGAGAATCAATGGAGTGGCGTAAACCTGGCGAAGCACCGCCTCTAAAGGCCAAGGTCACTCAGTCAACCAACAAGATCATGGTCACAATCTTTTGGGATTGTGAAGGAATACTCTTCATTGACTTCAAGGAGAGGAACACCACATTAAATGGGGAGTACTATGCTGGCCTACTGCACAGACTACGTGCTTCCACCAAAGAGAAAAGGCGAGGAAAGCTGAGTGGTGGTGTGCGCCTTCTTCAAGACAACGCGTCTGTGCACACAGCTCTTGTTGCAAAGGAAGCTGTGAAAAAATGTGGCTTCAAGGAGATAGACCATCCACCCTACGGCTCAGATCTAGCTCTCAGTAACTATTTCCTCTTCTCAAAACTCAAGAAGGACCTTCGAGGAAGGAAATTTAATTGTGACGAAAAAGAAATAATGGATGCTTAGAGGTGTTGTTTTAGATACATGTCAAACAAACGTCAAATACTTTATTCTTTATACATATTTAACTTTGTACTGACAGAAAATGTTAATGCTGCAGTTAGAGACCTCAACTTGTTAACTAAGAAAAATAGCATGCAATACTCCTTGGGTAAAAAGTCATACTTCCCCACACGATAGGCGTTCTGCTTAACGTAGACGACATGTACATGAACGATTTGCTATAAATGTTATGTAGTAGAAAATTGGTAGAGACAGAGGAGTCATTTTTTATCGCTTATTTTAAATGTAAGCATTATTATCCATTTCAAATTCAAATTTCTGTGGGGAAGAAATGATAGATGATATAGGAAATTTAGCAATTTTCTAAAAGTTAAGATTAGAATGGTTTGTAATTTAATTTGTTCGTTTTTTTTTTTTTTAATGAACTGAAACTTTTGCATTTATATAACTTTAGATTTGGTTTTATCTTTTACTTCGATAAAGTGGAAGTAGCAAAGTTCATGCTAAAGGACGTTAATTAATGTGTTTGGCATTTAATGACTGCTTTATTCATACAAGAACAAAGTCCAGCATGGGTGATCGTTTGGAGAATGTATTCCTGTAAAAGCAAAATAATAATTTTAAAATATTTAAACTGCAAGGTAGAGGTTTTGACACCTATTTTCGCTTTTGTAATCACCCGGCGCTTTTAACGGGAGACTAAAGCTAAAGGCCTCCAAAGTGTGAAGGAAGGTTACTACACTTAATTCTAACTTTTGAACATATGTGTACCATCCAACCCTAAAGAACTCTGTGAAAATGCGCTGTTAGAAAACAAAGAAGCAATAAATTACGACGACAGGAAGAAAGGAGAGCGACAAAAGGCAGATTATATTCTGCTTAGCGGCATTTCTTGTCAACAATGGATGCCAGGCACTCTCCTGGCACAAAATTTTCTTAGGGAGTGCGTCGCCCTTTACATTGGCGGAGGGAGAAGGTTCTGGGGCGTTATCTAATAGGATCATTTGGCATTTGTACTGTGTCAAGTTAGTTGGAAAATTCAAAGCGAATTTAATTTAAGAGACGTTATGGGTGTTCTTTGACACGCTTTTTCACGGAAATAGGTGAGAGAATGGCGTTTGGAAGTGCTAAACTGAATCATTTTTACGTATAGTTAAAGGAAATTCCTAAATAAAACTTGGATTCAAATCTACTCTTTGTGCACAAGGAAATTACTCCCAAAATATAATAATATTTGCTCAATTTTAATTTTTCATATTGTTTTATATATTGTTGCTTTGATTGTGTTGATCTTGTCCAACATCTGTTAATTGCGAACGCAGGTCTGTAGTTTGTATAGATTCATGAAAAGAAGTTAATAATGGTGCAAACGAGGATTCTAAGCCCATTAAATTGATCTAGCTTTCAGTTTCTAAGACCTCCCAGTAAATTGCCGTAAGATACTAGCGTACTAAATAACTGCCACTGGTACCCGAGGTCGTTAATGCGCGGACTCTTGAGCGGGAGGTCTGGGGTCCGAATTCCGCCAGGACCGTCCTCCCTGACAGATTTGTTTACAGGTTTTCCTTAGTCCTCATAAATGGCAAATACCGGGGAGGTACCCTAAACTTAGGCCTGGAACGTTTCCTTCCTTAAAAAAATAATCCTTTCCAATATATCATTTCATTTCATGTATCATCAGTGTCCATCGCCTGTGGTGCCTCAGTAGTGAAAACGGGCGTTAAACACTAAATATATTCTAAACCTTACAGACCTACTGGCGTTTGCAATACTAATTCTATTTATGGGTAAAATTTTAAGCTTTTTTTTTAATATATAATTTGTGTTCTAGCTTCTTTACGATAGGTTCAATTTCATATTTGAGAAGCTTAACGTTTGTTTCTTCACAAGTATTGCAGAATAGCTCATACAGCGCGTTGAAAAATATTTGCAAAGATTTACGATTAGAAAGAGGGTTTCAGTATGGAGATACAGACTTGTTGTCTAGTTATGTTGCGATGTGACGTGTGTCTTCAGTCACTCAAATGTAAGCAAATGTTTATATCACAATCTAACCACAAGTTATGCATTGTCACTCGTCTTCCTTGGGTGATTAGTTAATATTACGGCATATTTAACAGAATAAATAATTTAAGACAAGCTATTGGATTTTCAATCTTCTTGAACATCTAAAAACTCGTTTAT
Organism: Metallyticus violacea; assembly: GCA_030762175.1. Classification (NCBI taxonomy): domain Eukaryota; kingdom Metazoa; phylum Arthropoda; class Insecta; order Mantodea; family Metallyticidae; genus Metallyticus; species Metallyticus violacea. The sequence goes on along the minus strand of CM060837.1, from coordinate 27,543,872 downwards.
AACTTTGGAATTAACGCCTGCAGCAGCACAACGAAGCTTGCGACATTATTTGTTCCTGTTTTTAAGGTATCTATTTTTTCGACCCCCTTTTTACACGTAAATTCCTTTGTACATGCTTTTTTCAACTTTCTGTATGTGTTTACGAACGATATGAAATTTCGGGCTGTGCATGCACTGTTATTGCTCTAGGGAGGCAGATGTGATTTAAAATATTACATGTCATAGGTGATAATGATACCCGTATTGTCACACATCGGCTTAGGGAGAGGCCATGAACTGCGTGTTTGGATATGTATTGTGCCCTTGACATTGGGACACCGTTACAATAACTAATGCGCATGTATAAGTGGACACTAAGAGCGAGTTTGCTGAATGGACAAAGCAGTTCCATTTGGGGCAGACATTCCAGGCTGTATCTGTTCAAATCATACTAATCGCCTGGTGCTGTATCTCTTTCAGTGAGCGCTGTACAATTAAAGAAGCTTCGATACCATTCAAACTCCTGGAGTAATAATTTAGAAAATATCTTTCATACGCTGCCAGCAAGAATACAGAAGAGTTGAAAAATGCGTTATGGAACGTGTAGTGATTTTAAATATTAACCGATGCTATAAACAAACTGGAAGATTGCAGAGTGCAACAGAAGTTTCTTGGAATAATTTTAGGAATTTTAGCACTAAAGTTTTAAGCTTAAGTGTTAGAAATTACTACGGTATCGATTTTGTATCCTCTCTCGTGCACCATAGGTAGAAAATTCATCCTGTGGAGCCAAATGAACTTATCATTCCTTTCGACTAAAGACGGTAAATGCAACCAAAATTGGGAAATGTTTTGTATGCTATAACACAAAAGAAGTTCATTGATAATAAACGATAACAACAATAGTTCACGAAACTTTGATTTGGTTTATTTAAGGACGCTCTTCATCATCTCAGGTCATCAGCATTCAATTCAGGGCGTGAAATGGCCCACAAATTTTGCTCAGAGGCCTCTTCTTTCAGACCTGAGGTTCTTTTTCATGCCGTGACACAGAACCCACAGCTTTACTTCCCTTCCGAAGGAAGCCATACTTGGGATTTTTACACCCGAGTTTAAACCCACGATCTTGGGTTTAGGAGTCAACTATGGTTACCACTTCACCACCAGGACCGATTTTTTTTGACGAGACAAAGCAATCAGTTCAGACTGCGCTGTTGTCTCTCACGTTGTCTTAGGGGACTAGAGACTTTTTAATACTGATTGCAAAGCCTTTGCCTTCGTTTACCTGATAGGAGTTCTCTCTCCTTCGGGCTCATACATCTCCTGGGCATTTTAATAGCCCAGTATCCTACAGATTGATAGTAGAGACAAATATTGGAAGTCTTTCCTTTGATATTCTCAATATATCGTTCTCTCTATATTTGATTAATGTTTTTGTTCTTCTATTTAAAGTTCCGCTCTTATTTCAACAGTCGGAATTCTGTCCTTCAGTCCATTCTTTGAATAATGTTAAAAGTGTTCCTTTCAGTATTTTCAATTCTATTTAAATCTCTTTTGTTTAGTGCCCAGGATTCATTGTCGTAATGAAGAGCTCGTAACGCCATCACGTTATAAAATTTAACTTGTTTGGTTTCTAAATGTCCTTCTTATTGAAAAACATTTATTTGCTCATTTAAACTCCACTTTTTCGTGTGTCTTAGTGATTAAACTTGATACTTGATCCAGAATATGGTATAGGATTACACTTTTACTCCTAGTAGGACATTTTCCAATATAAACTGTAATATACATAAAATAAAATACAACCTCTATATGCCACCCTGGTACCTGGGATTTCCTAAACCAGGGCGTGTATATCAAATTTTCCATTTTTTATTATTATAAAGTATACAATTCAATAATATATTATTACATTGTTTTGCAAATTTCTCTAATAACTAGATTAAAATAATATAATAAAATAGTAAAATAAAAAGAAATGTAAAAAATAAAAAACTCAAAATAATTAAATTAAACCAAACTATAAATTTACAACTACTTCCCAATTTAATCTGCCAAAATCTACAAAATCTACCAAATTAAAAAAGTTACTTGGAGTCAGTAAGAGTTATAGCTGGTAGCCATTCTATTCCAATTTATTGTATTACTATATTGTTACTAACCACTGGCTACCATCGGTAAGTACTGGTATCCAGTACTTTTACAGAAATTTCTCTTAAATTAAACATTACACTTAAATCTTTCAAGTCTCCTCAACTCATCTCATTCATAATAATCACTTTCTGTTTAACAACTTACTTCTCTTAAATTCACTATTAATCTTTCCTACTCATTTCATTTATTTACTTTAACTCATTAAACACTATACCTCACTCTTATCTGAGGAAACCCCTTATTAGTATAAAATATTTAACATTTTAAATTTTAGGTTTCTGTAACTTCAATAAATAGATTGCCTTAGGATTGCATCTAAAATTACCTAATAATGTTTAAAATTCTAATAATATAATACTCATTTTCCTAACTTTAAAGTCTCGTTTTTATTTTTCAAACATTTTAATTTAAATCAGATTCTGAGGATTATTTCTTTGATATTATTAACATAGTTTTTATGTAGTTACAGAATAACATACACATTTAAGTTACTCAGTTACAAGACTGTTTCAATATTTTGACAAAATACTTTGAAGTCAGGGACTATGGAAGTTGAAAGCGTTCCAAAAACTTTCCTCCGTCACCTCATCTCTATGTCCATATTCAAACACACTAGGCTGAATATCTGAAAATAGCGTTTAGTGCATTATGGCTGCAATTTGATATTTCAGGTGTAAATTGTAATAATGTAATTGCAATAAAAAATCAAAATTCACCATTATAGAAATGTTTTGGCGAACACCTTGCAGGATAACAAAAGCTCTCGGGGAGTTTGCGAAGTAAAATTTGGGAAACACTGCACTAGAGGAAAAAAGGAATTGAAAAGAAATGAAATTATGGAACAACAGCAAATAAAATTAAATGAAATGGCAGGCTAAATGTAAGGGGTGTAGGAACGTACCTACCACATAGGACGCAGGATGTTTGTGATGCGGTTAATCGAAAATAAGAAGGTAGCGTCCTTTGGGGGTTCCTCTTGGTTGTAGGTTGCCAATTGATATCAGCAAGCAAAACTCGAGTCCATTCTCAGAAATTCTCTTCGATCTAGTCGCATTGGAGAGAGGGCATCAAACCCCTGAAGAGATACAGAAGCCATTGGCAAGTTATGACGTGGGTATAAATAACAATGGATGTCAGGAAGGAGAAATATTACAACAAAAATGTAATGAATAAAACATGAGCTCCGTATCAGGCGATCGTGCAAGAAGCCATTGTATAATGCTGAGTGACAAGAGGTCTGAAGTAGATGCTCTTCATATTGGGGTGGTGACGGCTTTGTATGCCGGCCCTTTGTGTAGCTTGTTTTGCGGCCCTTATAGACTTCAGTTATAACCAGAATTTTCCATATAACCTGCCCGAAATTAATCCCCTACTGCGTCAGATTCTCGAAGACAGCAGGTTGTGAAAACATTACATAAGTTCAGAAATATTCCAATCAGGCATCAAAGTAATAGGCTCGTCTATACAGTGCCTACAAGGGCGATTTTATTCAAAAAAGGTCACTATTTTGGCTTTGCAATAAATGCTTATGGTGTGCGAATCGCCATTGATGATCATTTCATTACAAGGGGCATTCTAAAACGGCCCGACCAAGAAAATACAAGATTTAAGAGAATTTTTTTTTCTTTCATCATAGTCATCTTGTGACATTTAGTTCAGGGACTTTCCAATCAGATTTGTCTAGTTGTAAAAAATAAGTGTCTGTCTCAGTTTCAACCTGATATTTTAAAATATGCATCTTTGTCCATTCAGCCATTTCTTCAGGTTTGGGAACAAAAGTAATAGCTCGGAGCCAAATTCGGCCAATATGACTAGTGTGAAAGCATTTGGAAGCAAAAGTCATGCAGTTTTGCAGCAACAATCCTAGACATTCTCGTGATGAAAGAGAACTGCCCTTCTGGGCGTAGTCTACGAGCACTACACCATGAGAATCCCAAAATAACCTTAGTCAGGACTTTACCTGCAGATGAAACCGTTTTTGCTTTCTTTAGTGCACTTTCACCTGTTGCCACCCACTGTTTGGACTGGTCCTTCGTCTCTGGCGTGTAGTGATGAATCCACTTTTCAACTACTGCTACGAAAGATCGCAGAAAATCGCTGGAATTGCGTTTGAACAATTGTAAACACTGTTGCAAAATGTTCATTTGAATGCGTTTTGCCATTGGAATTTTTCTCATGCCCAAAACTTTGTGTAAAATGTATACATAGCGCACACGACCTATTAAATGTTTTGCAATGTGAGACAACTCCTATATTTTCAATTGGCGATCATTGAGTACGACATGGTGAATTTCTGTCATAATATCGTCGATCGTAGCAGTTTTGGGATGCCCTGAGCGCTCATCGTCTTGAATGGAATACAAAGCTCACTTTTAACCATCGAAAACCAGGGAAAATGATCGTTTAACGTTGAATCGAATATCTTTGTATTTCTTTTGAGGTTATACCGTTCAAATCAAAGTACTTAATGCAGCTCGTATTTCTGTTTGTTTACACGATCATCACGAACAAGTGACTACACTTACGCGTCTGAAACTTTACAGCGCACCATCTAAACAGCTATCGTAGTAATTTGGCTATCTTCACGACATCTCTGAGTCAAGCCGAGAACTTTTAGAACACACATCGTAAGTATGTAATTGCTTTTGAATAAAAGTTTTTTTTGGGGGGGGGTGGTTGTTGTTGATATTTTGGAATATCCTTCCGAAAAATGTCTTCTGATTCCGGTATCATGAGTAAAATTTACCGTCAGAAAAAAAAAAAGCGTTTTTCCAGTTATCAAAACGAAATGAACTGTAGGTTTAGCATTACTCAGTTCTACATGTCGCATGCATTGAGAAAAGTAGGTAAATGCTCTGTGAAGTAATTATCGGGGTACGGAGTTCCATTTCCTTCTTTTCTTTCATCTTCTTCTTTTTTACTTTTTTAATAGTGTTTCAATTGTGTTTATCGCTTATTTGCAGTATTGAGGCGTCACAGGTAGTCGAGACGCTAAAAATATATGACATGAAATGATAAACGGGGAAATATTTGTTTATTTCTTTTCTCCCCTTCCCGCTTTAGAAACATGTAGACACAAACAATGAATTGCTAGAAATCGAAAGATATTAATAAATGTAATAAGCGTATTATTGAGGTAAGGCACATTAAAATGAAATTAAGGTGACTATTTGCTCCGGTACTGCACGAAATGCGTAGGCTGGGGCTCGCCTGCCTCTGGAAATTCCTGGACTATCAGAAAGTCATCAAAGAAACAACTTTCTTAGTGAAAAGCATTTTCTGCACTCATGTGTCTAAGAACTAATATAGAAACCGCGTGGAAAACATAGCATCAAAACTGAGATTACAGATTTCTCCCGATATAACTCAGTTTGTAAGTGAAAGGCAGTTTCCATCTTATTTAAGAGTTAAAATTAACAAGCTTGCACCATCTATAATATTAGATACTATTAACATGAAGAGTTTGTGTGTTTTATATACTTTCTGAACGTAATATAGCCGTATTATTAGTAAAATCTGTTTTTAAGTGCAATTACTTTTCCTGTTTTAAGAGATAATTTCACTCATGTGACGTCATTTTAAAATCGACCAATGAAACGAAACAAACTTTTGAATTTTTACCAATCACAGCCGGATTACGGTGTGAAAAGCAACAAAAGCGTGGACAATCATAACACAAAATGGAGGGTTCTCCAAAGCGTTTTGGTGATGCGTCAAATGTGGAATATGATCTTATCATTAGGAATTCTAAACCACAGAATACAAAGAAAAATAGAGACACTGTATGTTATTTTTTCTCTCTAAGTTGGTGTTAGAAAATCGAACGGTAGCGGACTTTGGTCCATTTCAGTCTCACGGTTTCTGAATAGAATAAATATAAGTATAACAAGTTTTAATATTCCTTACGCGAATTTCAAATATGTATCACTTTTATTCTTATTCTATTTATGAAATAGTCCTAAACCCATATTTTGCTCTTCTCTATTGGCATTACTGACATTCACCACTCTTCTGTCACGAGATTGTCTGAAAAGGCTAAGTACAAATATACAATTATTACACTATTGTAAGCCAAGTTTAGAGGAATTATATTTAAATTCTTATTTTATTCGTGAAATAATCCTAATAAATATCACTTGTGGGTCTGAGCTTTACAGATAAAATTACTTGTGATAAATTTTATATGAAAATCGACACTTTCGCAGGACATCTGCTATTGTTTAAATAGCATAATGTATATTATATATTTGTTTATATTTTAAACCATGAACTACATTAGAAAGTTAGTGTTCTAAAGTTTAAGGCCCACTGTTAGGGAAGCATTGTACTAGGGCACTAGGTCATATTAGAAAAGTTGTATCCAGTGATAAGTTTCAGCTATCCTGCTTTTATAATTCCAATTAATTTTTCTAGTTTGTCCCTTGCCGTTCAAATCTGCTTGCGTCTAGGGACGATCGATAGTTGTTTTTTTCTTTTTAGCTTGCTCTCGTTGTCATGTTGCTTGCAACCGATTTGGGGAATTGTGTAACATCTCTCCCTTCAAGTAGTGAGATCACTACATTAGGGAGATTTAGAAAAGGCATATCATCTGCACAGGGTGTTGTAAAAGTAAGTTCTCGCTTAAGAGTGTCAGTGTGAAAGGGACGTTAGTAAAGATAGGTTTGGCTACCAATTCAGTTTGACCCTGGGCACAAGTACTTTTATCACCTCCTTAAAAGCTGCACTTTACTGTAATGTTAAAATGGCTAATACGACCTACTAGCTAAAGAAGCAATGCTTCAATAATTGAATATCTTTCACAGCAAGTGAAAAACGAATAAAAACAAATGAGTATCACCAACTTCTCTACTAGCAGCAATTTGATTGGCTGCCTTCAGAAGCAAGAGTGACTCTTCAAAATGCTATTAACTATTTGATCTGATTTTGGACATAAATGAGAAGTAAGTAAACTCAAGCTTGAAGAGATAAAGAGATAAAGTTTGGCAAACAGACAGACTCAAGTCTTTTTACTAATTAGTCGTTAATTCCTCATTGTTAGTTCAACGTCACTCTGAAAGTTTGAAAATGAAAGCATTAAAAAGTGCGATCTTTTCAAAGTATTCAATACAACAACTTATCTGTTCAAATCATTTTGTAAATACTGAACGCCATGTTTCTTTGGATAAGAAGCAAATACATTCTTTGTGTGCAGTCACTGAGATTTCAAGAGATTTAAATCGTTGACCACGAATGCTTTCTTTTATTTCGAGAAATAGAAAAAAGTCGCATTGGAAATTCTGGACTGTAAGGAGGATGAGGAAAGCATTTAACTTCTGACTCCTGCAAATATTGAGTTGTTTCCAGTGCAGCGTCAGCAGGAACCGAGGAGCAACAGGCCTCCACACATACCAGTCTTAGAACGTTTCGTTTTAAGTTGTTGATTTGTTTTATTTACGGGTGCTCTTTAACGTCTCAGGTCATCAGCGTCCCATTCAATTCAGGGCATGAAATGGCCGACAAATTTTGCTCAGAGGCCTCTTCTTTCAGGCTTGAGATTCCTTTACGACACGGGAACCAGGGCCATACTTAGGATTTTTACGCCGGAAAAAATGCATCGATCCTGGCCGGGATTGAACCCGTAACCTTGGGTTTACGGGACAATATGGTTACCACTACACAACCAGGACCGACTCTTAAAGTCCTTATATTTGTGTTTCTTTCGTATATTTCGGTTTATAAAACGAACAAACATTGCATTTTTGCGTTAAGTAAATGACAACTGGCATGTTTACAATTGCTGTTGGATTGCAACCGCGGCCACTCTACCGCCGTAAGTGACCACAGCATGTCTACAGTATCATTTTCATGCTGGCTCATCGGAAATCTGTAAGACTTTGGAAGTTGAATCTGTAAGCTGTGTTTGTCCCCCTAAAGATGCGAAGGGTATATCGCATTAACGTCCCAACTATCGTTACAAAGGATGTTTACATCCACATGGATATGAAAAGTTCGGCGAAGCGTAAAATCGGCGATGCTGGTGGCCACATCCCCGCTACTACAGCTGTACAAACATGGGATAGGGTGAAACCGTTATCCTGCTCACACCTTCGCCCCGCGCTCGTGTATCTGTCACCAAGCTGAATCCTTCTTGATGTCGATACATGTCACGTCATGATGTCAGAATGCATTTATAGACTGTGCTTCTCTCTGCAGACCGTAAGCAACACTGAGGGCAATGGTTGGAAAATTTGCCTTCATTGCATGTCTATTTAGTTGCCTTTACGTTGATAATGGATTTGATTTGTACCTGCATTCTTGACTAACGTCGCGTTTTGTCTGTCACATATACTTCAGTTTTATCTTGGTGGCTTTTCTGCATTCTATGTGACCATTCTTAAAGCGTTTTCTTTATTGCAAACAGAACAATCGACTATATTTTTTTTATTTTATTTTATAATGCTTATATCTATATCAGGGCATAACTCTTTAGGTTATTTTTTGTTTTTTTGTTTAGTTCTCTTACATTTATCACTACAATTACAATTTATATTCTACAGTACTAAGACTACAAAACTAAACAGGTATTGGAATCCTGCACAACGGCTATTTCAACTATAACTCATAATTAAACCCTTGGAAGTCAAATGGCTGAAAAGAATGTATAATACAACAGTCTAAGCATATATTCTGTGGTATCGAAATTTGGGGAATGGAAAATTCTTTGGAAACTGTGGATAAAGTGCACCGTTTATTTTGCAAAGGAATTCTCGGACTAACAATCGCAGCTGTAAAAGAGGTTGCCCAAATAGAAATGGGAAGAGGTACAAGAAAAGGTTTAATTATGGAGAGAGTCTCAAAATACTGGCGTAGGATTCTAAACCTAAATGAAGATAATATAAAGCAATGCCTATTTGATATATCAAGAACCATTTTAACTAAGGGGTGGTTGAGTAGTTTAAAAATATTTTAGAAAGTTATGGATTAGGGTATATATGGAGGGAAAGAGATAAGAGGCGAGAAGATGTTCTGAAGATATAGAGATACAAAAACTATTTAGTACTTTAACTGAGAAGACATCACTGGAATTTTATGTTAAGATGAAATGGGCAAGGGAAAAGGAAATTTACATAAATGAAACAAATATGGAGGAAAGAGAGGGTATAGCATGGGTGAGAGCAGGCATGTGGAAGTTAAAAGGTAAAGAAGCTTGGTTTATTTATGGACGCTCTTTAACAGCTCAGGTCATCAGCGTCCCATTCAAATCAAGGCGTGAAACGACCGACAAATTTTGCTCAGAGACCTCTTCTTTCAGGCTTGAGGATCTTTTTCGTGCCGTAAATGTACGACATGGGACCCACGGCTTTACTTCCCTTCGAAGCCATGTAAAAGAGGAGAGGAATGCCCATTATGTGGGGGAAAAGAAGACTTAACATATAGTGTTTGATTGTAAGGAAGCTGAAAACTGGGGAAATGAACTCATTAAGGTAAAATTTAAATGGGATAAAAGAATAACAAAGAGAACGTTCATAAACGAGTGCAGGAGTGTGGGTCAGTATGTATTTCAAGTTAACAGAAGTTGAAATGGACAGTGAAGAGAGAAAAAGAAAATTCACATAAATAATAGCATATAGTCAATAAAACAATGCTATAGACAGAGTAAGGCAGATATCATTTTAGTACCTGGGGTTGGGTCAAAGTGGGTCCCCTGGAATTCCCATTACGTTGTGCTGATGAACTGAGGATGGGGTCTGATGCAATACAAGTGAACAATTCGTATTCTGATTATTTGGAATTTAGATTAAGTCATTAGTACATCATTAATTATTGTAAAAATTGTAATTGTGAGGGGTACATCTAAAATGGCCTGGGCCAGATAGATGGAGGTTCCTTGTAGTTTGTATTTTCTTAACATTAAAATAAATAAATAAAAATTAAATTTACTAACTTACATTTTTATACAATTTAATATCTACAATCTTTATTTCTGCTAACGCTCGGTATCCGGGCTGCTCCCCACAACTGCTCCTGTTCCTGGCAACAGAACCTGGACATCAATAAGGTAGCTGCCGGTCTCAAGCAACAGCTATACTGGAACATGGTGTGTTGACAGTGTAGTTTCCTTCTCTTCTCTCCTTCTTTTGATCTCTGCCTACTTCTCTCAATTGCTTCCTTTCTGCCCGAAAACGGCCATTATTCCTTTCTTCTGTCAGTTCTGTTCCCTTCTTCTGATTCAAATTGATGTCATCTTCTTACATATATCTTGCCTTTCTCTGATTCTCTGGGATCTTTTGGTTTCTGACTGTCGGATTTTTTCTCGTATTTCATTTTTGTTGTTTGTAAACTTTTTATAATATTTCCGAGAAAAGCTAATATTGATAATGCAGGCGCATTCTTAGTTGTTAAAGCTATAGATGACCATTGTTGATAATAGCATTGCACTATTCATATTATGGCCAAGGGTAGCCGAGATTGTTATGGCGCTGACTCGTGAGCGGGAGGTCTGGGGTTCGAATCCCACCAGGACCATCTTCCCTGTCTGAGCTTTTTCCAGGTTTTCCTAGGTCCTCGTAAATGGCAAATGCCGGGAAGGACCCTAAACTTAGGCGTGGAACGCTTCCTTCCTTAAAAAAACCTTTCCCAATATATCATTTCATTTCATGTATCAACAGTGTCCATCGTCTGTGGTGCCTCAGTAGTAAAAAGGATGTTAAACACCATTAAAACTATTCATATTTAAGATGATTAAACTAAATAACGTAAACTAATTCTTGAAAATGATATCAGGTTACGGTATTGTCAGAAATGTAGGAGCATCAACTTTCTCCTGTATTACGGAGGAACTTATCGATGACCTGTTATTAAGGCCTGAGCCAACCCTTACGGTTTCCCTGGAAAAATCCTATAAGTTGGAGATGAAGGAAGTCGGGCATTGTTAACTATTGAAACGTATTTTCATCATTTGCTCTAGCAAGCAACTGCTGAAAGGCCGTTACTTTATTGCTGTAAGGGAAAATATTTCATTTCGTGCATTCATATAAAAATAAATATATAAAATTACATCTATTTCTTATTCTTGAACCTTCCTCTATAGAGAGAGAAGTCAGCTGATGAATATAAAATTTGAAAATTTTAGAGAAACAGTTGGATAATGTTAGAGACTATTCGCTAAAAGTGGGCACATATTTTCAATTATTCAAGGGAAGTAGGTGTTATTTTAATAACCTGCCTTATTTCTTAACCTACGTGTTTTATATGCAGAAAATTTCGAAAAGACTCCAAACCAATAAATAATTCATATTCAGTTAATTTTTATCATGTTTAATAGAAACTCAAATTTACTTGGATGTTGTGTTTTAAACCCAAAATGGCAAGATGGACTAAAGTGTAGGCTAGGAAACAAACATGTAGACCAAGTCCATACCAGACCATATAATATTTTAAACTGTGTCAGGCTGCATGGGATCTAACCCAAAATGTGATCAGCTAAATAGACCACAAGACAAACATGCTAAGGAAACGAAATCTAAAGTGGCAAATCGCTCGAAACTTACACTACTGGCTCCCCATGCTAGTAAAAAACCGCGCCACCACTACGCAAGTAGGAGGCCCTTGTAGTGCAGGGATTGCATGGGCTTATTATTATTATTATTATTATTATTATTATTATTATTATTATTATTATTATTATTATTATTATTATTATTATTATATTATTAATAATATTGTTGTTACCTTTCCAGTTATGAAAAAACATTTCTTAATTATCTGTATTAGAAAACACATTACATTAATTGGTTCTGCCCCTAATGACCCCAACAGGCCTTTCTAAATTCAGCTGTATTTAATATCCGGTATAAAAGAGCATCTATACTGTCATGCTGTCGCCTGAAGAAAAAAAAAGTAGTGTTTCTTGTTTGTATATAGGCACCTTATTTCCAAATCTATAGCCATTTAAGTGTTAAGGGGGCGTTATTTGGCCAAATTACCTTGTTTTATGGGAGTATAAATCAAAGACAAGAAAGACTTCTGCATTCTAAACATAAAAGTATTAGCATTTCAGTACAGTTCCCAAATAAACGGCCATCGAAAAGTCACTCCGCAGACATTATGTAGCCGAGATTTCACTAGGGAAGCGAATTTGGGTAGCAGCACTGACCGCGCGGTAAGCGTATTGTTATTGTGATTACTTAACTACTAAGGCAAGCATACAAACAAAGTCCAAACAAGAACAACTTTGAGCGGACTATCTGCTAAAAACCAGTTCGAAAGAAAGAATGTCAGAAATGTGGGAGCATCAGTGCTGCACACCATGCGAGTACGGAGAGACTTATCGATGACCCGTTATTACACCCTGGGCCAATCCTTACGTTTCCCTGTCAGTTGACGCGCAGACACTGAAGAAGGTGGTTGTCTGGGATACTCCCATAACTTCAAATTTTGCAAGCTTACCATGGCACGGTGTCTTATGTAAGAATTGCGGGAGGAACTCATGCATGTAAACCCCTGCCGATTATGTGACCCGCAATTAGCGTGTCCCGCACTTTTATCTTCTTTGCATTTACAAGAAATGTACGAAACGAAAACCATACCGCGATAACTTTAAAAATACTTTTAAAACGCGTAGGTTTTTTTTTTACGTCGCATGAAAAACATAGGGTCTGAAAGACGATAATTATACTGATAAGTGTTATCATTGCAACGTTGATCGTGAACAGAAGGAAAAATAAATGAGGGTAAATTTTGTCTTTCAAGTGAACACTGGTTGCACAATATGTGATATTCTTTAATAATACGCAACATGCTAGTCGCGGAGTTTAAGGCATCATATAAATTTGTGTTCTTTTAAAGAGATATTAAAATAAAGTAGATTATTTCTGAAATAACTTGACGGTAATTAAAACACTTTCTTTAATTTGTCACTGTTTAAACTTGGTAAATTACAGTTGCTGTTTGTTATCGTTGGGTTTGAAGATCTGAAATCGGAATATAATGTACAGAGGGTGCCAATAAATGTATACACACTTCAAACAAAGAAAACACTGTGTTAATATAACAAAACTGAATTCACACAAACAGAAAATGATGAGCACTAATCATCTTAGACGTTTACAGTTACAACAGTTGCTCAAAATGTCCACTATCGGCGTCGATACACTCCTGAGTACGTTGAACTACTGATTGAGCAACGTTTGCGAAAGTGTCCTCAGCGATTGCAGTACTTGCCGTTTCAGTTTCTTCCCGAAGTGTTGTTAGTTTCGCTGGTTTTCTACGGTAACATCCTTAAGAGTTCCCCATAGGTAGAAGTTCAACGCGGTTCTGTTCTATACACACGTCTCCATTGCCTTTGAACTTCAACAACATTCTCGGTTTTCCAATACCACTTCAAAATTGCTTTCCGCTGTTCAAACGATAATCTTGGCTCCATTTTTTGTTGTAGCAACGCTAGCATAATGTAATGTGAGTTACATCTGTTTACAGAACATCATACTACATTACTGTTGTTTTTAAATATATTAATACTGTGAAAGTGTTATACATTTTTTGGCACCCTCGGTAGTAATTTTTTTTTTTTTTGATTGCTACATTTCTGTCATATTTACAAGTAGCTCAGCATTCAAGTGTAAAATGTTGTTGTGTTAACAGGTCTCACTTCAGGGCTTGGAACTTTAAAAAATTACCATCTGCACCCTGTACTTGTTTGAATCGATTATTTGAACGCCACTAAATATATTCATGCTCCATTTTCATTTTACTACATCCACACGTAGTACATCGTCCCCTCTAGCGGCAGATGGAATGAATCACTTGAACCGGTTTACGACGAGTGTTTGCAAACAAGAAACTATTTTTGATTAGCGAGTGACCGGCCTTACTTGCACCCATTCATTATTAGTGTTCATTCACTAAAACAGAGTCCCTGTTTCTACGAATGAACGTTATGAACACAGCACTTTGAATGTTCATGCTACATTTGGTAATGCTGCTGTTAAAATAGTGTCACATTTTTATGTTCAGCCTTTGTTCATAACCAGTCTTCTAATAGCTGTATATTGGCCATTTCTTCCTCTTCTTCTCCAGTGTTTTTGTTTTATGCACTTTTTTCACTTCTTTTCGATTTTTCTGTTGGCATTTCTCCATTCTATCATTCTGATGCAACATTTCCCTCTTGCAGCAGTTTTAAAAATATTTTTGAATTTGTTCATATTTCTTTCTGCGTTGCTATCTTTGTTATGTTTGCTATTATAACCGTTTCAGATTATTTTATCGATGAAGAACTAATAACTAACTGTCACTCTCCTGCTGTGTACAGTCAATGAAGAATTTAAGCAAGCACTTGATTAGGGTTGTCTCGTTATGTGCGTTAAATGGCTGATTTATATACCTCTTACTGCCGTGACAGTATTCGGGCCATACACTGTTGATAACATTATGAAAGCCATGCTTTCAACACCGCCGCTCATCACGCTTCATGCAAACACTTGCATTTTTATGTGAACAACTATACTAGGGGCCCTATTCTCAATGATGAAGATTGTTGAAACGGGTAGTAGCTTCGGGTTAGTAACCGTGTGCTGATGGTAAAACAGACACGACATGACTTCTGCGGTTATTGCTCTACGACAGTTGGTTCCTATGAAGGTATTCTGCCATAGACTGAGTAAAATGTGCTGGATGAAATGGCGATGAACAGCACAGTGCATGCGATTGTGCTCTTTCAGCTGGATTTCACTCAGCGAACTGGCGGTCTAAAGAAACATCTTGGTGCTAAGGTCATAGGCTGCAGATGTTACAAGCACTTAGTACCCTTAGATATAGCATGAGTTTATATTGCTTAACAAAGTATCAAAATAGTTCGCTAAATATCAGAATTACGTAAGAAACGCTCTAGATAAAAGTTTATTGGTATTTTATTCTCCCCAAATCAACTCAGAACTAATGCCCGTCCTAAAACGTTTACTATTCTAACAGGGAAGTTGATTTTTCATCTTATGTTGGAAGAATGATGTTGATCATTGTTAGGCATATTTTAACACATTAAGCGCTATTAAGGTGAGTAAGTTGCACAAATAACGCCAGCTTAGCGGCTAAATTGCTATTGGTTAGGAAATAATGTACCTATATACAAATAAGAAAATTAGGACAAATAGATTGAAACAATTTTAGGCAACAGCACATTAACCTATAGATGATAGTTTATATTGGATATAAAAAAGAACTCAATTAAGCAAAGTTTGCATACTGACGTTATTATAAACGGTTGAACCAATTAACGCTATCTCTTTTCTAATATAGAGAATTCAAAATCACTTTTTCATATTAACAGTCAAACCAAAAAAAGGACAATACCCAACTAAGTTTAATTACTGTTAGTAAATGTTATTCACTTTTTATTTATTTAATTAATTATTTGCTATCTGAAGGAAAAGTATAAGATGCAATAAGCAATTCTGTTTTTAATTTTGTATGCACTTCTCATTTAAATGTCGTGAATAACCTAAAATATACGCATACCTTTATTGTCATCATGGTGTTACTGAGCAGCCTTTTTCCAGCATATAGAAGAAGCTTCAAGAATCAGACAACTGTTTAGTTTTTATATAGTTATTCTAAGCCGCATCCCAAAATAAAGGTTTAAAAATAAATTATGTACGACTTCCGTTACTTCGCGTGAATACAAACTCCAGTAACGCATTACCGCAATCTGGGTCGTTTTAAATAAGGCCACATTTGCAATGAAAATTAAACGTAACGTAAACGTAAGCAAAAAATAAAGGAACAATTAGACGTAATATTGAAACTTGCAAGGTCCAAGGTTTTGCGTCTACGTTTAACTTAAACTTAAGAAATCAGCCAATCAGAACACAGATACTCTGTTTGTAGAGCTCTATGGTATAATTTATCCCTACACGGAGAACGGAAAGCAAATGTAACTCTTGCCACTTGCTGCTGCAAGTCCCGGGCGATGGCAGAGAGCCAAAGGTGGTGACTTCCACAGATAATAGCTAGATAATAAGACTTTCAAGTGTAACGGTACCATTTGCCACCATTGCAGCGATTTACCCGTCTCTATCAATTTATATTTACGAAAAACCGCTGCGTTTACGGGTTTCTAGGATTTACTCAAGGTTAGCGTTAGTATAAATATGAATTGAATGCAAATTTGCCACCGTTATAATATTTTACCACTCTAACAACCCCCTACCAGTTTATATTTAAAAGTTACAGAGAACATCGCATAGGTTACACTATGTTTAACAGA